>OX393567.1:20568816-20587928 GCA_947652115.1 Blastomussa wellsi | reverse complement strand
ATCCTTACTGCCAACTGACAGATGGCTTAAAATTTTAACTGACATTAAAGGAAGTTTCGATCTCCAACATCATTACTGACAACTGCCAGTTGGCTTGCAATATTAGCTGACATTAAATGATGTTTAGATCTCCAACATTCTTACCAATAACTGACAGATGGCTTGAAATTTTAACTGACTGTTGTGGACAAAACACTGACCCCCAGGCCATGGACTACCCCTTTCGACTACCTAAATGCCCGACTTCCCTAAAATGGACTACCCCTAAAAACTCTTAAAAATGTTTTTAAAGGTATTTCATTTTCATAGTCCATTTTCAAATGGACTACCCTAATATTTTTTTAGAGTTTTTATGGGTAGTTCATTTTAGGGTAGTTCATTTGGGTAGTCCATCGGGGTAGTCCATGGACTGGGTGTCAGTGTTTTGTCCACCACCTGTTTTGATCTCCAACATTCTTGCTGACAACTGACAGATGGCTTGAAATTTTAACTGACAAATCATGTTTCGATCACAGCATTCCTGACTGACAGCTGGCAAATCATGTTTCGATCTAAACATTCCTCCTGACAAATGACAAATGGCCTAAAATTTAACTGACATTATATGATGTTTCCATTTCCAACATTCTTCCTGACAGCTGACAGACGGAATTGAAATTTTAACTGACAGATCATGTTTCGATCTTAACATTCTCACTGTCAACTGACGGATGGACAGGCTTTGAATGATGTTTCGATCTTCAACATTCTCCCTGACAGATGTTTTGACATTTTAACTGACAAACCGTGTTTCGATCTCCAACTTTCTTACTGGCAATTGGCAGATGACTTGAAATTTTAACTGACAAATCGTGTTTCGATCTCCAACATTCTTACTGACCACTGACAGATGGCTTGAAATTTTAACAAACAAATCATGTTTCGATCCGGCAACAACCTTACTGACAGCTGATTGATTGCTTGGATTTTTAACTGACAAATCATGTTTCGATCTCCAACATCCTTACTGACAACTGACAAATGGCTTGAAACTTAAAGACAAATTGTGTTTCGCTGTGAACGTCCTTATTGACAACCCGGGTTGACAACTGACAGGGGACTTGAAATTTTAATTAACTGACAAATCATGTTGTGATCTCAACGTCCTTACTGATAACGTACCCAGGAGCTGCCTTGAAATTTTAACTGACAAAACAATTTTTTGAACACGAAATCCTCAATGTTTGTAAACAAATAACTTCCCTATTGTAACTGACCAATGGTGTTTCGATCTCAACATCCTTACTTACAACTAACAGCTTTAAACTTGTTTTGACAAATCATATGTATTGATCTCAACATTCTGACGACTGACAGATGACTTCAAGTATTTACTGACAAATCATCTTTCAATCACAGTATCTAGAAATGCTATTTGAGCAATCATTTCGATCTGAAAATCCTTATTGACAAATGTCAGATGGTTTAAAACTTTAATTGACAAACCATGCTATGATCTTCTTGCAAATATTGCATAAAAGAGTTTCAAATTTGCTAACTTGCAAATTCCGGTTTGCCTTCAACTGGACAATTGTTTTACTGCTAACTCGTAAAAAATTAAAATACGCAAAACTCAAAAATCAAAAATTAAAACAAATAACCAAATTGACAAGTAATTAAGGTACGATAAGACTGAATCTGTCATGGAAGCACAATCTCGCCAAGTCAATTGAATTTCCATGTATCAGCGAGGGGACCTCTTGGTATAAGGCCTGAGGTTTTTTGAGATCTCCTCACAACTTATTTCTTGTATCCTTTGTTTTTTTTTTCATGGAATTGATGTAAATATGTGGTAAATTAACATTGAATTTGAACTGAATTGAATGAAGAATGAACAAAACAAAAACAGATTATTGACTTACAAAACGTATCGTTGTTTATTATATTTTTTCCGTTTAAACTGTCGGCTTGGAAACCAGTATAATGGCTCCAAGTGATTCCTGTAGTTTAAAGGTGGCTCACAACAGTTTACAGAAATTGTGCTTTAATGGATCTCCACTTCCACTGTTGATTAATAAAACATGGCATCAAACAAATGCCCAATTATCGTAACGGTTGCACTTGATACGATCGTCGTTTCGACTTCATAGATTACTATAGCAACGTCATTACCTGTAGAAACGGTAGAAAATTAGCTCGAACATATTTTATCATTAAATTAATTGAACATACGTTTGTAAATTAAGGTACAACTTTCTTTTTAGTTGTTAAAGATAATGTGATACGAGGTCCAGAGCTGCCTTAAATTATCGAACAGTGTACTGAAATTTTACAACCAGGCACAAGCAATTCATCGTAGGCGTATTATGTTTTTAAATACTTACCTACGATGCCGAAAAATAGGGTTTTCTAATCCTTTAAGTTCTAAGAGTGATCAAAAATCCAGTTTTTCCTTATTGTTAATAGTTTGCAAGCAAACAGGTGACGAGAATAAAGAAAAATCATCAACAAAAATAAACAAAATGAATTATACATTCATGGTACAGGGGAGATAAGGAAACTTAACACGTACATAACACAATTATTTAAAAATCGAAGCTTTAATTTAGCTCCTTGTGATCTGTACAAAAGCCTGTCAATAAAGAAATACAAAGTGCAGAGCTTCGGATTGATTTTATCAATTATGGCTTCCGCGATCGTGCTAAAATTATAGCTTTCAAATGTGTGTTAAGCGAGCTTTATGGGTGCTAAAACACAACTATGAATTTTGAAAGAGCTTTTTGATCGGGATCTTTAATTCGCTTAATTGAGACTTCCCACACCAACTACTAAGTGTAATTAACTAAACACTCTTTTATTTCTTTAGGATTTCGGACAAATTAAAGACAGTGGGAAAAGGGGACAATGAAGACAAGGCATTGGAGCTGAGCTAAAACTGCAAAAGGGAGCAAAAGTAAGACAGATTGATAGAGTTCATTTCAGCCGAAAAATAGGACTTAAGATAGGGCCTAATACGACTGCGAAGGAGATTATTCCGGACTGGATTCAACAGAAACAACGAAGGTGCAGTATGAAAGAGACTGGGTCCAACACCAGATAATTTGCAGTTTAGTTTTGAACGGAAGGTTTCGTCAGTTTTGCTAGTGTCGCCATACATATTGTAATCTAATTTTTGTAGCTTTTGTTTGTTCACTGTATGAGAACTTGGTGGATTTTGTTACTGAGGCGTACGTGACTCTTGAGAATCAGAGGTGTTGCGTTACACGGTTGACCCTTTACAACATGTTAATCGTTTACAATATGTTAATAAAGCTTTGTGCGGAGATTTTTTAAAAATACACGATATTCCAATTGGAAATTCAACCATTAATTTTGACACTTGTTCAGACAAGAGAGAGTACCAAAAGCTGTAACGCAACATCGCTGTTTCTCAAGAGTCACGAACGTTTTTATCGCATGATACACCAAGTTTTTGTATTGTGAACTTCGCTAGTCTTTGATTTTCCCAGAGCAGTAAATTTTATAGTTCACCGTCGTGTTTAGATATCGATATTGCTGCTTGTTTTCCTGGGATATTTTCCTAAATTGTCTTTGTCAAAATTATTTCTAAAACACTTTCTTTAAGCCAAATTGTTTTTTTGCGTTTCCCTTATAGTTAGTGTAATTCAAAATAAAAGTTTTGTAAATTTGCTATCATGAGGTAACCCTTGTCATTTTTTTTGTTTTCCCGCTCAAAATAAGCATGCGCCAATTTTTTCAAAAAATCGTTATACTTCATGTGCTCTGTTTGAAAATTTTGAATTTTCCCGCCAAAAGACTTAGAAAAATACGGGCGCCTAAAATACGCATGCGCCGCTTTTTTTTTAAATTTCAATGATTGTTGTATACTATTTGAGAAGAATAAACTCAAACAAAAGTTGTAACGTTCTTTTATTGATATCCATTATCCGTTTATTATGTACAATGTTTTAATTACTTTCTTGTATTCTTAATAATTAAAGTATTTATTGAACAACACATTTTGTAGTCTTTTCATTTCCCTTTATTGATATCCATTAACTTTAATCAAAGAAAAATAAATCACAAGTAGTCTTTAATTAGTTTATTGAAATTCAATTTATTAATTACAAAGGTGTCAAGAAAAAATTCCTCCTATATATACTAAGTCTTTTGGCGGGAAAATTTGGAAAAATTTGCACAGCGTTTCCCCTGACAACTTTTCTGACAGCAATTTAAACGAGGTTACCCGTGGTATTTTCCCGCCAAAAAATTAAATTATACGTTATCTAGTACATAAAGATGTGGCACGATTGCTTCGTATTAAAACAGTTGTGTACAAGATGGCGTATACCATGATGATATCTTGTTAAATAGTTTGATCTAAAACAACAAGCAGACAGAAAGCTATTTACAAAAACGATAAGAGCAAGTTAAAATTTGTACAACTGCAACGTTTTTGCACAATATTGAGATGGTGTAAACATTTCAAAACCAACTTGCCAGCCTAATAAACTCTCTTAAAATGATCCCATCGCCACAATGTTCAAACAAGTGTGCTAAAACTTTGCAGTTGTCATCATTTTAATTTGCTTGTCTCATTTTTGTAAATAGATTTCTAACTGCCCGTCGTTCAAGGCTCTTCTGTTTAACGCGATATCATCATGCAATGCATTTCAAAAAGATAGCAAAGGCAAACCATAAACTCGAACAGTTTTCTAGACTACCATCCGCGAAACTATTTATCTTGTGTTTTGTGTTTTGTGTTTTGTTATTTCAATCACTTTTTTAGCCGAGAAAGAAATCAATTAAAATAACCCGAAAAATGGGAGCCAATTAAAACGAACTGTTCATGGCTTGTCAATGTTACCTCTGAGAATTAAATCGAGCAATTTCAAGACCATTCTTTCGCTTTGCTACACAGAACAAGCAAGACGGAGCCGAAATAGCAACGCGAAATCGAAAGTATATCTACTGCCCAATTTAGTGAAAAGCATTTGCGCTTCATCCTGTGTAGCATTCAGAAAGTGGTATTAAGGTGGCTCGATCGGATTTTTGTGTGACGATACCTTTCAACTTTAAGCAGCTAGTGTACCGCCAAAGAGTATCTGACAGAAAATCGATTGCTCCAAGTGCACTAGAGAAAGATCAAAGTTTCAGATGAAATACGTTTTATCGTGATCGGAGTTACCATAGTGACGTAGTGACGTCATGCCCAACTTTACTCGAGACCGAATAACTTGTCACCAAGAGATAATTTTGGAAAACCCTTCCTGGATCTTTGACCTGACAAACTTTTCTAAAAAAGCGGTAGATAAATTTTTTTAAAAATTATTCTTCAGGTAGATTAACCAACATTTAATATAATCCCCGAGTTTCAACTTCATTGAAACATTCTAAAGCTGTCAATTTGTAGCCTCAACTTTGGTAAACATTGTGCTTATTTTCCATCTAGTCGCTTGTGGTTCTAATTATACCTATCCATTGTCTTGAATCTCCGTGCAACTGTACATTTCAGTGCGTCGTGAATTCATATATCGTTACATGAATTAATAAGGCCTTGAAATTTACAATTGCACGGAGATTCGAGACAATGGATAGGTATAATTAGAACCACAAACGACTAGACGGAAAATAAGCACAATGTTTACCAAAGTTGAGGCTAAAAATTGACAGCCTTAGAATCAATGAAGTTTCAATGAAGTTTAAACTCAGGGATTATATTAAATATTGGTTAATCTACCTGAAGAATAATTTTTAGAAAAATTTATCTGCCGCTTTTTAAATAGTGACCATTTTAATAAATGTAGGGTCAATTTTGACGAAAACTCAAAATAACACTTCACTCCTGTTGATATTCAAGCCAAGATTGTCCACAAATGTAATTGGATTCTATTCAATTTATTTCAGACCAAAGTCATCTGACATGAGGCCTGCTGAACAAATGTTTTAATAGCATTCAGGACTTAATACTATTTTGTTGTATTAAAACTTCGCCATAAATTTTCTCGAAATCGCTCTTATAAAAATTCTTCAAATTTGGCAGTCCGCAAGAAAAGTTTGTCAAGTCAAAGATCTCTTGGTGACAAGTTATTCGGTTTCGATTAAAGTGGGGCATGATGTCACTACGTTGCTATGGTAACCCCGATCACGATAAAACGTATTTCATCTGAAACTTTGATCTTTCTCTAGTGCACTTGGAGCAATCGATGTTCTGTCAGATACTCTTTGGCGGTACAGTAGCTGCTCAAAGTTGAAAGGTATCGACACTCAAAAATACGATCGAGCCACCTTATAGAGCTCTTACACTAAGTGAGACTATAACTATTTGTCTGGCTACCAAGAAAAACTCCAAAATTTGGTACTATATATGCTATAAACTCCGTGAATGGTTTTCAGTAAAAATGTTTGTCAGCTGCGAACGATAACAATAATAATTTGAAAGAATGAAAATAAAAATGTTTGCCAATTGAGAACGATAGCAGTAATATTTTACATTGACAGACAATTGTAGGTAAATTTGTGAAAAGAAAATAAGCGAGTGTCCGAGTAAAGAAATGTTACCAACGAAAGCAATATTTTGGAAAATCAGTCACAATTCAAGCAACATCTTTCAAACTAAAAGTCGGGTCTACGTAAAAAATATTTGTCAGCTGGTAATGGTAGGAGTAATATTTTGGAAGTTCAGTGACAATTGAACATCTTTCAAAAGCAAACGGACTATAAAATTAATAAAAATAGCTCCGGTAAAAATTTTTGTCGGTTACTAACGATTTCAATAATAATTTGGAAGCATCAGACAATTGGATCTGTTTTTAAAATCAATCGATCTTACCAGCCTTTGGTTCGACCAGCCGAGACATAATTATAGCCTCACTAAAATTAACAAGAGAATATACAGGTTTCTGAATGATTTTCGATGCATATAACCCTCCCAAACATACCGAAAAACCGAACGTCGTCCGTATCGACATGCCCAAATGCAACAAATACCGACCGATAAATTATCCAGTTTTTGGTAAACGAATATCCTTTCAGAAACCCAATATTCTTTTGAAAAGTTATGTTAACGTGGCTCTGCATGTTCACTGCACAGTTCAATGATATACCAATTTTTATAATAAGTTTCGCGAGGCCTCGATGTTCTAAAAATAAAGAACAAACGATCTAAAAAAGATAGCGTCCAATGGATTGTGATCATGTCATAAAATGTTCAGATTTGTCTTGGTGAAAATCTCTTTAAACCATTGTTTAAATAAAAAGATTGCAAGATCGTTGACCTCCATCAAACACAATTCACATGATCATGATAAATTCATAAGCGAAAAAGGACCAAATTTTTGTGTGCAATTGGAGATTTTTAATAATTTACCAATTATCTCGATCTTATGCAAGTATGGTGTAAGTTTCCAAGTTGAATCACATCAATTCCATGCTGCACTGGTATTGTTTTTGAGCAAGGGCCTTTCCCTTAAATTAAACAGACAATTTTATGGACGAGAACAAGCTAGAGAAACATTACAAATCTTCATCATTGACTTTCTTGCACAAGTGCATTTTGGCACAACAATATTCGCTTTGATTGACATGATCACGATTCCAATAGTTCCAAAAGCCAATTATTACCACGACTTGATTTCAACTTGCAGTACCACCTTAAAATAACTACACAATGTATTTCGGTGTGTAATGTTTTCAAATCATTTCGGAGCCTTGAGCGCTTTTATTTCTAAATAGCCGTTTCAATGACAAAAAAAATACGAAATAAAAAGTTGTCAAGAAAATAAAGCATGCCAAACACCGACAAACGAAATTTTATTCACGAAGTGTGCATTAAACGCTCAAGAATAAAACTCCAAACAATTAGAAAACTGTTACAAATTATTGAAAGTTTTCAAAGCCTTTCCGACAAATATGGCAGAATAAATTTTCAAAATGTTTTCTTTTCTCCCGCTCGAATGCAATTATCTTAGCCGTGAAAACATATCAAATTTATAGCAATTAAACTGTTTTATTGTATACTAAATATCCCACAGATCTGCCATTTCTTATCGGAAAGATTTCAAATAAACAAAATTCTTAAATAATAATCTTATCTCTTCCTCCACCAAGTTAAGAACGAAATTTTCTTGTTCGAGTTCTTTCCATCTCGTTTCTTCCTGACTTTGCTGTCTTCAGGCCTTTATCTCTGAAAATAAAGGATAGAAATTACGTAAGAAATAAACCAAGAGTGTAAACTATAATTTACTGTTCCCAATCATATTTTAAACACGCACAAGTAAAAAGTTGACGGTGACCGTTTCCATAAAAGCAAGTCAAGCGCTCGTTATAAATGCTCAAATAGTAAGCGTCCGCGAATAGTCCCTGGCTTAGTTTTCGTCGTTGCTTAAGAAGCGCCGGGCGTTAATTTGAGCTTCGACACGAAACGTACTCCGAGTCGGGAAGAGTGGCGTGTTCAAGGTAGTAGTTTTGGTATAATATTACCCTCGCTCATAAGTAAAATATCAAGAAATTCATACTAACCATGGGCTGAATAAAACTGGTTTAGGCTGATTTCGTTTTCCCAAACGATTTCGGTACTTCGTCTTCAAGGTCGGCTTTTCACGTCTTAACCCGTCCGAGACTGTTGTCTGACTGACTGACAAACAATACTGTGAATATGGAAATTGGGAATTGGGAAAGAACCAATCAGCAACAAATACGTCAGAGATTCTAGCGATCGACAACGCCTATTTTACATTTTTGCATTTGCTTTGTTATGGAGCCCACGTACGTGACATGAACCCGTTTGGGCAAAACACTCAATACACGATGTTTTGTTAATAAATATTAAAAGATTCTAACATGGCTCCGAAAGGAAAACGAAAGAAACCAAATCAGGAAAACGAAAGAAACCAAATCACATCGAAGCCATGCAAGTATAGCCTGCCAGAGGTGGGGTGAAACTAGAGCTGAAACAATCGTCTGCTCTCAAAGGCTAAGCTAAGTCTAAATTTGTTGGATATTAATACCACGACGTCCAGAATAGCATTTTTGAGTATAGAGTACCGATCGTAGCGCTTAACATGTTTTGCAGTTCTTAAATAAACGTGTGTCACTCTTGTTTATCTCGAAGAAAACGTACTGTCCTGACGTTGGTGAGTCTCATTTAAGGTTACCGTATACCTTCAGGGGTGTCTCACGTCCAAGCGATGTAGCGCGTCCGGGTTAAACTGCAGATATCTAAGACCTACTATCAAATTAAAGCTTATAGTATATTCTTTAGTATATTCTCAGCTCCGACTATTGCATTTCTAGCTTTTTGGTTGGCTAAAAAACTCCGACTATGAGCCAATGGTCCGAGTTTTACGTCATATGGAAAATAGGAAGTTGTATGCTCTTTCCGGACGCTTTGTAAAATTGTGGAAATAAAAATCGGCGGCAAAACCCGGTTTGAGAATTTACTAAAACAATTATTCCATTCGCCCTTGTTGGATATGAAGTGATTATAACCAACTCGCGCTACGCGCTCGTTGGTTATTTTATCACTTCATATCCAACGCGGGCTCATGGAATAATCGTTATATACCATCCATTTTGGAATAATAATGAAATGTCGAAATTTTCACAACGTCTAAAGGCGAGCGTCTGATTTGGCTTTTGGCCGCTTTAACTCAAAGAGAATTTGTTCAATCGACCCCAAATTTGGAGATAAGTCAGTTTAACATAGAAACAACAAAAACGTGTCTGCGATTTTTTTATTTCTCAAAACCATTTTTCGTCGAGAGGCATTTCCGCACGATCACTCCAATATTTTTTAGCCCTGTTTCGAAAATGTTCTGTAACTTTTTACTGAACTCGAGTATGATAAAATGCAGACAAGTTGTTTTAGCGCTTTGGGTCCGGAAACCCGAGAACCATCAAATTAGCGAAATACGAAATTCGCTTTGAGTTAAAGCGGCCAAAAGCCAAATCAGATGCTCGCCTTTAGACGTTGTGAAAATTTCGACATTTCATTATATCCCAAAATGGGCGGTATATTTAGATAGCAGCTCCATAAGCTTTAATTTGGGTTTTAGCCGGACGCGCTACATCGCTTGGACGTGGGTACAAGAAAGCCAATTTCTCTCATTTTTTCAGCATTTGAAACTTGTATGATAAGATTAAGACTGGTGCTATTTAAATAAATATTTGGCTATTCAATCCGGTGATTGTCCACCCCTTATGTTTTGGCACCTGAAGGGCCTAAAATCCATTTAAAACAAGGCCAACTTCTTGCTACTGGAAATGAATCTTTTGCATTTATTGCCCATATCTTTTTCTCAAGGTAAATTTTTCTCCTTTAAAATCTTTTGGGTGCTTTGACACATAGTTTGAGGTTATCTTAATTATCAAAGTAGCAAGGCAACATTGATGCCTGCCATTTTATACCCGTGCTAAAAGTGGTCATGAAAAGCATGATTAATCATGACATTTTGTGATATTTTATGTTATATCATGATTTATTATGAGTCATAACTTGTCACAAACATGTCATGACTTGTCATAACTGAGCCACAAGTTGCCATGACAAAGTCATGTCAAAGTTCAATGTGACAGAATGTGATTTTATCATGATCAGTCACCATTTTAGTCATTAAGTTCAGACATGATATTTAATGACTGATCATGAAAGCAATTTGTCATAAACGTATCATGAAAACTCCATTCTTATTAAATACCTCAGTCATGAAGTCCTTATATTGTAGTCATGATGCTTAAATGACAGTTTAAGCAGAAATTATTATAAATTCATCTTGACCAGTCCTTTCTTTGAAGAAGTTTTAGTCAATTATTAAGATTCCAACTATGAGTGCCAATCATATTTTTATCAAATAATTTGATAAAGTCGTGTACTGACTCTGGTCATAAGAGAATGGGACTAAGCCTTCAAAACGATGTCTTTCAATCAGTTACTCGAAAGACATGATCTGCGGTGGGTAACCTTGGGGCGATGTAGCATCTCTCTCAGTTCGTGTCATCCTTGCAGTTTTAATTGTAAAAAAACTTGTAGAAAATAATTAAAATAACAGGAGAAGTAGATTTAAATCTCAGTAATTATAATTCACCATGGCGTGTTTTCAATAATAGGTTGTATACCATGCTTTGGAGCCAATCAGAATACTAGTAAGCTGTTGCATATTTCCGTACGTACGCTCATCGGACCTACCGCTACGCTTGTTGACAGTTACTGAAGCGATTCGCCGTTTTGAAGATGTTCAATATATCTTGTAATTTATGTACGCTCATACTAAATTGATAGTAAAGGCTCTTTTGCTTTGCAACTATAAGAAAGAGAAACCTTTTACTTGTTTATAGTCTTACTGTAATAAGGACTATGACATAATTTGGGGGATTAAAAATTAACGACATCCAAATAGTGCTCAAATAAACAAAACAGTGATTATGCTTTGTTCTTACAACTCTGATTACTCTTTCATGTTGGACAGTTTTACGTCAGAAGCTAAGAGACCTCGGTTTTTAGAAATTATTCTAGAATGATTTGTTTACAAAAATTAAGCGTACTTGTTTCACGTGGTTACTCAAGGGTGGTGGTTTGATCGCCTTTTCTCGCATATCAACAACAACAGGGCGGTATATTGCTTTAAGAATTTTACATATCTTGCATTTAACTTTTACCTCAAAGCATTCTCCAAAGAAAGAAAGTGCTATGGAACAAGGCAACATACGCGAGCGATTCCGCAACGTTGTTGCTTTCTTCATCCTTGGATACTTCATGGTTTTCCTCGGCGAGGTGATCATCGAGGCGTCGATCGACATTTTCGCTGGAAGTCCCGCAATAATGAAGGCAGCATTAGTGACGACAGGATGTGCCCATATAATCGTAAAACTAGCTTTTCCCTGGGTTTACCACAAAGTATCATACAACGGTAAAATCGCGCTGCTGTTTTGCTTGTTCGCCGTGGGAATTATCATCATCATTATCACCAATTCGCCTAGTGCGCGGCTTGTAGGGATCGTTGCTTTCGAATCAGGCAGAGCTTTGGCAGAAGTCGTATTCCTTTCCCTGACGGCGTTTTATGGGGACTTCGCGATCCACAGCTTTGTGACAGGAGGTGGTTTGGGTATTGTATTGGGTACCTTTTATTACTCAGGTGTGTTGACATGATAACTTTCTACAAAACTTGAAGTTATAGTTAGGCTATAGTCTGTTCTAGTCCAATACACAAGAGAATCAGTGCACTTTATTAGGTTTAATTATATAGTGAAGTTCTTTCAGTCCATTCAGGTATATTCAAAATGTTAGTACACTGGACCTCAGATATCTGCGGTTCGACACCTCGTCAAGTTAGTTGACTTATTGGGTAAACCACAGGGGCACCCAGCGAGTCTTTTCCTCACTTTATCTGTTCCCCAGCGCAAATGCTGCTGGGTGGTTCAAGTATATGTTTTCACAACGAAAAGCATCGCATAGAAGACGCCAAGCGATACTTTTCGCTTTCAAATTAAGCTCAATGAAAGCGCAAGTTAGAGCTTATTTGAACCGCATGTAAAATCTGATTCAGTCTTGCAATGCTCTGTTGACTGGTGAGTTTTCGTTCTGTTAGTAAACACTGCAACTGGTTTAACTAATCATATTTTGTTGGTCTGAATGGGTATTAAACCAGATCTATAGTATAAATGAGACCGATGAACGGTTAGGGTATTGGGGCACGAAAAGAAAGATCTCAAAATTGAAAAATTGGAAACAGCTGTGCTTTGGTGATATTTTAAAATCACAGCGTTTCAGATGACTGGATTTTTTCATGACTTATGCTTCAGTAATGCTGGGCTTATCGCTCGTGGTAGTTGATCGATTGATCAGGACTTCCTTCATATGTCTTCGTAAATAGGTTAGATGCAAACTTAAAGCGCTATTTACTAATGGTAGATTCCTTTCTGATCCAAGAAGTGTAGCCGTTACACAGTAACACAGACTCACTCTACTGAGTTCTGTTGCCCATCATGCAAGTTACTTTGTACTGGAGTGAAAGCATGTCCATTCAACATATCATCAAGTTCAGGAATGATATACATTTGCATATCGTTTATCGTTTCGTACGGTTGATATGATTCAGCTCACGGTCACTATGCGTAAAGTCAGTCCTGGCCAGTTCACACCTGTATATGGTTGAGTGTTATATTTTCATACGATTTGCTCTATTAGAAAGGGGATGTTATTGCTTTCTGTTATCACTTGGTATCTATATTAGCCCTCAGGAAAGTACTGTGCCGTGAACCGTTTAAAATGGAAACACCACCGTGTTAGATGGCGCGTAGAAGTCTCCAATATCATTCTTCCGTAGGAAGGCAGTAAAACAGGGGCTGATCCATAAAGACCCTGCGACATGTTAATTTTTTATTGTTTTTTTCGAAATGAAAAGGAAATTTATGAGAAAAGCGAAAGGTTTGCATTATCAAAAAAACATGTCGAGAGAAAATGTTTGCATATAAGTTTAAAACTGATGGAAAATAATTGCTAAAAATAGGCATTTTACGTCTTTACTGCTAGTGCCAGTAATTTGGGGAAATTGTTCTCTGGGGTCTGGGTATTGTGAAGGAGGTGCTGGTTGCACAATCCCTCTAACATGTCTAAACGGGCACTGTCACGGTATTTTGGCGTCATTGTAAAATGTTGAAATATTTTCCCGCATCAATGGAAACTCAAAAATAATGGTGTAGTTTTGTGTATCTAGCTAGTGGCCTGCTGCACAGGCTTGGCGAGACGGGCGGCTCTCGAAAGTTCTGTTGCAGGATCGATTTTGTAGACAATTAAAATGGGCGGAAGTAAAATACCATGGAGTTTGTCGGTTAAAGCTTTTTAAAGCTAGGCATGCGCAGTTCAATCGGAAGTAGGATATTTTCGGACTTCAAATTACATCTTTTCAGTGTCGCTCGCCGGTTTACCGACCGTTGGTAAAGGGGGACGAAGACACTGGGTGCTAGGGTACCCTGCATATACCCTTTAGAGCTTATATCAGAGAGCAACTACGAGCAACTACCACCCGCCCCAGAACGAACTCCTACCACTATTTTTTCAAAGCCTTACTGGTCGTATTCAGAACGGACTTTACTTTAAGGACGTTTGGGTCCCAAAAGTGCCATCTTAAGGTCATTCCCCTGAAATAGAACTGACAACAGATTTTCGTTCAAACTTTGCCCATTTGTTGTTCATCGTAAGGGGATTTAAATTTTGTAATTAAAAAGAAGGGTCCCCATATTCGTTTAGGAGCAGGAGCACCTTGAAAATACCCCATAATTCGTTAAAATATCAGCTTCAGAAATGTTTTCATTTTGAGCTTATGTCACGTCTTATAGGAGAAGAAAAAATAGGGAGAAAGCAAAACAAGGGAAAAAACTATAGATATACTGTATCGCCTTCAAGGAACAATTTAATATATGTTTCATTATAAAAGCACGCATTTCCAGTCGACCTTGATTAAACTTGTTACTAGTATGCAGTGCTCTCGAGACCACAATGTCTGTTCAATAAGTTCACGTTTCCGTCGATTATTTATTTTTCTGCAATGGGAATTTGTTTATATTCCTGTTATAGGAAGAAAGTGATTGCTAGTCTCAGAAAAAGGGTAAAAAAATATAGGTCACCATACTCGTTTACGAGAAAACGACGATTTATCTCCTTCACGAGCAAAGCCGTAAATAAAACGCCGCAGTTTTCTTTAGGTGTGCGCGCTGATGACGCAATAAATCGTGCGCAGTAAGGATGCGCAATGCAATACAGGGGAATGACCTTAAGGAGGCTCGAAAGGGTTTTCAGCTACGCGCGCTCTTTCATTGCTCGCGTCAGCTTTGGATCCAAATTGTTATTAAATATGCGCGCACAACAGCTGAAATCGGCTAAACCGGAAATGAAACGTGCGAAAAACATTTCTTTTTGTTTCGAAAATTAACTCGGTGACCTACCTTGATTTTTTGCATACGGTTAACATCCAGTACGCTTATTCAAATAAAACAGTTTGGACAAAAACTGTGGTGTGAAATTTCTTGTAATTTATAAAATGCCTTTTTTAATATAGCTAAATTTCCACAACACAGATTTTTCTAATACTGGCAGATAAAATACAGAATTGAGCGAGCTTTTAAATAACGAAATAAAAATGGGAGGTCACCAACTTAATTTTAAAGATATAATTTGGTTTTATCAACTGGGTTGATAATGTCAATTTGCCACCGTAAAGAGATTCAAGAGCTGACGTTTCGAGCGTTAGCCCTTCGTCGGAGCGAATCCGAAGAACGAAGGGCTAACGCTCGAAACGTCAGCTCTTGAATCTCTTTACGGTGGCCAATTGACATTATCAACCCAGTTGATAAAACCAAATTATATTGTTATACTTCCCACCGACGCAGCACCACAGTTTCTTTAGAAACTTACCCCCTCTATTAATTTTAAAGATAATTGGCAAAAACTAAAATTTGGGGGTTCTCTTGTCACGGTTGAGGTGTTGTCATGGTAACCGCTATGACGTCATAAACATTCTAAAAGTATTACCCAATAACAGAGTTCTAAATCTATTCATACTTTGACCGAATGATCGTAAAGACTTTCCTGTAGTCCTGCATCGTTTTACAAGTACTATAACAGTGAGAAAACTCTTTCGAGCCTCCTCAATAAAGTAACTATTAAAATTTAATTTTTTCTTCGTTTGCAGCTGTATCAACGTGGACATGTGTTTCACCAAGAATCGCAGTGTCAGTCCTCTTGCCTTGTGTGTTTCTCTTCCCTCTGATGTACGTTATCTTGGATAAGTCGCCAGTACAGCAGCAATCCAAAAGCATAAGTTTTGCTGGCGTCCGCTACGATGCTGTTGACGATCAACAGGAAAGGCAGCCAACTCGTGAACTTAACATCACGGAAAAATTTTTGGTATCGTGGAATATTTTCATGCTGATGACATATCTTTTCTTGCAATACTTTGAGGATCACCTTTCAGTTCAAGCTGTTATACCATCGCTTGTATTTCCGAACGAGTCGCCTTACCTGATTGGTCATTTCACTTACTACATGTTAGCCCACAATATTGGAAGATTCGTCGGTCGTTCGTATCTCCTAGTGGTCTCAATCACGTGTTCAGGTGCAGCTGGTCACGTGAAAGTGAAAAATACATGGATCTTAGCTGCGCTTGGCATTGCACTGATGGTTTTCTTTGTGTTTGCATCATGGTTTAACTTTGTTAGAGAAGTAAAAGTTATCCTTGTTTTGTGTTGCGCGATCGGTGTTGTTACAGGAAGCAGCTATGCCAATTCTTTGTGTCTTCTAAGCGAACAAATCACAGATGTAACCGAAAGAGAGTTTGCGCTGGGCATGCTCACATTGGGATCATCCGCTGGAATTTATGTCGCTGTATTCCTAGGAATGTTCCTGAAGCCATATTTAACTGATCACTGTATGCTTCAATTTGGTGAAAACTGCCTTTCGAAGTTTTTAAATTTTTCCGGATGGATGGACAATGCTCGCTGCTGACCGATATTGGCGATATAACAAGAGCAATAAACACCTATTAATCGAGTTAGAGATACTGATCGATTAATGGCCTGTGAGTGAAGAATCTGGGTCATAAATCGACCGGAAAAAGCAAAAAAATTCGTATCTCATAGAACGGACAAGAAACAATATTTGTATTTTGTTAGCCTCAGATTTTAAGTGTTACAGTTTTTACCTTTCTTCCAGATGAAACCCAAAATCCATCAATTCTTGAGGCACAATCTGGAACGAAATCTTCACATCAGGAACATCCGCCATTTTGGTATATAATGATGGCGCGTGCGCAGCCCGAAATAAGTAAATTAAAATGACGCTGAAATGGAATTAAAACAAACAGCGTAAAAATCCTTGAGCCATTTCTCTTGTGTTCACAGGAAAACCAGGCGTATTATGAGAGGTCTAAGGAATTAGAGTGCATTCTCCCTTGTGGAACCTTTTCGCGCCATTATGGCGCACTGAACGAGGTTACGTCATGTTCATCATGCTGCTAAGAAACTTTGGTAATGAAAACCGCAGACGCAATCAATTTTTAGGTCAGTAATTTTGCTTCAAATGGTATTGTTAAACTGACCAATAAGAACGTTTTTATATGCGACAAAGCTAGAAAACTACCAAGGAAGGAATGAACAACAATAGATCCATTCGGATTTATGAATAGCACCAGACGAACATACAACAACAAAACTAAGATAAGCCTAATCGAGAGAAAACTGCATTATTTGCCCGTGTACAAGATGTAATTAAAAAATGAAAATAAATAATTAAATAAATAAATAAAATAAAATATAAATGCATATTTTATGTTAGCATGTATTACATGTATTATTATTTTATGTGACAACTCATCCATGCTTAGACGCAGAGTCGCGGCAAAAGATCGGAAACTAGAGAGTCACGCTAATACCGCGCTCGAACACAGCCAGAGACGGCAAAATACGTGAAAGATCTGAGGCCAAAAGTTGTGGTCCTGACCGCTTGTACCTGTAGTTGTCTTTGTCCCCTTAAGTTATATGCACTATGAGTGCTCTCGTGGAAGAGTGACGTGATATACCCAGGAGCCATATTGCATAGGCCTTTGTAAACCGTAGTTAACATGTTCTGGACTCTCTTATCCTTTAGCGATACCATATTGAGCTTACTAATTAAAAAACAAATTTTAATGAATATATTAGCACACGTTATATCGTGCTTAAATTTAACAATGCTTCACGACTATTTTACTTCGATGACAGGCCCGGTTGGTTGAATGCTGATTGAGCTAACCCAAGAATAAAAAAAATCGAGTTCTAAGTGTTTTTAATCGATAAAATTTTGTGAGCTTGAAATTAAGGAAAGTTAAATTTAAAACTGAAAAACGTGGAGCCTTGAATTGCGTTTTAAAGCACATTTTTAAAACTATCTTGTTATTCATTTGACACACGAAATATTACGATTATGTAGCATGGCATTTGTTTTTCTCGCAAACCACAAAAAACTACTTCTGCCGTCTGCCGGTAAGCGTTTGCACCCGGAAGTGAGCAGGGTTTTTTTGGTCGTCAATAGAGAGTTTACCGCGAACCTCTAACCGCGGTTTGCGGTTACCCGTTTGCGGTTCGACGTTCAAACGTAATTCCATTTAGATTGGCGGTGGACTAGATTGGTCGCCATTTTGAATCAGCAGCCATGAATGGCACTTGTTTTGAAGATGTAATAGAATTCATTTAAATTTTGCATTTGGCCCAAATTTGTGCTTCTGCTAATGCATAAAGACATGCTCCACAAGATTTTTGTATCAGTACGTGGGATAAAACAAGAATTATATGCTAAAAGCTTTCAGATAAATGACATAGGTGAAAACTCACCTCTCCACGTTGAAAACGCACGTCGAAAACCTGACTTCCAGCGGTTCACGGTAAATTCGAATCTGAAAACTCTAATGTGCGATTTTCCGTAATTTTCTGAGGGACTTCTAAGGACATTCGAACCGTGAACACTTGTCATTTATTTTTACATTAAATAAGTAAATAAGGATCAAAATGAGTAAATAAAGATCAATTGAAAGAGCCTTTTGTGCCTCTTTAGCGTGCGGGAGGGGGGGGAGGGAACCTCTTATGAAACAGACGAGCTGGCTCGTCAAAATGTCAAAAAGAGACAAATCTGGGCTTAGCTCAAACTGTTTTGGTCCCTAAAAAACAAAATACTAAAGCACTGAATTTATATTTCTATATTTCTTGGTGTGTAACCCTAAGGGAGATATTGACGGCTAAAAATTGACGTTTGCACAGCACAGCCTAAGTAAAATCCCAAACATACATCCCTAAGCGAGGCGACGAACATCCCCCTCTCTTTCATACGGGAGTCCTCCCTCCTCCGGGGCCCTCAGCCTAATTTATAAATAGTACTTTGTAAATTGAGCCACTTTTTCAAACTTCGTCACTTGCAATCCGCCTAAATCTTCTCCATCCTTGACCATCCTTGTTCCTTTTTGGTTTAGTAAAACCGCTTTGGTGTTTTTCTTCCTTTGTAAACTATTAGTTTTAGGTTCCCTACGTTTTATGGGTAATTTGGTTCGTTGCAAAAAAAAAAAAACTCAAAATATCGTGACGAAGCTCCTTTAATCTGAAAACGTAGCGTC
>OX393567.1:20548816-20563816 GCA_947652115.1 Blastomussa wellsi | reverse complement strand
GAAATGTACTAAAGAGCCATAATGATGCGACTACTATAACAACTCGTTTGTCAGTGACAATATCTTCGTATCGAAGAGGTTTTTGAATGGCAAGGAATCTATCCGCACTTAAGGCCATAATGGTAAAAAACGAAGATATACAAAGGATGTTCGAAACACCTTGATTAGAACCGCTAAGAGTTACACGATTTGGGAAGATGCATTGTACATGTAATTCCTCAGCCATATAAGCGATATATAGAGGTTGGCTGAGTAAACCAACACCTAGATCAGAAACGGCAAGGCTCGAGAGGAACGATCTTAAAGGCTTTGGAAGAGAAGACGTTTTTCGCAGAGCGTGGATGGTGACAATGTTCAGCATAATGGTGATAAAACAGAGGCAGCCATTGATGGTGATGTTAGCGAGGAGAGCAGGATAGAGAGGTTCTTTTTCTTGTAAAGCTGTGAAACTTGAGTTCTTAAGCTGCTTACCGCAAAGTGAATAATTCATGATTCTACTTCATGATTCTGGGCTGGCAAGGATGTGCGTTGCTCCAGATCGAGGCGCAAGGAAATAGCGTCGACTGACCTTAAATATCGCTTACTGCTGCGAGTGTTTGTTTATCAGGGTCGAAGCTTTCTCTCTGACGCTTGGAACGTGAATCGAAGAAGAGTGTCAGTTTCAGTGATTAAACTTGAACTTCGTTAGGAGGAAGCTTAAGCTTACAGATGCCTGCAGGTGCATTCCGTACTATTAGCACAACAAAGGCTTTTTCTTCCGTTAAAAGGCCACTTTATATAAGAAGCAGAAATTGGGCTTATGACTGCCCGTGCAAACGTTAATTTAATAATGGTACTGTCAGGTTTTTGCATGAGGTACGTCATGTTGCTTTGTTCGTTAAAAAATGAAATTGCTGTTTCTTTCGTTAATTCGTTGTACCTATAAAACTGACATACCATACTTAGCTGATTTGCCAAAAGGAGAAAGGAAAAACAAAAAACGTTTCCTTTGCTTACACCGGCTAAAAGTGTAGTTGGCTAGATTGCTCGGTATTCGGTTTCCTGTTTAAGGGTAAGGCCCGTCTCATCTGTGCATGCAGTTAACATAAGGATGCAAACAACAAAGATCAATAAAGAACTTCACTTAAAAAGCCATGAGCTTTAGGTCAAGCAGGGTTGATTGATGAGCTGGATAATATGAAGGATTTAGTTGGCTAGAAAATCTAGTTTAATCTCATAATTACATGTTGTCCCAATCTTCCCTAAATCCACACAGTTAGTGGCTAATATGTCTCAATACCTTTTTTTGTATTACGCGCCATACGCACATGTTGGGTTAGACAAATGCTTTTTTATTCAGGTAAGATAGAAATTTAATTAGCTCGTTTTTGCACTTGCTCTGACGGGCATTATGATACTGTGTTATTAAAAAAAGACAATGGGTGTTCTTCAGAGTCAAAAAATATTGTAAGACAAATTTAACAAGTTTGATTGACTGTGCAATGTTAGATCCTTCCACAGAACGAAAGGATGAACAGCAACTGAAATCTGTCACAGATGACAGATATGGAAAAGGTCTGAAACGTTTAGCCTTAATTTTTCAAGTTCGTCAATTACAATCATTCTTGGTCTTTTTCATTCAAAGAAAGCCTTGCTGTGTCTCAGTTTGTTGTGACCTCTTTGGTGTTTTTCTTCCTTGCTAAACTATTGTTTCAAATTGCAAATGGTATTTCGTAATTTACGCGATTTCAAGGGGTGTCTTCAAGGCAAAAAGAAATCTTCTCTGTTATAAATGGTTCCAGTTAAAAGCTTTTCTGATTGTCGTCTAACGATCACTTCCATTGCACAAAATTGACAATGTTAGTTAATCCACCAACACCTGCTTTGGACGAGATAAATGCATGATACCGGTCAACAAAGAAATCAATTAATTGATTTCGCGAGCACCCTGTCATTCCCAACGTAAATGGAAAACGTTAATAATGGTGCAAATCAGAATAGTTCGTTGTGTAAGCTGCATTGTGTGACGCCTTGAACTGCTTCAATGCCAACTCCAGCTGACGACTTTTTGTCTTGAATGTTTAATTTTTAACAAAACATTTACCACATAAATACTAAAACTGAAAGATAACAATTAAAGGAAAACTACTGGCTGGATATTAAAAAGATTGGTTATGCAATTATGTTAGAATAGCTGGATTAACCCAAGGTATTGTTCAGTATTCTGTGGGAGCTAGTGGCGTCTATAAATTTAGCAAATTGACGTCAGTTTTTTTATCGTATGTCCTGTTATTTTTCATGAATTTTGTCTTTATATTGTCAAAGCTGCTGTGGATAAAACGAGGCGATAGCGTCTCGGTGGAGGGGGGAGGGGGGTGGGTGGGAGGGTAGGTGGGGAAGATGAATGAGAGACCCTGGGAACGAGGTTGGAAAACCTTGAGAAATCATTGCGGTTTTTCGAAAAGCAGAATCTATTGTGTTGTAAAATGTCAACTGTAGCATCTGGGGCGAAATTTGCAACACGATAGTCTGATCGAGCTGTCACACGCGCATAAGATTGGCACTTAGTTACCAGTACACTTTTTATGGTATATCTATGCTGCACAAGATGTCTAAATGACAATGTTCAGTGTCTTCATTTCAATAAGGGGTGGCAATTGTAATTTTATTATTGAGGTTTCATCTGGCCTTTGAATGGCTGTAACACTGTAAAATGCTTGTAACACAACGACGAACTCCACAATCCGATTAATTCAGATTTCCCTGCAGCCAAGGCCATACACAGCTAGTTTCGGTTCCGGTTACAGTTGATTTTCTCACCAGCGAGAAAGGAAATAACTCCATATAATTCCTTGCATCATCAGCACATTTGTTTGTGAGAAGTCTGTTGTTGATGCAGTTGCTCGTATCGTTTTATTGTCATTACTCCATACTCCGTGATTGTCAGTTGCAATGGTATATACAGACACAACACTTTGCGTTGGAGCAATACGATACGATGACGTCAACAGTATCACTGGTGACGTAAGAGAAACGTTGTCTGTGTAGAAAAGAAATGATAGGCATCTTTAGATCGGAAAATGAGTCCTAGATTGTGTACAAGTCGATACAAGTACCACTTTTTATGCTTTGCATTATCAGGTTTCACACTAGCCTCGTACGATAGTTTCCTCTTCATTGGGACGATAGCACGAGATTTTGGGAACGTAATCCCGTAGTCATTTAGCTATCTAATGGTCTCTTATGATCAGGTTATGAGTGCTTTAACTGCGTTTTCTATAATAAGCAAATAACATAATTTATTTTCACAGAGACGATACTTCTTTGTTGGAGTCTTTGTTATTTAATAACTTACCACACAGATTACAGGTCAGCGGACATTGTTTCTTTACGTTTTCATAGCTACAGTAATCCGCATAATCAGAACACTTGGGTTGGAGATCTTGACAAAGTCCTACTATAAAAGAAAAACAGCAGTGAGGACCCCCGGGTGAGGACCGTTAAAGCAAGGCTCATAAAAAGATGACTGGTTGTGCAGCTGCTCAGAATCTGGCTCAAAAGTCTATGCAAACCTGTATTAAAGGTAGTTTATTCAGAAACACAGACGCGCGTGTGAAAACGCAAAATGAACTGTCCAGAACAGGTACTGGAAGAATTTGTCGACCTTTGTCTCATTCATTCAATTCCCTACAAATGGTATTGGTTTCTCTGCATGATATAACATACACCCTTTCCGTTGCTGTCATTTTACAAATTGACATGCAATGCTTTTAAAAATTTAAGGGGGCTATATGCCATGGACACTGCATGGCTAATGTTGCAGGCCTTGTCCTTCGTAACCCGTCTAAACCTCTCTCAGTCTTGTCCACCCCTGTTTATTGTCTGTTTATCGTCACTTTGTAGGTTGTTTTCTTCATCACAAAACTGTTATTTTGAAATGTGAAAGTAATTTCGGCAGTACAACTACTTGAATGCTGTTACATAGCTTAATGATTATCGAGCAGATCGATCACCTCACACCTCGGGGGATTCCCTGCTGTTTCACAAGGGCACTGTTCAAAACATCACGAAATGTAATGAATGCAGCATTGCATGTAAGACATTTTGGCGGGAGACTACATTTCGCACTTAATCGACGAAAATCAAAGTGCAAATTCATCCATTGTATGATCCAGCCTCCACCCCCCCAATATGGAAATTTACAGATCTGACAGGAGTGCGTCTGTGCACAAACAAGCTAAGCTGGACACATACAAAGGATCCAATCTTTAGTTCTCATCTTGTTTATACAAGTGGCCTTATCGTCAGCTGTGTTTTCCAATTAGCATTTCTAATCTGATTATACAACAAACAAGGTCCGTTTAAAAATAACAATAAAATAACCAAATACAATTGTGGCATTGGATTTATCTCGAAATAACACAAGGCTCTTAGGCATTCTGACTCCAAATGATTGATGTTTTCAAGGCACAAGTTGAAACGATTCCAACATTTTTATAAAGCTAAAAAATACCTACGGTTTTAGTTAGATACGGCCTGCCTGTGCAGTATTACGATACCATAGTTACGAGAACCTCGAAACACTTGTTAAACAAGCAAGATCTTGCAAGAAATTGTGGAGACGTTTAATCGCAAGTAACATGATCAAGATTTACTTCTTTTGTAATTTTCAGTTTAAAAATGACTGTCCTTTTAGGCAGGCTTCTAATTTCCAATGTCTAAGGTTTGACTCTCTTCACCTTATCTAAATTCAAACTGAGGTCACAGGAGTAAAGCCGGAGTTGTCATTTGGCAAAATGACCGATTTTCTTGTCGCTCTCAAAACCGGATTATTCCAAAGATCAAGTAGATGCTATGATAAATTAATTAGTAACTGTAGGAGAGTTTACTGTATACAACTCAGAAGAAAAAAAATAGAATAAGAGTTTACAGGGTGATTGGGTGAGATTGGCGCTGTGGCAATACAACGCGCCAAATTATAACCAAAATTACATGAGCGTTGGAAATACATGTAAGATATAAATAAAATAACGCTTATTTTGTTACCTGCGAGAGCTTGTTGAATGACCAGCAGACAGCCGAATGATATTGAAAAGACAGCAAAGTATAGCAAACCCATGAATGCAATTCTAAGCGAAGAAATTCTGCGAAATAAAATGATCTTCTTCGTCCCGCGCGATTTGAATGTACGCGGCTTTCCACGAAGAAGTATTTTTAAAACAAAGTTTGAAGCAGAGGTCATTAGGGGCCTTGATTTTTGAGTATTATATTTCAACAGGTCATAGCATGATATGTTTGAAATGGGTAACCAATACCGGCAAACAACCTGCAATGGGTCCAGTTGTAAATCCCAACTTATAGTTTGTCCACGAAGATGAACTAAATCAGCATCAATTTTGTTATCTTACACTTATCGAAAGGGTTACGGAGGAAGAAACAGATCGAAACGCGCTATATTTTTCCAGATTTTTCCATCGGTCAGTCAGAAATGTAGTTAACTCTGATCACCAATCCCACCAAAATTTTTTGATCAAAGGTTTGCTGATCCTAAAAACCATGAAACCGTGCCTTGTGATCTCAGATCCCGTAGAGATGTGCACCCATCTCTCGGCCGGAGCTGTGCCCCAAATCCCGGGGCTTTGATCACTGCACCCTCAACAGTGTTTTCTTTAAATATTTTCAAACCTTGCTGACGACTTCCGAGGAAGCTTCGAACTTGTTTCGACTATATCCCAACAAATTTAAAGAACAAACCTGCTTATCAAACGTGTATTCATCGATACCATGACCTGATGACGCCCAAAATTAGCGTCATCTTACGTGTGTTCAGTATCTACTTTTCTCATGCATGGAATTCCTTGCAAAACAGTTCTATGACAACACTGTTTCATTTTTTGATCGTGACACTGATCTTTGGTGAACTTGGGACTGGCCAATGTTAAATGCAAAGTTGTTGTAACTGCAGTTGCTCTACGAACTCGAATTAATACGGAATAATGAATAACTCAGAAAAAATGAAAGGAATAATGAATATGTGAGATCCAATTATTCCGCTTTCAGCACCGATTTAGACTCCAAACATAATCAAGGATTTACATGAAGTATACAAACTTAGCTTTTAGCTTGCTAAGCAAGAGTGCCATAAATTAAATTGCATACACTTGGTGAAACTTTCCGATTTTCCTTACTTTATACACGCCCTCTTTACTTAATTATTTTATCAATGCTTAGTTTACCTAACCTGATAAAGGGATAGTCTAACTTCGTTAAATAACTTATTTTATTATTTACAGCCAGCAGTATATATACAAGCGGTAATTTGCAGACTTGATCTAACTGCACCAGATTGCTTCCTCGTATGAAGAAACTTTAGTCACTTGGCCATGGCGGGAGCTAAAATTAAAGTTGTCTAATCCGCTGTTACATCTATCACTTCCATTAAATAAGACAACTCCATAGAATCCAAAGTGTTATCAACACGTTTGCTTGTGCGAGGCCCGTTGTTGATGCAGCTGCACCTATTACATTGGGTTGCCCTCTTCTATTGGAACTTGGTCGTAACACATCTTGAGTGCTTTGTGTGGGAGTGCTAGTAAGGTCATACGGTGATACAGCCACAGTACTTTGCGTTTGAGAGAGATCTAGACCTCGCGATGCAGCCACAGTGCTTTGCGTTTGAGAGAGATCTAGAGCTCGCGATGCAGCCACAGTACTTTGCGTTTGAGAGAGATCTAGACCTCGCGATACAACCACAGTGCTTCGCGTTAGAGCAAGAATGTGCGAGACGACCATAGTACGTTGCTTTTGAGGAAGACCGCGCGATGAAACCGCAGTGCTTCGTGTTGGCGTTAGGCCTTGTGGCACATCCGTGGTGCTTGGAACAAGACTATGCGATGACACAACAGATGTTACTGGCGAAGAAGGATTAATGGTCCCTTTGAAGAAAACCACCTTGTTAGCAAGTTTATAACAAAAAGATAGAAATTCAATTGAAAATTAAGCGAATCTCACTCCTCAGGTTGATGTTTTATCTGAAAAACTGTGTGTTTTTGCTCGTAAATCTCTGATGACATGGCTTAAATGCATCTACGTGCAACTTAATTGTGTATAAGTAATAACTTACCACACTGATTACAAGTCTTTGGACATTGTCGCTTTATGTTGTCATAGACACAATAACTTATGTCGTAATCAGAACACTTGGAATTCTTATCTTGACACAGAGGTGCTGAAAAAACAAAGAAATGAACCCCTTTTGAGAATCTGGTCCAGAAGGGAGGGGGCGTCTCCAAGCAAAACGTTGAAAGGCTCGTCACACTGGCAGTGCCAAGTCGGTCACGGGAAAATAATGACAAACAATAGACCTATTCGGCTTACGTGTTTACCTCCTTGTTGCCACCCAATTCAGATCATGTGATGATCCATTTGGGAGGTTACAATTGTTTTGTTCGTACATACTTGCATGCAATCAGTTGTGTATGACAAATTGCACAATTGTAACCTCCCAAATGAATCATCACATGACCTGAATTGGGTGGCAACAAGGATGTAAACACGTTAGCCGAATTGGTCTATAGAGTCGCCTCCTCCCTCCTGATCTGGACAGAAAGGCGGGATGATACTAAAGTTGACATCAGTAACATTGTAGTTATCGTCATTATCATTTTCGTCGGAGGTGCTGTTGCTTTTGCTTCCCTTGTCCCACCTAAAATCGTTGAACACCCAGCAACCAGTTAAAAATTACGCTCCATCATTTCGGTCGTTGCCCTCAAATCATCTTATCACTTGATTTGCGCTTTGAGGCACAAAAGGTCAGCAAAAAATAACAGCTGTAAAAATACATTTGATAGTTATAGAAAGAAAGAAAGGTTGTTAGCCGTAGCTAGTCGTGATCAGAATCATGGTTACGTGCTTGCCCTGTTGGTACACAGATTAAGGTGGAATGAGCACCCTGAATCACATTTCTAGTATTATGTTTAAAAATTTCATGGGAAGTTTGAGCTGGGGCTTAGTTATTGAAATTTTACAATGGCAAAAATGTCGCCAATCGATAAAGTATCTGGCTGAAGTGGACATCAAGGATAAACGGATCGCGATCACAAAGAAACCGTTGCGTGATCACCCGGCCAATACCAACTTCAAAGAGGACAAATGACGCAACTAATCAGTGAGAACTGGACATAAAATCGTTTTCGACTACCTTTTAAATCAACAAAAAATCTCTAAAGTGATTTCAAAATTTTCTAATTCTGGAATTTCTTTTCACTTGGTTCTTAAACACCATCTTAACTGCATGTGTCTATGCAATTTGGTATATCAATGCAGTTTTTGGCTTTATAAATTACCACAGCTTTATTCATACAGTAAAAGTAAACAAAAGTTCGTTTTAAAACAACAGTTGAAACAACATGATTCCATTTTTGAAGTATTGAATCTATCCTTAAATAACATTCGACTATCATTGGCCATTTGCAAATTAGTTGCAGTTATGATCAAAATAATATCCCTGAGATTCCAGTTCCAGTGTTAAAAGAAAACACTCTGGGGCTTAGAAAATTCGTTATCAAAAGCAGGCCCAGCGTAAATGTTTCCAGTTTACTCCAGCCGCTTTTTGCCCTAGCTCGGCTCCAGGTTCTACGAGTACATTCCAGTGAAAGAAAATACGCTTAATCTTTAACGGAATTTTCATTCGTGTTTTTTGCCCGCATCGATATTTGAACAAAATATTGGAGATAATAAAACAGCGCTGGAGCCAGTTTCCGTAAATAGTAAACAATCAGCTTCTTAAATTTGAGTTTTTGGTAAAGAATTCGAACATAATAATTCAAGCTTTTTTTACAGCTATACAGCACCTCTGTGCTAAAATAGCCCCTTAACTGCATCGTGTCTGTTAAGTTTGCGAACAATCATGATATATCACTTGGTTTGTAGTTGTTCTCCAGTTTCTCAGTTCTGACCTAGCTTGAATTAACTTAATATAAGTATTTCCCAGAGTCTCTTCCTCGTCGCTCTTTTTACTGCAATAGCGATAGTGCAGAATAAGCTGCACAAACATTATAGTAGCTTGAAAGTGGAAAATCTTCCAAGATGAAATTATGAAAGTTCACATTCAATTGATCTTATAGCAACTAAATGCCAAATGGAGATGGAACAGGGAGAGGTGCCGAGACTAAAACACATCTCAGTGCAAGAAAAGCTGTAAAATAAGTAATACCTGCTCTCGCTTGTTGTTGCCTGATGACTAATGGACAGATGGATATTGCCAAGTAAGCAAATTTCACCAAATCCATGAATCCAATCAGTGTAGCTCTGTAATGGAATGATTTTCGTTGCTGTGACTTGTCCGTTCGCCGCTTTTCGTGAAGGGGTATTTATATAAAATAGTTTTAAACCAAGGGTCATTTATGAGCAGCGATCTACACTATTGTATTTCAAGGGGTCACAATACAAGAATGGGTTTAAATGGTGAAGTCTTTAAAGCAATTAGTGATGACGTGCGGGAGGTGGCCCCTGTTTCCTTCTGGTTCTCTCTCGCGCGCATTGCATGGACATTGCGTCACTTCCGCTCTTTATTGGCAACAGTAAACATTTATTGATACTTGCATTGGAAAACCACGCCAATACCCATTACTAAACTCAAATTTGTTCTCGTTCCCTGGTTAGACTGGATGTTTGTTGGCATGCATATATTGAAGAAAGTATTGCTTTTACACTGCGGCTTTGGATTCTAGGAATTTTACTCACTGAGCTGGAAGTGTCAAAAAACGCTTCCTATAAGTACTGTTATCCGCAGAACGGTTACGCCCGTACGGAACAGACGCACAAATAAAAATTCTAGAAAAATGAAATCGCAAACAATGTCGCAACAAGAAAAGTTTAGAATATTCCGTCCCTTAGAAAAACTGGATAACAAGTACAAGGACATGTATTTATTTAGTTGCGGTATTTATTCATTGATTGGAAACTCAGATGATGTTGATATTATTGTTTATGTTTTAACGTTTATATTATTTCTAGACTCAGCTTCAACACGTTCGTCAGGTCCGTCATTATCGCGTCAATTGAGCCAAATTCGCGTGTAACCTAGTGGAATCTTTTAAATACATGTTGTGGTCAATAGCACAATCGCTCTTCAAGTTATGCCTAGTTTCAGGTCAGTATTTAGAAGCACAAAACGTTTTAAAATAGGCACCCGTTTCCGATCGCGCACTGTTAACTTGTGCCTTGTCAGTGATTAAAACGTGATGGATTCCAGTCTACAGATTGGGCAGAATCAGAGGTTGAACCAGTCGTTGTTGACCTTCTTGTGGCAGCATATAACAACCCCAAAATATGTCACTTAACTGAGCAATATACTCAGTGGAGTAAGCTGCTTATAGTCGATACAATTTCATATCAACTGCATTTCAGACAGATCTTGTTACGACCTCCAAGATCGAGCGTCGTCGTGGAAGCCCAAAATTAATGTAAAATTGATAATGTAATTTCCTTAAGCCTAAGATTTGAATTCCTGAAACTAGAAACTTTCAAAGAGCTTCAATATTTAACCTCTTCTCATACAAACAGTGAGGTTTTCGTTTCAACTCTTTCAATGCTGATATTCAAAATAAAAGGTGAAAAGTCTACATATAGTAGAGACCTTCTTGTTCAGTTGATCTGTAGCTTTCATCTAATGGTCACAAACAAGGACGACATTCACAGAATCAGAAGTTAAATCTCCTTATTATATATATAGACGGGAGTGTTTTACTGAAATTACATCCGGGACCATGATGCCATAATTTCCAAATATTCGAGGATATCGATGATGTCATTTCGTGCAATTGCATGGCTGTCAAACGTCACCAAATGCCGGTTGAAAGATACTAGCTATAGAAAGGTTAAGTTCACGGTAGCCGGCTTAAAATCGCAGAAAATCATTCACCAGGGAGCAGGAAAATACAAACGTGAAGAAGAAAATTTCATATGACTTAAAATTCTTGCAGACGAAGGCCAAGCAGGGACGGCAATGTTTAGCTAAAGGATGTATGATGAAAACCCTACTGAACTCAAGCTCTCGAATAGTCCAGGGTGAACGAAGAAAGCGGTCAGGCGAGGAAATACAAGGGAAGCCAGTTAGCCCTGCCTCGTTTGCCCGCTTCCTTTGCCGCCCCCGACAGTCACTGTTCGAGAGTCTGGAATAGAAAAAAATTCGATAGCAAATACCGTAATTATTCGAATAAACGCCTCCCTCGAATAAACGCCGCCCTCGAATAAGCGCCGCAGGGATCAGCAAAAATATCATTAAACGCCGCCCTCGAATAAACGACGCAATCTTTCTTGAGATTGCGGCGTTTATTCGAAGCATTTATTTATAATCAATGTAAGCAGTTGAAGTACCTATATTTAAAAACAAAAGACAACATTCAATCTAAACCAGTTGTGGAAATTTATTTTTCTCGATTGTACTGTTATTCAGTTCAAAGTGGCTATACTTCATAGCTTTGCTGCTTAGCTCTCTCTCTAAAACTTCTGCGATGCGCAATTCCGTGGTAACAGCCGAGAATCTTGCCGGTACAACTTGTCCGATTTCTCTCTTTCTTTTGCCAGTGACTGAGTGAGTATTCTCAGTGTTTGCGCGTAGGAAGTTATTTAATAAGCGAGACAGCTTAATTGGGAATTGGCCAGCAAGTGTCTTCTTCGAATTCGGCTGCTTCGTGCCTTTGGGACCGGGATCTTGCTCACATTCGAGTATTCCATCTACTGCGGGCGTCCACACAGACTTGCAAACATGGTGACCTCGGATAATCGTGTCAATAAACGCCCCCCTTGAATAAACACTGCCCTCGAATAAACGCCGCATCTTAATTGCCAAAAATTTAATAAACGCCGTGGTGTTTATTCGAATAATTACGGTATTCTCTTCGATCGTCGTTTGTAAAAATTAAATTATGCTCTAAACTAATCGGCCATCTACCTGGACAGGTTTCAACCAAAGGTAAACCTTAATTTCAATCTGTTTACCATGAAATATAATCTTCAAACAAAAGCAATATATTGGACAATTTCGATGACTTCCTAGGTTGACTACAATGTAGGTTCTCCTAGATAAAGGAGAACTTCTCCCAGTGCTATTTTCGGTCCAGTTCATAATTTATAGGGAACTATGACCTATTATGAATTAGTTCACTTGACCTTAAAAGAAGATGACAAAAATAAAGCAAATAAACAGATATTTAAAAGAGTTTTAAAGTGAATATTCTGCTAATGACATCGAAGGCTGATTGGCTTCTTTTGCCAAGCGGATCTCCAATATGGTTAACACAGAAGTGCGGTACTGCCACCTTTCTCCTTTATTCTTGGTTGTTGTCCACGCGAGTATAAGATGGCCCACTTTTATGTCAACGCGCTTTGTCGCGTGACTCAATGAAAACTTTTCATTAAAAATTGAAATGTACTTTTCAACATTCTGTGGCACGTGAAAGACCACCCCCTAAGGAAGAGTAACACTGACACGATACCCTCAAAAGAAAGCCAACTTTGTGTTAATACGTTTAGAAATCAGTGAGTGAAAATTGTCTCACAACTGAGTCAGATAACCCTTATTCTCCGAGGTAATGATGATGCTCGGATATTTTCTTAGCCTGTTTGCTGCGTTGCATCTTCTTGATCTTGCGAGTGGAACATGGGGACAAGTAAAAGGTATTATGACTCATCTATAATAAAGACCTAGTAATGTATAAAACGCATCCATGCAAGGATATTTTGGCGAAAGCGCTTTGACGGCCATTTTATTAAACGTATTCCTCAAAAAACTGAAATGCTGATAAAATTACGGTCATTAACAATTAGAGGAATCTTAATTATAAATAGACCGGTTGGGGCGAATTCGTAACGCACGCTGTGTAAATATTCTGCTTAGTCAGAATATGGCTAAAATTAGTGTGAAAGTATGCATGGAGGAGGTTAAAAGTATAATAAACTGCGTTTTAACCCTCTTGGGCTGATTGGGCTTTTAAAACTGACAAGGACTGAATTTAGATAATTTCGTTTTGAGATGCTAATCAAATTCACTTCAGTGTGAGGGGTTCAGTGCTAATTTAGCTTCTCTTCGCATATCGAGTTTTGCCTGTTTGATCGATATTGCCACGTCTTACTTTGTTGTCATTTTTGTGGCCTTTATGTATATGTTCCAAGATTGAGTTGTAATTTATACTAACAATATCCGCATTGTGAAAAAGCTAAACAAAATAGATGGCGAAAATAAATAGTAGCATAAACTAGAGAACTGTCTCTAAGTGGACTGCCTGTTGTGGACCCTCTGCCCGAAAGGGATACCTGCTTCAGGCTGCAGATATATTAGGGGGTAAGTTTCTAATGAAACTGTGGTGCTGCGTCGGTGGGAAGTATAACAATAGTAATTTGGTTTTATCAACTGGGTTGATAATGTCAATTGGCCACCGTAAAGAGATTCAATTGCTGACGTTTCGAGCGTTAGCCCTTCGTCGGAGCGAATCAAGGAATTGTGCGTCGTGTGCCTTTATAAACAGAAAGATGGAGCTTCGCTATTGGCACCAAACAGAAAGATGGAGCTTCGCTATTGGCACCAGCCAATAGCGAAGCTCCATCTTTCTGTTTATAAAGACACACGACGCACAATTCCTTGATTCGCTCCGACGAAGGGCTAACGCTCGAAACGTCAGCACTTGAATCTCTTTACGGTGGCCAATTGACATTATCAACCCAGTTGATAAAACCAAATTATATTGCAGATATATTAGACAATATAAAAGAGTAGGGATTCCACAACTTGGCGTATACAAAAAGGCAGGGTCAAACTGTCATTTAGATATTTCAGACGACTTTTTTAAACATCGCGAGCAGAGCAGACCTGACAGAACATTTGATTTCTTCAGGTATTTTGATGGTCTGTGTCCAAGTGAAAAAGTAAGAAAGTGATAGTATCCCATTGTAGTAAGGTGAGACGGGTTTTTTTTTTTTCGGTTTGGACCTTGATTAGGAGCCTCACGTGGAAAGAAACATGATTGCCCCTCCGCCAACCAAGTTTGGTTTTCAGTTGGTGAACACTGGTCAGCACTAAATTACTCTTTTTACTTCACGCTTAGGTATCAAATACTTTTTGGCCACATGCGGTGGTCAAAACTGTGACACGGTGTGTGGGACATTTGGCTTCAAGTGTGCTAGAAAAGGCCAGAGTTTTCCGCCTACTTCCGCCTTACCAATATTCGAGTCTTTGGGAATTTCGTGCAAAACTCTCAATGCAACCGATTACTATTACTTCGAAGACAGCCCGAACTACGTGGCCGAGTCGCCGAACGATGAGAGCTGGGTCGGCATGTGTCTCGGATTCAAGTCGATACCCAGAACTATCGACTGCCACACTGCCAACAACACGTTTATCCGCAGGCTCTGCCCATGTTACGACCCTTCAGGTATGTATTAGACCTTCTTATTCAGGTACGTAATTGGAATGCTCAAGAGGCAAATTCATTGGCTAATGGTCGTTATAAATTAGAGGACATACACATAAATGACGTATCGTATGATGTCATCGCGCAGAGTTAAGTGCTGTTAGTTTAGTGCTGTTAGTTTAGTGCATATTTTGGAGAGTCTCCAAAATATGCGAAAATTGCATACAAACGGGACTCCTTTAAAGGGAATATCATTAACTTCGATTTTAAGAGGAATATTAATCCTGGTTGAATTCAACTGTAAAGACGTTTGACGAGAAACTCGATGAATGGAACTGTCAATGCTTGCCGTCTTCGAGTGGACTGAGCTTTGTAGTAAGGTTGGTTGTTGAAATTCTATTTCTTCGTACATTTTGTCTTTGGGTTAATTTATATAGTCTGAGAATGTGATGCTATAAACATATCAAATTATAGTTTTCGAAATAATAAACGCCACAGTTTAGGGAGATCGTGAACTGTACGTTTGAATCACTTTTTGCTAAATGGGTCGCCTATACTGATTTACCTTTCGTAAACGGTCGATACCATTTTTAACTTTCGGTGCCATAAT
>OX393567.1:20401316-20543816 GCA_947652115.1 Blastomussa wellsi | reverse complement strand
GCTCTAATTGCTGGCTGGGAAAAAAATTATGGATCATGTGCTGGCAAAAAGGAGCAGATAGATTTTTCCCAGTAACACTTGTAAATGTTTTAATATCATATATTTTCACATGTTGTTTGTCCGTTGGGTGCCACTGTATTTTTGATTACATGATTATGGAAACACGAAAAAAAAAACTGTACTTCGAGGTCACTGATCCGGCACTTCTCATCCGTTTGTTGCAGTGGTCTTGCAGATTTCTATTACATTTAACCTGCGTCGCAGACCGGATTATGTGGCACGTCCGGTGTCAACGCAGGCTAGGAAAACTGTACAGTGCGGGGGATTTTGCTTGAGAAAAAAATGTGTACTCTCTGTTCGTACCCGATTTTATAGATATCGCTTGAAGGTGATACATTTATGACGGGTGAGCCTGGCTGATTCGTAAAATCTCTCATGTGCTGATATAAAGCTGCCAGAATTGAAAGACTTCACAATGACTTGTTTGTTTCTCACACGTTCAATTGGCCAATCACAATAAAACATTTGCTGTCGTGATTGCTGTTGTGCTCTTGGCTATTTATAGACAGTGTCGCTCGTGCTAGGACTAAACTCAAATAATCCAAGCTAAGCCGAGGAGATGTTGTCTTTCCCGATGAATAGTTAATAAGCCGGTAATATGGACTTATTGAGCTGGATACTGTCTTTTATCTTGTGCGCTATTTCTTTTGATGCAGCTTTGTGTTTCGTCCACACTACAGGTAAGACAATACGGCTCGTATCGACTAAATAACTGACAGTTATATAACTTATATAGTTTTAGAAGTCTAGACAGACAAACGAAAAAAGACTATTGTACCAGTTTGGCGTAAAAATGCCTTTAAAAGCGAAACATCGGAGTGTAACAATGAACTTATAGACGGGCATTATGCCGGCCAGATCGCTGTCATATGAAGATCGCTGCCATATGAAGAGCGAACGGGCGATAGCCATTCGATTTATAAGACTCATTGTGTATCAACATGTACACTTTGAATTGGCGGCTCTTGCAGAGAAATCGCATTCAATTTTATTGAATAATCACATGTAAAATAATCTAATGTTATATTGAAGTGTCTTTAGTTTGGTCTTTTGGTATTATGACTTATGAGGTGACACGGTGAACGAATTCAAGAAAGACATTATACATGTGTTGTGCATCTGGTCCCCACATAGACAATAGCCGTTATTTTAGTACATAGAATGAAGTAACTAAAACCGATAATCGAATAGGCACTCCTTTTAAGACTATTTAGTCCAACCATAAACACCTCTTTAAGTTGTAGAAACAGCTTGTTTTAAGGAATATTGCAAATTCCAGGGCCAGGATTTTTTTCAGAGCCGCTAATGAGATATTTCTACTGACATTCCCCCGTACATTATACCCAGTGATAGGAAAAATAGAAAAGGGCCCCTCAGTCATTTTCTAACTCATACAGAAACTTCGTAAAGTTTTCTGTATCCAGATCTGTTTTAATCTCAGTTTTTTCTCTTCGGCAATACTGTGTTAGAGTTCAACAATAACACGTTTGTGGTTTTGAAACAACACTGGCTATGCGCCACAGCAGCCTACAATGCAGCCTAAAAGCTGACAAGCCGAAATCGAACGGATGTGACTACACAGGTCACGAGTCTCGACTCCGTTGCACAACACCAAACTAAAATTTACTAATTTGCTTTCCTAGTTACTGAAACTGTCAAATAAAGACAACATTAAAGCCAAAAGATATCAAAAAGCTCTACTGGGGAAGTACGGAGAGCGCGGAGCTCAAACTGTGATAACTGAAATATTTCCACATTTAATCGGTCAACAATTGTCATCATGGCCGTTTTAGAAGTGATTAGGCGTCACGTGTGTCAACAGTGGGGCATCCAAGTGACGAAATCATGACCACATATGTTTATCTTTTACCTTCACTGGTTGTGTGAATATTCCGCTTGGCTTGACAGTTCCGCAAAAGTGCAGTTTAATTTGGAATTTTAACGAATTTCGGCATCCGTTCAAATAAGTACCAATAAATTAGACTGTTTGCAACCCTCTATTTTCTCACATCTTTCTTTTATCATTGAATGCTGGAAAAGAATCCAAGAGAACAGAACGCCAGCGCTAAACGGAAGGCGCGAGGTGGTCTAGTAGGGGAGCGAGTTTTAAGCTTTCGCTCGCCTTGCTCATGCCCTGTTTCCAACTCCTCTTGCTTCGCAATTGGTTCACTTCCTGGATTTGCGGATATGTGTGTGCCGCGAAGGTTATTAAAGCCCCATTTTAGGACAACAAATATATCAACCTCGTTCAAGAAGGAAAACGCCCTGGGAACGAGGTTGCAAATATATGGAAGTACCATGTCAACCCCTTCCCGCTCCCCCCCCCCCCCCGCCCGGGGGATTTACTCCGTTCACTTGCCGGATTCTCTTTTCTCTCGCGTTCTTTTGGGTTGAAAAAGAGAGAGGCTGTGAACAATCTGCCAATTAAATGCGCATGAGCAATCAATGGTTATGTGTACACTACAATTTTTTTTCGCGTTTGCAAAAATAAATACATAGTTTAATTTTATGGTTTTCCAGCAATACAAAAATCATTATCCCCCGAGACTGAGCCCACGAACTCGATCCTTTCAGTAGAGGTTAGTTTCTGTATACAAGTTAGGAGAAATTTAAAAAGAGGGATCTATAGACGAGAAAAAATTTTCAGCCCTTTGTCATATTCGTTATAGTGAAGAACAATTTATTCCTCCTATAGATTCTTCTCTATGGCCAGCTGGCTCGTATGCTCTACCAATGGCAGATTCGGGATGTCCCGAGGGTAGTGGATTTACTTGGTACACGGGACACCGGACAGAGGAGCTAGAAAACCAACGGAACGGGAACAAACATTCCAGAAGTATCCACTTAAAGGCAAAAGTAGGAAATCCCGAAATAACACGTTACTTCTGCGTGAAAAACTCAACCGAAGCAGATGAAGGAAAGCCTAAATGGCCAAATGGAAAATACTGTATTTATAAAAAGGGCGACACTTGTCCGCAAGACTTCCATAAAGGATATGTCCTTTGGGACGACTACAACCAAAGAAACGGATCCAATCGCAACAGCAAAGATGGAGAACTTCCTGCCGGAATTTACAACCAAGATACCATGATATACTTTTGTTGTATGACAACGGGATCTGTCGAGAAACGGGTCTCGCTGCCAGTCAATAAGCCTTTTTATCTACTCGCGTTTGAGTCGACAACTTGTCAAGAGGTTCAGGGAGCAGTTTATTCACTGGAGTATGTGGTTTTCGATACGGAGAATACAAACAACCACGATGCGAGGGTTTTTCCTTATCCGTACGGTGCTCATCTGAGGGAACCCACGATTTACTATTGTTATTATCGAGGTAAGGTGCATATATTTGCAAATATTTTCACGCGCATTGAAACTCGGCGGAATTTTCTCTATGTCTGGAGCTTGCCACCAGGTCCAGCTTTGGGCATCTGACAGGCAGTATTTTTCTTCGTTGGTGTCGGCCTTATGTGCTACCGAGCACGAAGAGGATTAAGTAAGTAGTAAGCTGGAGCTTGCCAGAGAGGTAAATCTTCATTTTCTCTCAAACGAGTACGGTGGCCAATCTCTTTACTGTCTTTGTTTGAATTGAGCAATAAAATTGTTCCTGTACAATAAATATAAGCCAATTCCTAGTGTTGAAAACAAAAGAATACAAGCGAATCGTGAGTAAAATCACAGACATCATTATTGCGGATAAACAAGGTGCTGACCTTCCTAAACGAGCACGTGGGACCCCCCATTTATAATTTAAAATTCAAGTTCCTATAACAGAAACAATCAATAGGCAAAGTTTGACAAAAAAATCTCAGTGTGGGTTCTATTTTTGTGGAATGACGTTAACGATAATTATATAATATGACACACAAAGAGGTTTCTAGAGCGTACGACGCCATTTAAGTAAGGCCACACAGCTGTGTTGAACTGGACCTTCCATATTAAGAAAATAAAGAAAAAATCCTTCCCGGTGTACTTAATAGCACCTTGCACAGCTTGATTGAGAGAAATTAGATATATTTTAATTTACGTGGCAAACTAACTTTCCTCTCCTTCAGACTGCAAGTGGAGCTTTACTCAACTAAGCGGTGTATTTTCCTCACCATATTTCCCAAACAACTACCACGACTTTCAAGACTGTCACTGGAACATTACCGCGCCAACAGGCTACGTGATACAGCTAAGATTCGGAGTCTTCGAGCTCGAATCCAATCCCTACTCATGTGGAAATGGCCGGTGTGGTTGTGACTATGTAGAAGTTAAGGAAGAGTCCGTGACAGGTGACGTCACTACTCTTGGAAAATATTGTATGACGGTTGTACCGCTGCCGATCATCCAGTCATCAACCAATAAAATGATAGTAACGTTTCATTCTGATCACGGAATATCAGCCAAAGGTTTCAACGCATCGTATTTTTCAGTTCCAGCAATCAAAGGTATAATTAGCTTGGTAAATGGTGGGGGGGGGACAGGGGGGTCAAAATCTCCCGCCTCCCGTACCCTGCTCTCCCGGTTCCCGTACCTTTATTTCCCACCTCCCGCCCTTTCCCGTGCTGCTCCCGTCCCTTGTAACTTGGCGAGTGAAAACACATCCTAGTCATTTAGCTTCGCAGTTCTTAAGCATTTCCTTTGTTTTTAAATACAATTGAACAAGATTACCACTGCCATATGTTTCAATTCAATGAAGTTTTGACCTACCGTTTATCTTCTTTGAGTTTCAGCATTTCAGCTCATTTCCATTGGCTCTTCAGATTTGTTTCTGAAATCCGTTTTCAGTGGTGACGGTCTCAAAAGTTAATTCTAAATTGTCTCCTGTTCTGGTAAAGTATACATTTACGCATTTCCAGTAACCAGTCCGGCGTTTATTGCGATCAGACAATTAAATCATGGAAGTAGGATTTGACGGAATTGCAGTTAAACGTCCCAGGCGGATTTCAGATATGCGTTTTTATTGTTCGGGAAATCTAAAAGAAGTCTTCCATGTGCCTAGGTGGGCGCACTGGTCTCCTTCTGCTCCAAATGGTCGTTAGACCTGTGAAGTCCTCTTCCTCTTCCGAGTCGGGAAGGATTTCGTGATTTTCTCCAATTTCATCAGATTCCATATCACGTTCTCCTCGGCAGTCTGAAAGGATCTTGCAGAACGTTTCTTCAGCAAGTTGCAAGCGGCTATCAAATAGTCTTACGGCTACCTTGTCTATTTCCCCAAAGATGTCACTTTTCTTACAAGATGTAAGTGCTCCTTCGCCAGCTGTTGCGAAGATAAATGAACTTTCGTCCATGACAATATATTCAGTGCCAAAGATGTCATTTTGTTCCATTTCACTTGAAATGAATACGGAGAAAACATTGGATCTTCCTCTAATCGCATATATTCCAGTGTGTGGTAGACGCACGTCATGACTGCTTTCATTTCCATCTTCGGGTTCAGGTACGGCATCTAAGTCACTAATATCACTGTTATCTGCTGCAGATAACTGGTTAAGTGTTGTCTGTGTTGGTGTATTGGTTTCCCGTGTAGACCGTGTAGAACTGACTGATTTAAACAGTTCTTGGACTGTCGCTTCAGCTAGGTCATGGCTTGTTTCATCGGCCTCCGCGTCTAAAATTGTCTTGGACGACATTGAATTAAGATCGCCTGCTCGTCTTACTTCTTTTGCACTTTGATAGCTTACGCGACACATGCCGCTTGACATTTCATGACCTATGACGTAACCACTTTAAACGGGTTTACTATTTCACCGGAAGTAAGCCTGTTATTCAGCCCAGGCGCAAATTTCGTTTGCTCAGAAGTCTCAGAAGTGATTGAGAAGAAGTTAAATGCAAGTCAAATATATTTTGGGTTCTTGTTTTTGGAAGTATTCTAACGCACTGTTGAACAAAAAAAATTAGCGTCTCGCGTTTCTCTCCCGCTTCCCGCCCACTTAGAACTCCCGCTTCCCGCCCTTTCCTCTCCCGCCTCCCGTACCCCTCCCGCCCCCTATTCTCCCGGGCTCCCGCCCCCTGTCCCCCCCCACTAAATGGCCGGTCTGTTTCCTTTTCTTCTTATTATAATAAATGGACGGCGCGACTGCTCTCAGTGCACAACAGCAGTGCAAGATAAACGCAATATGTGGAAGCGTTAATTGGACGGACACAAAGTAAACTCGATGATAACAACAAAGTTACAAAAACTAACCGGATTTTGATGTTTGGAGGGATAGTTCGCAGCTCTCTAGAACCTCTAATTTCATTGGATCTTAATAGCACGCTGCTCTATTGTTTTAGGGCTAGGGTCCATTGTTGCTGTTGTTTGTTTATCATTTTTTCAGCCAATACTGTAGAACCTTGTAAAGAGCTACGTACCGCCCCGGTTTGGATTTAGAATTGAAACTGTTTTTTCCAACTCGAAATTTTTGATATCTGGCAAGTTTTTGTAACTTTAATACAGATTTTACTTTGTACCATTTTGTCACTGTGGTCTTGCCAATTTTAGCAGTCAACTTTTGTATGAGCGCGAAAGCATTCAGTATTTTTTACTGCATCAGAGTCTGACAGTTGGCTGTCAATGCACGAGACAGTCCTATGACGCCCGTTTTATTTTTTTCTTGTAAAATTTAGATAGAATGACAACAATCCCGACGGCCACATATCCGCCAGAACAAAATAGTTCAAAAGGAACGACGACTCAACGATCAGCATCCGGGAGTATGAGACACAATCTCACTTCAACAAAAGGTCCACCCCTTACAAGTAAAGAGACTTATAGCTCAGTCGTTGATGAAAGCAGCTCGAAAGGAGAGAGTTTTTCATTAACTGAATTATTAAAAACAACGCAGGGAAAATTATCAGAACAACGAGAACTAACTTCCGCGAAGCCAACAAACGGCAAGGCGGGGGAGAAGGTAGCAGCAAGCACTCACGTGGATCAAACATCCGGGGATGTGGAACCATTCTCACGTGTCATCTTGGGCCTCCCAATGAAGTATATAATCATCGCAGGCAGCTCTTTTGTTGTCCTTGTATTCGCTCTTGCTATCTTAGTCTGTCATCGCTGCAAAAGACGGTACGTAAGTCAGTCTCAACCAGTATGAATTACGCACTGACCATCTATTCGTGGCCATTCTTTGCACACTCGAAAAAATGGCGTTTGCGAAAGCTTCTGGTTTTAAAAAGTGTGGATACCTCAGATGCATTTTCCCGGAAGTTAAAGTAGCAAACGGTTGCGATACAAAATATTGAGGGAGTATCTCCAGTTCAGATCCACTGAAACTGTTAAACGTCCCGCAGCATTTCGCGTAACAGTTTTGTCGACAAGGTCATATGTTACAGATTACGCAAAAGTTTTGTATAATTTATTAGAGAGCAAATTTTGCCTCTTCGAATTCTGGATGGTTGTGAAACGTTGCGTACAGTAGTCTGAGTATAGAACAGATGCCAGAGGGAGGGGACTCGCATATGAAAGGGGAGGAGATGCTCGTCGGAAATTTTGAATTAAACCCCTAAAGGAGACCGATCTGGGCGTGGCCCAAGCTTTTTTTGACCTCTAAAAGAGAACATGAAAACTTTGATTCAATGAATCGAGTAAATAAAACGGATTAGAAATACACATATTAAATATATATTTTTATATTTCTTCGCGTGCAACCCTAAACGAGACCTTCTCGGCTAATATAACGGTGTTTTTCGCAGAAAAACTAAATTTACACCCCTAAGCGAGACGACGAGCATCCCCGCCCCTTTCATATGCAAGTCCCCCTGGGCACAGATGCGTCTGTAGCCTGCACGTGGGCTAATGCGAGTGCACTGCTTTCCTGAGGAACTTCTTGAAAAGGACGGTATCTTTGCTACTTTCTCTTATATTCTAAGAAATTGTAAAGCGAAGGCCATTACCAGTTGCCTCAATCTTGGTACTTATTTACACCACAAGCACTTTGCTGCTGTCAGTCTCACTTTTCATCGTAATCTCTAAGTCTTTGTTTTATTGACATGTCCTTCTGTGTTCAGGAATAGTTCCCGTAAGAAGTCCGCTCAACAGAGTACTCAGTTTCATTCCGTGACCTACAGCAGTGTGAGGGAATCCAGCGGATCCAGTGTTCCTGTGTCTCCAACAAATATGTACGTAGAAAGGTACGAGGACGCCATGGCACATCGAACTTTTGCTATACATATACATTCGTGTCAGTTATTTACGTCTTTGGAGGTCCGGTTACGTGGTCAAAACTTAGTAATTTTACAAGATCTACTGAAGCCATAAGCATTTTATATATCAGTAGAATAATATTAATTCTGTGATGCGTTACACTGTAAAAACATATAGAATTTGTTAACAGCTCCTTGGAGTGTCAAACATTTCGGGTTAGACCTTCAGTGCCGTCTTCGAAGACAAGCTACAATCTGATTGTTTTATGTAGTTAGGTGCCCTCAAATTAGCGTACATGTGTTATCCTCCACCACATCCTCCTTTGATTGTGGATAACAATAAAACATCTTGACTTCAGCTGTGTGTTATTTTCCCCTACAGTAGTGAAATGGAAGGGCTTTTCTTCGAAGATAAGCAAAGCGATAATCCCATATACGATAACAGGTAAACTGAATTTTAATATTTTAAAATAGAATAATTTTGAAGCCAGTTAACACGCATGATTAAGGTGGCTGAACACAGTTTCTCTGGGTGGCCAGCGGTATTACACAACGTGGCGTGGCTGTTATTATAAAAGCAAACATGATGACCAAGTCGGCAGCAAAAATATATAAAAAGTCTCACCAGCCTGTGAAAGGCGGTTTACAGTGTTGCGCATTGCCAAGAAGGGTAAATTACGGCCGGAGCATGCGCAATGTGTTCAAAAATTGTAAGCGGTTTGTTATGGAGGGGAGATGATGGGGTGACTGTCGTTCCTTTTCTTTTTCACTCTAGCCTATATATGTACTTTTCCATCCCGGCCAAACTTAGTCACAACAGCTACAGAGTTAGTTTTGGAGCTACGCATGTTTGAATATACTATATTTTATTGCAACTTTTCAGGCTAGGTGGAACGACAGACCAATTGTCTGACAACCCTTTGTATGAAAGGTGAGTTGATTCAATACAAACAATTCAGTATACTGTTGCTCATTTTAGTTGCGACGGTTCAAATCACAAAGATTCAAGAACAGATTAATTCCTCCTTTGGAACACTAAGTTTGCAAAAAAGGACCAGAGTCTTATTCTTTCACGCATTTCTTCACTTAATTACAAGGGACGCCTAAATATATACAAGTAAATGCATCTCTAAATTTCAGCACCAAATGGACACAGTGTTCAACAGTTTTCCTTTGAATGGTGGCCCAAACAGAAATTCACATGCTTAGTTAGAGTTATCTTACACAACATATCAAAAACAGCACCACATCGCATTTACTGTACTTTTCATTTGAAATGGACAGCTGGGGACAATATGGTTAGTGAGGGGAAACTTGGTGCTAACATTTCGACACACCCTGGCCACAAATTTGCAGTACGGTGTACTTTGTAAGTAAGTAAACTCTTAACTTTGCTAATATATTCGTATTTTTTACTTATCAGCCTATTATAAAAAAGAGACTTCTGGGGAACAACGACGAAAGCGGGAAAAACAACCGACAGGAACTTAAATAAAAAAAAAAACAACAAAAAGATATAAAGACTGAGGTTTCTTTCCAAACAAAAAAGCTCGTCTATATTTTCACAACACAAATGGCTGACAAGCGTTATTTCGCAATAATGTTTACTTGAATGTTGATTTCTCAAGTGCGGTGACCGCTTATTCTTGTGCAAGATTTCCCCAGACTAGTAACCAATTCTTATTTGCGTGGAAATAGTGTATTTATTTTCTCCTCTCGCTTTTGAACTGAAAATAAGTTGAAATGCTGTTGGTCTCAAGTGCCCTTATTATTGTAAAAATTCTCACCAGTCTATTTTAACTTTTGATTAACTTTATTTATTGTTTTTTGTCGCTGTAAATGATCTTTTTAAATTTTATTTGCATTTGTAGTTTGTTATATAAATAAAAGAAGAAAGAAATCGAATGTCAGCCTCCTACGCAGACTGAGGCTCGTCACGAGTCCAAAGAGCGTCCGCTTTACAGTGCGACTAAAACAAAACTTTGTGCAAATTGCTGAATGAAAATTACTGATGTTAACATTAAATTTCCAGTAAAAAAGCGATCTAAGCAATGTTCACACTATCGGAAGAAAGACATTGGATAATTTGCCTCCAATTTGCTTGGGTGGCCTTGGTTAGAGTATAATTTGGTTTTATCAACTGGGTTGATAATGTCAATTGGCCACCGTAAAGAGATTCAAGAGCTGACGTTTCGAGCGTTAGCCCTTCGTCGGAGTCGCACTGTAAGGTTTCTAATCGACTATCCCTTCATAGTATCTTCACTTGTATAAATATTAAAGTAGAAATCAAAACAGCAAAGCACCGCGAACGATTATGGTGCTGTCTTGGATGTGCCAAAAATAAACTTTAACATTCCTGACTCGTCCCCAGTCTCTCCTATTTAACGAATAGATTCCATGTTGTCGTGCGTCTGTTCAGTAATAGATCACTGATGACATCAAAATGTGGCAAGAACAAAAATGTGGCATACGAGGCTATAGCCGAGTGTGTCACTGATGTTCTTACCACATTTTGATGTCATCAGTGATCTATTACTGAGCAGACGCATGGCAACATGAAATATAAAGAACAAATATAAACGTCAGCGGTGCGTGTGTTCTTTAATAGATCATAGGTAGGAACCACTCAAAATGCGTCCATAATTGGGCTTATTGTATGAAAGTAAATCGCAAGGCGCGATGGGCGCCTGTTATTTTTTCGCACAAGAGACGACTGGGGATGAGTCAGGAAACACACAAAAAACTGCAAAGCTGATACTACGTACAAATTTCGGTCTTAAGATCAGAAAAAGCCCGGTCTGAATAACACTAACTAAGGCTCTATTTGTATTTGATGACGAGTCATCAGTAATTACGTCACGTCAAAAATATTTTAAAGGGGCATTGTGACGCCATTTTAGCAACATTTTTAAAAGTTAAAACTTGTCTTCGCTGAAAGGAAAACCAAAAATAATGGTTTAGTTTTGTTACCGACGACTATCGTTCTGCACTGAAACCATTTACTGACGTCTGTTGTTACGGATAGCAAGGATGGAAGTGGATTGAAAATGGGAAAAAATGCCAATTTTTCAAATTCTTAAGCCATCTCCAGACAAAATAGGAAACTAGCTATTATGGTTTGCCCTTCCTGCAAAATTTTCATGGTATCTTCTTCGCAGTTCCACAGGAACATATTTTGCATGATTAAATGTATTAAGCAATAAATTTAGCACAGAATTGACCTGAACACTCCAAACATGTCCAAAATCACTGTGATAACGCCCCTTTAATCTCAGCCTACAATTTCTATAGTTTTGGCTAACAACTGTCAACCGGAATGGGGAACACCGTCATGAACAAGGGGACAACAATAATTGATGAATCACATCGTGCAGGGGGGAGGCATAAAATCGATACCCCGTGTAAGAAAAAAAAAAAATGAAACATATCCTAAATATTAAGCCGCACGTCCTGTTATGGCCAGAAAGTGAATCCCTCCTCCCCCGGAATCACATGAACTTGACCACTGTGCGTATAGTGTTACTATATCGCGTAAAAACAGTTTTTACATCTTAAAATGTTTCCTTTCCAAACAAACACACGCAAATTTTAACTGGTGACAGACAAAATGCCAACATTAATCACTGACACAGTTGACATTTATTCCCTTCCCCTGGCACGAAACGGTCGTATTGTTGAAATAATTTTCATGCTCCAAGTACGGTTGGGTTATCGTGTCATCTTAAGTTCCGGTGAGAAACCTGCAAAACCATGTCTTACCCAGCCAAGAGATGTCCCAACCTTGATGTCTGTTACAAGATGCTAAGAATTATTTTATTTGGCTATTTACCTTCCCTAGGTATGTATTTAAGCTTGTTAGCGTCGTTCCGCTGTGTGACTTACCTGGAGGTTAAAAGAGCTACGTCACGATATTTTGAGTTATTTCTTCGACAACCTAAATTACCCTTAAAATTTAGGAAAACTAAAAATAATAATTTTCTAAGGAAGAAAAACACCAAAGGAGTGATACTAAACCAAAAAGGAACAAGGATGGATGAGGATGGCGAAGATTGAAACTGATTGGAAATGGCGATTTTGAAAAACTTAGCCTAAATTTTTCAAAGTGCACGAACGATGACGTAGGAGTTCTTGAGCTCATTTAGATTATTGAAGACCAAAATGTATTATTATCCAAAGTCGTTTACGGTAGACTTCATTTGGAGCATGCAGAACTCCATTAGCTGTTATTATGATTTCTCTGCGGTTTGTTTTCTTTCCCAGTTTCTTTTAGCAAGGTCTGCCCAAGGTCGCAATTACTTGAATATGTCACAAATATACACTAATGTGCAGTGAGAAATACTTTAGCTGAGAAGTACAACCTCAAACGATAATTCGCACAAATTTAGGCCTAACAACCACATTTATAGCAGTAACATCCTCTCCCGTTCCACATTCTCAGCAGTTATTCATATAATTTATGTTATTTCTAGTTTCGAAGTCGGCTATTTTCGTATCTTTTGACTTTAAAACTATTAGAGTAAGTTGTAGAATTTTTAGAGAAAGGCACAATCCAATTGCCCGGAATAATTTTTTTCGTGCAAATGGTAAGCGCTCACGGTCTGTGACTGATCGGTTGCCTTCTCGCCTACTGTATTGGTGTCTTTTTGTCCGTGTAGTCAATTATTTTCTCTATCGTCTTTACTTCAGTTGTCAGTCGTGCAGTCCAATGGCCGGCAGGAAAGTACGGACTACCAATGGCTAACTCAGGCTGCCCCAAAGCCAACGGTTTCTCTTGGGCGACCGGGTACATTTACCAGGATTTAGAAGACGACAAAAGTCTCAGCGGGACCTCTTCGAGCTTTCATCTCAATGCCTCAGTTCTGAGCTCGGGTGATGTTCGTCAAAGCTTCTGTATTAAGATGAACAAGTCTGCTACTGTTGATAAAAATAGATTTACCTGGCCTGCCGGTCAATATTGCATTTATAAGAAAGGTTCCAACTGCCCTAAACTACTCTTGCATGGATGGGTCTTGTGGGATGACGAAGACGGCAAAAATGGCGCAAATTTAAATTTCCAGTCCGGCATTATTCCTGCAGGAACTTACAAACAAGATACTAAAATACAGTTTTGCTGTCAGACTGTTGGGTCGTACAGAGACCCTATCGAGTTGCCGATTGACTCGCCTTTTTATTTAATGGCTTTCAACAATAAGCGGTGCCAGGAAGTTCTAAAAACCATCCACACTGTGGAGTTTATTCGGTACGATACAGAAAATGATATCAATAATGACAGACAGGCGTATCCTTATCCATTTGGGGCGGATTTTCGTGACCCTTACATTTACTATTGTTATTACCAAGGTAAGCCCCATTTCTTAATTGCATTCACTTAGTAGAGACACGCCAAGAACATGTATGGTTGAGATTAAATAATGCTTTCGGCCGTACGCATGCGCCATTGTTGTTGTATTCTTGGTTCGCAAGTGACGTCATCAACGCCATCGACCCAGTGAAAATCGAAAATCGGGGTCGTATACGTAAGCGGAGTAACGTTTCCAATTTCTTCCGATTCCGATTATGACTCCGACTTACGATCTATTGAAAACTAGATTTTCGGAGTCGGAGTCGTAAGCAGAAGCGAAAGGACTAACCAATCACAAACAAGCAATTTCCATTCGCTTCTCCTTGCGACTCCGACATTATACAGTTTTCACTGGATCATAAGCGACAGAGTCATAAGTGGAATCGCCGGAAACTTCCTTACGACTCCGAAGGTTTGATTTTCACAAGATCGCTTGCGCTTACGGCACTGACTCCGTCGCTCGTGAAAACCAGGTTTTAGAATCGAATGCCGCAAAAATTATTGACTTGCCAAACAATGATTTTTTCTTTTATAGCGTATAACTATTAACTATTATTTCCTTTATAGCGTGCAGATGGACCATGACAGCACTGTCAGGCTCCTTCTCGAGTCCCAACTATCCACATCCATATAAAGACAAGGCCTGGTGTGAGTGGCACATTAATGTTCCCTGGAACTACATCATCTCATTGACGTTTATTGACTTCCAACTCGAGATGATTGACATGTGTGTTACGCAGAACTGCGATTGTGATTACGTCGAAGTCGAAGACAATTATTCAAATGGCACTTCAGTTGTTATAGGGAAATACTGTATGGGAGTGGCGTATCCGCACGGTGCTATAAAGTCGAGAAGCAACAATGTTACGGTCAGGTTCCGATCTGATTACACAGTAGGAGAGAAAGGATTTAATGCTCGGTATGACGCAATTCAGGTGATAGGTAAGGATGGAAATTTCGTCTTTATTTAGACGCACTTGCAGGCACTCCTTATATACAGAAAAGAGGGACGTTTGCACTTACACTGATTTTTTCGTATCTGACGAATTTATACTTGCTATGTAATCGGTGCACAAAAAGGCAAGAAATCAGGTCTGATGCAATTAACAGAGTTCTTTTCAGTAGTGTAGAGGACAAAGGCTTCAAGCCGGTTGCGTTAAGATCTGACTGGACAGTATAATTCTTGTTTGAAGTATTTTGATCAGTATGCCACTAGCTCTGACTGGATGTTTAGGTCCTTTCCATAAAGCTTGACCTTTTGTCCTCACTCTAATCGCTCGCATTTACATAGGCTTACAAAGAAAATTGAGTTTTCCCAAACGCAGTCGATTGTGTTCAATGTAAAAGCGCGCGGGGTTTACCGACTGATTTACAGGCTAACTTTATGTTATCCTTATGTATGCTGCAGCACCGACTAGTCTTGGCAGCACCACAAAAGATACACAAGTTTCCACCGACTCAACTGTTAATCCTGCCACATTTCCCACAACTGGCGCAACTACGCAAGCTATAACCAGTGGCACAAGTACAAGTACAAGTAGCACCACAACAGAGGCACAGGTAATGACACCGACGATAGCTTCCACTGTTAATCCCGCCACATTTCCATTAACTGGCCCAGCCACCAAAAGCACAACCAGTGGTACCACACTATCGGAAGGGACAACGACAAAACCAAGAACTCCAGTGACAAACATAAGTGGTAAACCAACCTCTGAAGCAACAACAGTCATTACCAGACAGACCGACACAACGACTTCACCATTCATAAACGCCTCCTTCACAACAAGAAGGCCTTTTACAACTCATGAACAAACAAGTAGCAGGCCTCATGAAACCACGAAGGGGACTAGAACTACAAGACTAGCGACCGAACAACACATATCACCAACCGAGCCGAGCACCGGAAAAGAGCCGAAGGATATTACGAGGGCGAACGAGGAAGGCATTCAAAAAGCTAGGGATGAAAATCCAGGCAAAGCACGGGATATTAACGTAATCGTTGGCGTGACGGTGTCGTTGACTGTAATTTCTGTAGTGATGGCAGGATCGATATTTTGTCTTTGTAGAAAACGGTAAGTTGTAAGTTCCCGGACAGAATGGTTGTTTCTATGGGAATATGCAATAATTACTATTACATTATTCTGAATATAAATGATGTTTATGTGATTGCGTCATTTATAATTACAGGCAGTTGAAAAGAAACCAAGCAGTGCGGGGTAGACTGAGTGTAGTATTCACATCTGCAGAAAAAACTGTCGGAGTTTCAAATTATGTCGCAGACATGTATGGAACCAGGTAACTATAAAACTGTGTGACACTGTTCTCATTTACAAATATTTCTTTTCGTATTCCACTTTACTCCGGTAGGTTTTGAAGCTCTCGAAAGCTTGTAATTCTACTGGCAGCAGTTGTTTTGGGGGCTAGGGGCATTGTTCCTGTTGTTTGTTCAATTGTCCTCTCAATGCGTCGCAAGCCATTCATGTGAGACCTTAGGAGAGCTGCTACCTCGCCCCTTTACTCGGCAAAACTGAAGACTTTGAACTGTCCCTTATACCCCTACCATAGTGTCTCCTTAGCTTGCGCACGGACGTTTGCTTTATTTTTTCGCGTCAGTTCTTCTTTTTTATTATTTTTGCTTCATGCTCTAAGATCTGCGAGAAAAAGTACTGGACTCGTCCCATGTCTCCTCTGGAAATTGTTTCAAATGAAGACAAGTTTAGAGATCCAAAAGAAAGGAGTAGAACCAATCTGAGCCGGTCAGCACTTAGAAGAGTTTGCGTTTAACAAAAATAACAATAAACTGTAATTGCCATTGCTGCTGTGGTTTTGTTGTTCTCAGTGCAGAAAAAGAGGAAGAGGAATCGCGCTACACCAATGTCACCATACAAGAAAAACTCAACATTTTATACGACAACAGGTATCAGTTGTTTCATTTTGAAACCTATCATCACTATCATACTTTACTCTCACAGTGCCTCTCTTCACCCTGGGGTATAAATGGGTACCGGCGAATTTACTGCTGAGGGGTAACCCTGCGATGGACTAGCATCCCATCCAAGGGGGAGTAGAAATACTCTCAGTCGCTTCATGCTAAGAAAGCCGGGATAAGCTCCAGCGGTATGGGCCACTAGGTTCGACGCAGACTTTGCCATCATCCTATCAAGTTTCATATAAGAACTTTTAATTCAACAAATAAATAATGGTTTATTTGGTGATTGGCAGGGCTTTTGTGGACGCCGATGGGAAGTATGTGGAGGATATCGATGATGAAATCAAAGAGAGTGACAATCCACTTTATTCCAGCAGGTAACTGAATAAATGGCCTGATTGCGGCGGGGGTGGTTAGGGGACTCCCATTTGGAACAGACGGAGGCTCTGGGGAATAAACTATAGAGTTTATGCGGTTTATTCCCCACAGCCTCGTAGTGATTTCTGTTGTATAAAATATAGAAATTGGTCTATTTTCAAGGATACTAATTTGGGCGTGACTCAAATATTTTTTTTCGCGTGCAGCACTAAACGAGACCTTGAAGGCTATAAATATTGGCGGTTTTCCCAAAACACTGGCCTGTTCAGGGCCAACGAGGCTCCAAGGTCAAAGGTTTACTTTTTTCTTAGTTAATACGCTTCATTTATCTACAATCCCTGGAGACGTTTGTTCTCCCTTACTGAATGGGTGAGGTAGCAGCTTTTGCAAGGTCTCACGTGAATTGTTCGCTACCTGTATTAAACTGCTCGCTACCTGTATTAAACGATGTAACGTTTTTTGTAGGATCATGAGAACCGATCGAGAGACCATTCTTTCCGGTTTTTGTGTAAGTCTTAGTGTCCATTAAAAGCACCGAAGTTTGTCTCCACTGTTTTGTCTGGATTTAATTAATCTTCTTGCTGATTTGTTTTGTTCTAGAACAATAAAACAAACAAGTTACAGGAACAAATGCCCCTAGCCCCCAATACAATAGCAACAACTGTCCTAGAGGACCAGTAGAAAAACAACCCCCGAGAGCTGAAACAGTACGCTGCCTCAAATATCACTTTTTCTTTCGACTGCGTGGCAGTGGACTGGCAGTGCAATGTTCTCTTTAATGTATCTAACAGTATGATTCGCATTACCATATGTAATACTGTACGCCACATATTCGCATATTTTTCAGTGTTGAAACTGACCAAGATGAAAACCAGAATGTTTTATACGAAAGGTGAGTACATGACGTTTTTCCATACTTGCAACAGAATCGGCTGCATTTGACCATGATAAAAATGTTCCCCAGACTGTATTTCCGATTCACTGGTCGGTTTCATGTTAGCACAGTGGAGCCCAACCTCGTTCATGAGGTGGTAGGGCGGGAAGATGAGAGACACTGGGAAGGAAGTTGAGCTAATTAAGCCCCCTAATTTGCTCTCAGTTTCTCATATTTTGTTTCAGCATGGATGAAGTCTCTCAGAATATAATTGAAGCCGAAACTGTTAATCCAGTGTATGAGAGGTTGGTTTTGCTCCATGAATGTAACTCCCGACATCTCTACACACGTAGATATGAGCGTGCGTCACACACGACGTAGCGTTGCATGTCTGATTTTGGTCCATTGGGGCTGCACTAAAAATTCGCTTGACGTGATACGATGCTGATATACAGTTAACGTACAGCTATATACACGTAATTCAGTAGAAAGTGGCTTTTATTACCATAAAGGAAACTATTTTTTATAGATCTAGAAATTGTCTAAATGATGGGAAACCATCAGACATTAATACAAACTCGTGAATGACAAATTTGCAAAGTATAAAATCGACACCCCTCATGACATCAGTACAACATATGCTGAACTTGCTATGTTTTCTTCCAGGTTGGTTTAGTCAAGGAGATATCAGCTCAAGTTTATGTTTGCAACCTGGAACAGCACTAGCTTCCATTTCTGAAGACAATAACTTGTTCCCCATGGGCGTTCGTAGCGTGAAAATGGGATAAGCACGGATTGTGCGGCGAGGGTGGAGAAGAGAGCGTCTTCTCTTCTCCCCACACCGTTCCCCTTATTGTTTTACTCATCGGTAGTTTTATATGACTTAACGCTGAAGGGGGCCAACTTAAACGAGTTAAGAAGCTTCCTTAAACCAGGCTCTTACACTTAACATAGCACACACTTTATATAATATTCACAGACACAAAGAAAGAAACGATCGTTGTCGAGTTATCTTTTCAATACCTCGTACGTGGAACAATTGTCGCTTTTGGTGAATAATCATCCGAGTCGTAAAAACACTCAGAGTTTTCCTTATTAACTAACCCAGCGTACCTGGGAAGTTATCATGTCATTTATGTCCTGTCAAAGCGATAGGTGCTGTAACCCAACAACAACAGGCCAATCACCACAGAGGAATTCTTTTGGAAATTCTGATGAAAAGTAATTTGTTCCCTTCTTGCCTGTTCTCCTTCGCAGTCGCATTTTGGGATGTCACCTAACGCAAAAAGGTAGTAAAAATGAGCCCTAAAAACAGACGACGTTTTGATCTATCTCGAGAAATCGGAGTCAAATGTAGTGTTCGACCGAGCTGAAAAGGAAATCGGTAGGGTTGTCGCGAGGCTCGCAAACTGAAGGGTTCGAAAAATTGTATTAAATTCTTCTGTTTTTCTAGATTAGCAACCTATTAATAAAAATAATGAAGCCAGTGCGCCTGTTAATCTAAGTGAATGGTCTGGGAAAGGTGTGCGACAAAAAGACGTTTTGGCCACATCCCACTTCTTTGAGTAAGAAGTAAATGCACATAGCTCATTTGTATACATCTCGTACTGGCTTTCCCGTTTTCTGTAATAGTGTTCAGGGCGTTTTCATGGACTTTTACTGTCTATTAAATACAATAAAAATCATTTGTACTGTATTTGGCCTTTACGTTGCGTGGAAGTGACGTGAATAGCTGTTATTGAAGTTGAGCCTGCGATAATATATTCTTTTGTAAAGACAGCATGCGAAAGAGGCGAAAGGGTCAAAACATCGAGATAGTTCGCAGTTCCCTTGAACCTCTAATTTCATTGGATCTTAATAGCACGCAGATCTATTGTTTTAGGGCTAGGGTCCATTGTTACCGTTGCTTGTTTATCATTTTTTCAGCCAATACTGTGGGACGTACCTTGTAAAGAGCTGCGTACCGACCCAAAACAATGCACAATACAATACACAATGACCCGTTAGCCTCGTTTGTATGTCAAACCGCCGAGGACTCCAATTGATTCAGTTGAGATACCCCTAGTAGACTCCAAGTGTCCTTCAAAGTTTCGGTCCCAACCATAGGCGTACCTTTGGACTTGGGAGGGCTGCAACCTCTGTGCCCGAAAAAAGTACACAATTTCCGAATGTGTTAGCACTAAACCGGTAAACAGCGCCCAAAAATTGCAACTGCTGTTGCCCGAAATCTAAGAATTTTGCCCGAACAATGTCGAAAATGTACGAAACTGGCAGTCCCCCTCCCCTCCCGCTCCCCGGCTCGTACGCCTATGGGACCAACTGAGAAAAACTACTGGTGTCGTTAATTCAGTGGCTTTTCTATGGCCCATACTCAAGCCCAGACAAGTCAGCAATAAATTATTAGGACCTGAACGGAGGTATATTAAACACTTTAGGCCATTCGATGGGTGACGGCTAATTATGGATGAATCAACTGACGTTTGGTGGTTCAACTTTACTATTTTTGACGGTTTATGGTAATTTTTTCAGCCGTTAACTTGCCTCTGGGTGGACGGTTAACCCCATCGTGACCAGCCGCTACATAAGCTCTGGCGTCTGTGCTGTTGTAGCTATCAACGACCGGCATACATATTTGCCGGGATTTTTCAACAGTGAATCTTTTGTCAAGAAGATAACCCAATTCGTTCGTACATGATCCACTTCTTGGCTTGGCATACAGCGGACGTCATATAATTTTGACTGGACCTAATGTTTGATGTTAGCCAGCGAGAAATTAATTTGCAGGCACCCTTATCACCACGATACGCCTTTTCTGGCTAAGGTTATAAATTTAAACTTTTAACTTATTATAATAAGCTTTCTTGCCGAATTTAAATAATGACAAAGGCACGATTTGGAAAAAGTCGAAAAACTCTGACCATGAATCAGCGGAAACCCGTCTCAAGCCGACAATCCTCCAGACAATTGACATATTAGGAAGTAAAACTTCGTCTTCGTAACTAATTATTGACGTCGTGTAAGGATACTCCAAACTGTCACTGCCTTGTTAGTTTTTGTGTCAAATTTAGCGACAGGGTCACGTTATAATAGTCATCTGACTGTGGCCTTTCAAACTTGCCCTACCACTTCGAAGTCAGCACGTTCGAATTCGCTTCACGTTAATTATATTGTACCGTGGTCCTTTAAGAAAGAGAAAGGAAGGACTGCGGGGAATGTTTTCCATTTTGAGGCCTCCGCTCGTTACTGATATTTTTCACAGGATGTTTGGATTTGTGCTTCTGTGCAGTTTAGTTGGAGAAGGTACGTGTTTAAACTTGTCAGTTTCTTCAGAGGCGTCGGCGGAGTGTGTGCGGCAAGAAAAATGAACATCTTCGTACCTACGTCCTATTGGCGCAGTGTATACGCATCTGTATCAGACACTGAAATTTTATCACATTCAGCGAGTCAAAATACTACGAGAAATTTCCCTAAGTCATTTAGGCTTAATATTTTGTTACATGATCGGTCTGTATAAATATCAGCGAGCAGGACACGATTTACTTCGGAGAGGCAAGAATTCCAAGTCTTGTCCGGATCTTCCTTGAATTTTATATTACCATTAGAAAAATGTTTCATTTATATCAGAAAAAAATAAATCGAATAATAAAATAACATAGATAAAAGGAAACATGTATAATGATGCACGTGTTTTTCAATATAATCGGCTTGTCTAATCTTTCACGGCACTTGATGATACATACGCATTGATATACGATACACCAGATAAGATAAGAGTGAATCTCAGCGCATACAGAACGATCTATGATCTTAGGTAACCGAATGGCTCAAAATTAAATTTAATATTCAGTTCAAACAAAACGTAACTAGTAAAGGTCGATATATAAGCATATATAAGCATAGTATAGATTGCTCGCCAATAATCTGCGATCATGCCTTCCTCCTTATTTCATCTTCTTCTACCTTCTCGTGATCGAAAAGACGCCCGTCCTTCGTCCTTCCGCCCGTCATTCATCCGTGTGTTCATCGCCTGTCCGTATCCTCCGCAGCGGCCTCTAATAGATCATCGTGTTCCGGATCTCGTCCCCTCGTTTTAACAACCAGTGGTCATGATCCGGAATTTCCTCCCACCATTCAACTCCCCTGATCATCCTTGACAAGCTATACCGTTATTGTACGGGGAAAATATATCTTGACATGATCACTCTTTCTAGTTCGTTCAGTGACGCTAACCCATTACATTGTCGACATTGCAGGTGTTTCCACCGTATTATGGCCATCAGGAAAGTATGGTTTACCAATGCCCAAGTCGGGTTGTCCCAAGGCGAATGGTTTTTACTGGAACTCTGGGTACATCTACCAGGACCTTGAGAACGTGGACAGCCTAACTACTGTCTCTCCGAACTCTCAGCTACAGGGGTGGGTTGCAGGCGATGTTGTGCAGTATTACTGTATAAAAAACAATGCATCGACCGCCGTCGACAGTAAGCGGTCTCGATGGCCTGCGGGTGAATACTGCATCTATCGGAAGGGTGCTAGCTGTCCCGCGGGTCTGCTGGGTGGATCGGTGTTATGGGATGATGAAAACAGCGTCACTGGAAAGAATAAGAACACGCACGCTGGTGTTCTTCCAGCGGGAGTTTACAATCAAGACACCAAAATATTCTTTTGCTGTAAGACTACAGGGTCGAGCGATGTCCCAATTAAGCTACCTGTCGCCTCACCTTTCTACCTGATAGCGTTTACATCGCAATGCCAGGAAGTATTGCACACCATACATAGTGTGGAACATATAGCGTACGATACTGAGGATGACAATAACCATGACCAAAAAACGTTTCCTTATCCTTATGGGGCTAGCTTTAGAGAGCCTACAATCCATTACTGTTACTATAAAGGTATTGTGCAGTTTTCATTATGGTTGTTTAATTACTGCGCATGCAATGTCAGAAGATTCTCGTTAATGTGAAATCAAAGGGGAGAATCTTCTTTTTGTCGGATAGTCCGAATTAATCTCTTACTCACGAGCACGAGGGCCGTACCGAGGAATATTAACCTGCATGACGCGATCCGAGCGCAGACAAACGACCGATGGGCACAATTCGATAGACTTGTAGTATGCATTCCACACACCTTAGCTTTTGCCCTCAATGCCTAATCCAATAGTGTTACTAAAATCTCCTCTTTATAGCATGAATGGTAACCACTTTCTTACACCATCATGGATTGCTTAGGTAACATTTATCAGACACAAATTGTAAACATGCATCTAACAAGCAAAGTTTACAGTCGTTTCAGTTCTTTGCTTTAACGGAAATTATTAATGACTCTGAAATCAACAGTACTGAAACAGGAACAGGCTAGAAATAAATTAACAAAGATTGATATGGGTGATGTTTGAAGAAATGAGGCATTTTAAAAACGAGAACGGGAAGTTACAAAAATTACCAGGTAAAACTGCTTCCAGAGCATTCCCTATTTGTTTTCACTATTATTTACTATCTTTCTTATTTTCATGCTCTGAGCAGAGTGTGCATGGACAATGACAACACTCGCTGGGACATTCTGGAGTCCATACTATCCACAGGACTACAAAAGCATGGCCTCGTGCAAGTGGCGCATTCGTGTCCCTTGGAATTACACCATATCGGTCACTTTTGAGGATGTAACACTGGAGCGGGCGTGCTGTCAGTGCGACTACGTCGAGGTCTGGGAAACTCTTACGAATGGCTCTACAGTGTTGGTGGGAAAGTTCTGCGACGATACTAAACCAGGCCCATCTCAAGCGTTTAAATCCAGTAGCAATAATGTGACAGTTATCTTTCGCTCAGATCCTTCAGTAGAGGAGAAAGGATTTAAGGCCAGTTATCTAGCAATCCCAGTAGCAGGTAAGAAGCGGTCAAAGGTACAAGGCATACGTTTGAATTTTTAAAGGAGATTAACATATCATTCCTATTTAATTTAAAATGTCCATTTTATTTCAAGCAAAGATATTAGACCCGTCCTAAATCTTCTTATTTCTAGCCGTCTATACTGTCTTTCCTCGGACAAGGCCTTTAAAATAGAGGTTTAACTTGTGGTTGTATTCTTGTTTTCACGCACAGCAGTCACAACGACTTCAACTATTCCCTCAACTACAAACAGCCACAACACGGACAACACGCAACGAACAACATCGTCACAGGTAACTACACCTCCAGGGACAAACTCAGCTACGACTATTAAAGCAACAACGTTGAATATAAAACAGAAGAATACCACAACTGCTACACTTACAAAATTGTCTACGAAGGCCTCAGAATCCACAACTGCCAGGGTCACTGCTACTCGATCAAGCGACTTAACAAAGAAACCTTCCACAACCGATCTGACATCCACACAACATATTTCAATGACCGAGCCAGAAAAACGTACTGTGACGAAAAGTAGTGGTCTACATGAAGTTAGAGATGAAAATGCACCCACAGGGAACACTTTTGTAATCGTTGGCGTGACTGCTTCTTTGATTGTGATTGGTGGCGCCGTAGCGGTAACGCTGTTTTGGTTTTGCAAAAAACGGTAAGCTTCAGATGACTTCTATATCACGCTCTCGAATTCTGCTGTTATAAGTATGTTTATTTTAGCCTGATCCGTTTACGGAGACCCAATTAACCATAAACAGCATAATTCAAAGTTTGCTAATAGTATAATTAAAACTCTTTTTTTTTGTAATAACACCTGATTGTTGATCTGCTAGACTCCATTTTAAACCAGTTCACTTGGCCACTTTGAAAATGGTTATTCAATATTCTTAAAACTGCAACGAAGGTCGTACACCTTGCTAAACCTAATTTCGATTTTTGTTAGATACCATACATTTTAATTCGAGCCAACTCTTCTGTTGAAATTCGCCCACAGATTATGTTGTTGTTTAAGTCTTGTCTCAGTCAGTTTCTTTCTTTTTGTTCAGATTGTTTCGTATTATCTGGTAATTAATGTGGGTAGCTGACTTGTCCCATCACGTCACCGCATACTACGTTAGAAGTAAATTGTAAACTTGTGACTTTTCTTGTAGAGGTATCAAGAGAAGTCACCACAGAAAAACGACACCGGCTGTGAACTTCACATCAGTGGATAAAACAGTCGGTATATCAAACATTTCCTCTTGGGATATGTACCAAGGAAGAAGGTAATGATGACCGCACACTTCAGAACAGGTTTACTGATGCACACGAACACTCAAAAAATATGTAACCAAAACTTTCTTTCCTGATTTGCTATTATCAACTGAAGCCGGGTGGCATCGTTTCTTAGCTTTGAGTCACTGTGCAATCTCACCGGGAAGCCAGGACAAGAGTAAAGCTAATTAGCAGCAGGCATTTCATAGCATTCCACATCATGTATAATCTAGATCTCAGAACCGTCTCTTATTGTAATAGAGGCCAATGGCAAATATTCTCTAAAGTTTCATGTTTACAAGAGCACACCCCGACATCCACCAAGTGTCAAAGAGACTGGACATGATGCAAAGAAGTTTTAAGTCTATCAGTTCACCTTAGGTTGCGTCAGGATCCATTGTTTTAGTCCAGTGCTGGATGACGCTATCCAACAGAAAAGGATGTGTAGCTGTTTCGAGAAAAGCTTTTCTTAAAAACGGAATGTAAGATTTACATGAAAGAATGCACAAGAAGTCATGTTAGTTCAACGTTGCGCATTATAGATCCAGAGGATTGAACTTCGTGGTGTTTCAAATGCTGTTTTCAACGGCAACAGGCCATTTCCGAGTTCCCTTTTCCCTCTGTTTCACAACGACTATAAGTGCGAAACTATTCATATGGAAATGACCATTTGCATGAGAATGAAGATGCAGGTAAAACACATTTTCATGTGAATGGTTTCGCATTTAGACTCATTTTAACACTGAGGCAAAAGAGAACTCGGAAATGGCCTATTGACTGATGCGTATTGAGACAGCCGTAAACAAAGACCGTGTTCAGTCCACTGTATAGTGTTCACCTTTGCTGATATTGTCCATTCTTTCAATAACCAAAGCCAAAACGATAATTTTGATGCAGTTTAGCTTTCACTTGAACTATTATGCCATACAGTAATGCTGCTATCATGTAGTGACCCAGAACCCTAGAGGCACATCTGTGCCCTTCATCAGCTCATCTGTCCTTGCTGTTTCAGTTTTGTATCAAACGAAGGAAATAACGATGAACGTTACGTGGACACCAAGTTGGAAAGACAGTGCGACAACTGGTATGACCCATAAAGCTTAGCTTATTTAACTCGCCCTTTTTTCCAAGGTATATATCAGAAACGAGATGCATGAATTCAGACCCTTTTGACATAATTCCAAACCCAAATTCTTTTGTTTGCATTTAAATTAGCCTCACTAATCTCGTTTTTGAGTAGGTAATTAAAAATAATTTTGATTTTTTCAACGATTTATTCTCATTCATTATAGTAAGTGAGGAAATATTTTCAAAAACACGACCTTCTCAATTAAACATTTTCCTTTCAGCGTTGGAACTATCCAGGAAAGTGATAACCCCATGTATGGAAGGTAAGCACGAATTTCAAATTTGCTATTAGCTTCTGCAACGTCTATTTTCTCCTAATTAACCCTCCGTCTCAGACGCACTCATACCCCCACCGTGGTACAAGGGTGGGCGAGGGATTTGAATTTGGATCCCCCCCGGCTTGATCTATAACATGATAAAAATATTGTTATTACGTCACCATACGTCATCTGTGCTCAGAAGATTGCGGAAATTAATGCAAAGTCAAGCCAAAATGTTTATTCAATGCAAAAATGCAAGAAACCTGCATGCCATTGCGCGGTTGCCATGGTAACGGAAAACACCATCGACACACTGAAAATTTCAACAGCAGCGTTTATCCACTTTTGAAAATTTCGGAAATACCGATATATCCCATTCAACTATAGCCAGGGCATAAACAAAACTGCCTTCATTTCGTCGATGAAAGGCGGGAAACAGGGAACGCGCGACACGCCTGGGAAGAAGGTAGAGAACAAAGGAAACTAAGCTGGGTAAAGTGTTGACAGAACCTAAAACTCTCAAAACTAAGATTACAATAAATGGGCAGTAAGCAGTTCGGGAAATATATATTTCAGTTTTACGACCGAAAGGGTTGACAGGGTGTTAATTGTAGCCTGCGTAGGCGGTGGGATTTGAGTGTGCGAGCTACTCACTAAACATTCGCGGGCGAGGTCAAGCGACGAAGCCGCGAATCCCGCCAGCTACGCAGGCTATCTTATTTGCTGTTTTAATTCGTTATTTTAACAACAGAGACTGTCTGGAGACTTCTGCGAAGGATGCGTACAACGAGATTAAAGAAACGGAAAATCCACTGTACGCAAGCAGGTCAGTAGCAACTGAAAATCTTATTCTCTTCGCCGCACAATGGAATTGCATCAAAAATATTTTCAAAAAGAAGACTTTCTATAATATTATTTTCAGCGTTGAAACAGTCAAGGAAAGTGAAAACCCAATGTACGAGAGGTAGGAAAGTATTTTAAATTAATTAGCTTTTATTGACATTGGATCTATTTTACTTTTGAGGTTTAAACGTGTTACCTTCTGTTTCATTTCAGTGTGGATGATAATTCAAAAGGAAATATGGACGATGATATGTACAGCCCACTTTATGAGAGGTATTTACTGAATGCTTTAGCTTTCTAAGCAACCTAGAGCCGAATAGTTTTGGACTGTCAACTCGTTTCCTCAGTTCTTCACGTATCGGGTAGGTTGTGGCTGTTGTTGTTTCTATTTTTATAAATGCTGTTGTTGTTGACGATGATCGATTTGTATTGAGGAACACGAATGCATGCATATTAATTAATGATCAAAATAGTTCGTAAGATAGAAATATAATACAGCATTCTAAATAAATATCACAAAAATAACGACACTTCTCATGTCATTTTTATCTCAGGATGATTTAAGCAAAGCCTTTCAATGCATGATTGCTATCCAGGACAAAAGAATCTACGACTGAGCCCAGAAGCTTGCAAAGCAAACGATTGTTATCCCTCCAGACAAGGAAATCATATGACGTCATCTCTTAGATCTCGTGCGGCTATCTGATTGGATATCCAGTCTAAGTAATCGCCCTGAAGTGGTTTCCACGCTGTAAGCGTAAAAATGGAAAATTAAAACATTAAATGTGTTTAATCTTTGTTGGAGCATCATTTATAGCTTTTTATTCAATAGATGCAAAATAAATCAATGTTTGAGCGATCGAATCATGTGTCTTTGCTTTGGATTGCCGCAGCCGCCACTACTAGAATAACATGGTTCTCAAGCCCCGTCCCCACCTTCCAAAACGAAAAGCCTGGACTGTATAGTAGAGATAAGAGCAGGCCGAAATTTGACAAACGTATAGGAATAACATAATGGAAAGATTTAAGGCATCATGTTAATTATTCCCGCAAAAAAGTATAACCCCCGCATTTACCGCGCGTTTCGTTGAAATGAAGGAAACTAAAACATAGCAACTGAAACTGAAAGCTGAGGGAAGTAAGAATTTATATTTTAGATGAATTAAAAGTACAACAGCATTTACCTTTTGACAAGTTCAGCGCCGATAATGTCATATACGTGGTACCTTATACCAAGTTTGGAATGGGAGTCAAATTTACGCGTTAGAAGATCCTATGAAATGGCGCAATATAATTTTATACATGTCAAAACCGTGGACAATTTCGTGCCAATGTTTAAACTATACCAATGTATTAAGAATCAGAACATCAAACAGTGTTTATTGGTGGTGTGTTTGTGTGTGTGTTGGGGGGGGAGGGGAGGGGTTCGGAGGGGGTGGCATTATCGTAAAAATATTACGAATAAAAAATGTAAGGGCTTATACACGTCCATTAGTCTGCGTAGCCGGCGGGATTTGAGGGTGCGAGCTAATCACAAACAAATTCACTTCGCCGCGAATCCCGCCAGCTACGCAGGCTACACGTACATGTAATAGGAAGAGCTGCATTTGGAGATGTTAGGTACATACAAGAATCCACCATGTCAAAAATTTCTAAAAACACAAAATATGAAATACAAAGAACACGCAATACAAAGAACATGACCAGTCTCTGCCGCAATAAGTTGGCATTTAATTTTCACAATTATACCAATGGGTTTTATTTGCGTAGGGGAAAAGGGATTTTTAATTTGGATTTGGAAGGGTTAATATTTTCTGTGTGGAGTATATAAAGGTGATAGCGAAACCCAGCACACTATCCAAAAATGTTTTGAGGTGAAACACATTCAGAACATCTGAACCTGACGACATTTTATGTACAATGATTTCTTGGTACGACAGGAAGGGGGTCGGGGGGGGGGGGGGGGGGTCGGATGAGAATCAAACTAGTAAACTCTAGCGATATTGAGGTTAATGACTCGATGTGCCAAACCGAGCACAATACATTATATGTGATTGTTTAATTCCGAGATGAAGAAATCAAGATTCACAACGTGCAACCCCCTCACACAGTTTGATTTTTGTCAACAAAACTATGTGTGTTTTATTTTGAATTAGGGAGCCTAATATACAGTACATTACACCATTACGTTTACACTGACGGCCAACCCTACAGTCGTAATATTCTGAGATAAAGATTCAGAAGTGAACGTATCAAACCAGACGTTCATAATAATTACCATGCACTTCTGATCAAACCCAATAATTATGATACACTTTTAACGCAATGCACCGATCCCAACATAAATTGTAAATTTTGGCGTTTATGGGTTTCATATTTCCGAGAGTATGTAACCGATTGCTGTCAAACGTGGCAGGTTTACTATAATCGGTACGATAATTCATTTTATGGACATGACTTTTTGTTTTAATGAAAAGCAGTAAAAATTGCATTTTTTGCGTGACATCCGTAATACGGCCTATGATAAAGTAATATAAAATAGCAGCATTAAGAATGTTGTGTTACTTTGTGAAAACAATACCTTCTCAAGAATCTCATGATATGTCCGCTGTCTGAACATTCGAATAAGAGCCTTTCTACCTTTTAGGGTTAAAAAGAAAAAGAAGTTACACTCACTCTGTAGTTCAGCAACTGCTGGATGTACATGTACACTCAGCTCTCTCTAAGATGGACCCCATCTGGGCTGGAACAAACTGCCCATTGTACAGAGTTGCCCGGCTTATAAAGAGTTTATATGTAGATACAGTAGTAAAATGATTGAAAAACTGCATACAGGGACCAACATCAGCTGTACAGCTGTCCCACTCCACCTTGCAGTAGGGAGAATAAGCTACAGACATGGCCCAACATGTTCCCAGAAAAAATGTTTGCATTCCCATAACTGATAAGATCGTGTCAGAGTGGGCAGGGTGGGACCAGGCTTTTAGCTAGGTGGCCGTCCAGGCGTCCTGTGGACGGCCACTTTTTAAAGAAAATTGTTTTATTTTCCATATGTTGCTTTATAAATTGTTCAATTTAGCAGGCCCCGTAGCACGTTTTGGACGGCCACTTTTTGAATCTTGACTAAAAGCCTGGGTGGGACTCAAATGTCATGAGGTCCTTTCCCCTTTCACCACTTTTGACAAAAATGGTCCCCCTTTCAGTAACTCACATACATGTACTTACAAAAGGGTTATACAGCTTTACAATGCTTTAAAAGTTTTAATAAAAATTTGATTGTGCGGTAGGCTCTGTTTTTCCTACACTTTTGTATACAGTACTCCAACTCGTGAAATCCTTTCCCTACCATGCACCTCCAGCCTGAAAAAGGTACAGTACCCCTTTCGGGTGGAGCCATCCCAAAAAAGGCAACACCTCACCCCTGGGATTATACGGGAACTAAAAAAATTAATGTCATTTTACCATTGGAGAAGTTTTTCATAAAGAGGCCTGCACCAGGAATGGAGAGCCACCAGCTTCCTATGTCTCTGGTTGTAAGGACACCAGTGTTGACCAGGTGGCTGGAAAATTTTACAACAAATACAGTGTTCACTTTATAAGTTCATGCACTTGATAATTAGACATTAATTAAAAAATATGAAAAATTCTATTATAATTTCTTAAACAACAACATAAAGATTACTAATGTACATGGTTTACATGTACATGACATGAAGATGAACATAATTACAGTACATTGACATACGTTATCTCTTCCTCAGATAGCTTATATTTCCCAGATGCAACAGTTCTGCTTATACTGACATCTATATGATTTGGCAGGACATTGCTTACAAACTTCTCTGAAATAGAGACAATCAAACTTAATGAGTCAATGAAAGTTACCACTGAAAAATATCACCATAACACTTCACAGCAAAAAATAAATAAATAACTAACCGATGGTAAGAAGAATGTTGGAATCAGTTAATCTGGACTTGACGTGAGAAATGTAGTCATCAGTAAACAGGACACCAAACTCGTCAGACCCTGATGTCAGTTTGAAAAGGCGAATCATGTTCTTTTCCCAAAGATTATTCTGAAAAATAAGTTGTGCTCTGTTATAACAATTCATGTACAGCTTACCTGGTATATGTGGGCAGTGAAGTTCAAAGCGAGAAAGATGTCTTTCTCTGAGCAGATTTATGGTATTATACATGTAATTGCAGGAAATATCAGTTCTTTATTCCCAAATTGTATCAGGGAGTATGTAACACTACAACACTTAAGTCTAAATTAAGCAGATAACTCTGAAAGCATTTCAACTTGAACTACATCATACCAATTTAGATGCAGACTGCTAAGTTAAAAAACATTGCATTTTTAATTAGACATTTAACATGAGCTTACTTAATTGTGCAGAATTTATTTTACTGGTGCTTTGGTCATGGGTTTTGCCCTATGTGTAGGTGTTGAGGGTGAATTTTTGGACTAATTTTTAGGTCATGAAAGGTTGACTGTACTTGAACACACGTAAATACAGATACAAATATTATACTGGTTATTGTAACTGAGTTGCTGCTGCAGCCATTTTACTTGCAACTCATGCTACTGTTGTATGAAGTGTAAACCCTGTTTAGAAACCATCTTCTAAGTGGATCACGAAGATGAAAGGCACAACTAATGCTTAGGGAAGCTATGCTGGCCACAAGTAACTACATGTACATTTCCATGTACACAGACTACACACAGAATGTGCATCTATGTTACAAGAGGTGTAAGATGTCTGCAAATAAACATTTCAAAAGCACCAAACTCAGTGGTACAAGAAAAAAATTAAAGCTCAGAGTGGATCATCCATACCATCACTTCTTTGGCTGTTCAAAACATTGCATGGTACAGTGCATGTACATGTACTATTGCCCAATCATCCAGGACAAGCAGATTTTTCTGCCAGACAAGACACGTAATTATTCATGCTCACTTGGCCTACATCTATTTGGTTATGGGCCAGAGGCAAGGCAACTTGTCCACTGACCAAACCCTTCACAGGCTGGGGTGACTGATGACTGATGGAGGCTTAGTGGGTGGGTGGGTACGGGGAGTTAGTAGGTGGGTGGGTAGGGGGACTTAGTGGGTGAGTGGGTAGGAGTGTTCAAGCCTTCGACAGTGGTTGTACAGCTGTATGGATAGTTTCTGAACAACACAATGGTATATAATTACATATTTTTATAAAGAAAACTTACCAACTCTCTGTCAACAATAGTTTTATCTTTCACCACACAGTATAACTGATGCTTCAAAATAATAGCAGGAATTTTCCCTTCAAACTTGTTCAGTGGGACAACTGCCTTCAAGAATAATATGGCAGCTTTTGTATCACTTGGTACCTCAAAATCTAAATTAAAGTGGACAGCATGGGAATAAAAAAAGGAATTTCATTTCACATGTAGACCTTCAGGACAACCTATTGTCTATAGTTAATGCTGGTGGCGGATGATGGGTTTTAGGAGGACTCAGGTTTTTTTCTTTAAAGTCAATTTCTGTCATCCTTGAGGGAGAGGGGGGGGACATCCCTTTATTGCGGTTGTTATTGTTGTTGTTGCATGGTTGTTGGTGTATTATAATTATTTAACATAGTGTGTGCATTGGCCATATCTTATTCCCATTGAGCCCTCATGGTATCATATTATCAAAATAGACGTGAAAACTGCAAAGGACCGCAAACGATAATGCTGTCCACGGTTGCAGCCTTGCTTTATCGGTTTCTGTCAGGTTGTTCACGTAGTATCAACCTTGCAGTTATGTTTGTGTTCATATTATCAATACCACCACTGGTCACCACTTCCATCGCATCTGATAAAATTTAAATTTTCAATGTGTGGTCTGTTGGTGTTGTTGTTTCCAATCCATTGCTTTTTCTTTATTTTTTCAATCACTGAATCAAATAATTTATATGTCCATTTATCGAGTTTTACTTGGCGCAGGTGTGTCGACGCTGAGGCGAAGGCCGCCAGAATTATGACTTGGGCCGAGCTGAAGGACCAGCCAAAAACGTGTTCGCTGGAGGAGTGCTGTTGCGGCCCTTTGTTGTATATCTAAGCGCATAATACTACTCACTAAATAAATAAATTAAAGATTCTCGCTGTACTGTTACAGCTACAGCTACAGTGTACTACATGTACCGTTGGAAAGTTAACTCACCAAAATCGCTGTCATTTCCTTCAGGTGATTTGGGAGTATCTCCGTCTCTTGTGTCAATTATACGTCGCTTAGTAGAACTCTGATGCTCCAGGATACCATCTATGCCTGGCAGAGATCGTTTGGAAGTCATGAATTTAAGAGAACCGAAAAAAGCGCTCAGTTTTCGGGTACACACACTACGGGCGCCATGTTGAATTCTCGAGTATTTTTCCCAGTCTCTCGCCCAGGCCTATGCCGCAGGCCGAAGGCAGTGCGGGCGATTAACGTTATCGAACTGGTCAGTTAGTTGATCAGTTCGTTGATTCGTTGATCATCTTAGCCTGCATAGCAGACTAAGATCGCCCTACCTTTTTTACGCCTGCCACGCAGGCTAGATCATCTTGGATTCAGTTCCGGTACATAAAGTGCATATAATTATGACTCGCAAAAGCATATCGCCCTTGAGGTCACGAGTCTTCCGCAAATCCTTTTCAGTTCAAGGTGAACGCTCTGGTGCCATAGTGTTCTCAAGTATAAAAGAAGAAACAGGTCTTCGATGATCGATCTTAATCATTTATAGATTAAGTCAAACTTCTTCCTTTAAATTTAAATATTTTTTTTGACAGAGCGATGGTTCGAAATTTCTTCCTATTTCTCTGTTTTTTATTAATAACTCAAATTATTGCTTCTTTGGCTGATACTTCTAAAACGCGAAATTCACACAAGGTACGATACGTGAAGCACGATTCAAGCCATGGTAAACACGGGATTATCGTGCGCGGTCACAAAAGGCAAACACAAATCAAGGTTCAAGGTAAGTCTGTACATGTTTCAAACACACTATCGAAGGAAAATGACAACTTTGCGAACCTTGAAAATCTTCTGTTCGATCGCGACGAACTCAAGAAGTATGTGCTTGATTATCTACGAAAACACCACGGCTATGACCAAGTTGAAAAAACAACAATAAATAACAAAGAGGTGTCGCTGAGCGGCAAGAAGAAACAATCTGCCAATCACCCCCATGGCAGGTCAGTATCCACGATACCCAGTGTGAATGCAAAACAGAAACACCTCCATTATCATGTCCACAAGAATCACAGAGGGCTACTTCATTTAGAACAATCTGCACAAAGGCCGCGAAAAAATGCTTCAAAACAAAAGAGCCATCAACCACACGGTCAACATCACAGTGCAAAACTTCAGGAATCAAAAATACTTCCGTTACCGATTTATTACAGAGTGAAAGAAGAGGATGGAAAGAGGAGTTTTATTTGGTCTTCTTCAGCTTCTTCTGGTCAAAAAATTAGGAAGAGAAAATTTAAGAAAGGAGGAAAACATTCAGATCACGGCAAGGAGATCAACAGGAGAGAGTATGGAAGAATAAGAAGTGATCTTGAAGTACATCAAAAGGCGAGGAAGCATGTAACCAATGCAAAAACATCATCATCTCGTCACCATAGGGCATCAGACTACAAAAAAGATGCAGGCTATAAGAAACAAGCAACCAAACACAGGGCTAAAGTAAAGGAAAACGCTAACGACGCCCACAAGGGTGAGAATGAAAGAAAGCACTCAGATCATGATAAGGAAGTTAGCGGCACGAAAAGAGTAAAATATAATCACAAAATACTTCAAAAGGTAACCAAGCATGAAAATAATGCAAACAAATTGTCGTCCTTGGACGCCCTTCCAGATTTCCGTCGTCATGGAGAATCAGAACACAAGAAAGATACAGGTCACAGAAAACAGACAACAAAATACAAAGATAAAATAAAACACAAGGCAGATGATAATCGCAAGGACAAGAAAGGCCGTTTGGCCCATAAGAAATTTAACAAGCGGGATTTTATAGCAGTGGTTCCGCCAAAGACTTTGAGAATTGAAGGCTTCAACGTTGAAAGAGTTCACCCGCACTCATCTCATAATAAAAGAAAAACAGCAATACCCGACAGACACTGGCATATTCAAGAAAAGAAAGTGAAGTCGCGCCAAAAAACTGGTGAACACAGTGAGGGAGGTAAAATTAATATAGCGTCAAAATCACATACGCATGACCATCACGCCAAAAAATCCCAGCTACAGAAATCGGGACGAAATACAGCATCAAAGTCACATAGAATTGGCAATCACAATAAAAAGGGTAGAGTACAAAAAGAATTCCAGCCAAAGAAGGCAGAGAGAAAACGTACTGCAAATTCTAGAACGTCGAGAAATGAAAAGAGAAGAGGCTCTGTACACAAGAGCTTCAGGGAACTGAAAGCCTTAAGAAAGGGTTCTGTTAGTCCAGCACCTCACAAGAGTCACTCCAAAGACCATGATCGTGGACATAAAAAGTCAGCAGTGCAAAATCAGGGAGCTGAGTCAACTACTCACAAAAGAAAGACGACTTTAAAGCATAAAGACTCTCAGAAATTTTCGCCCTCTTGGAAATCACTGGATGAGAGACAGATTCCATCTTGGTACGACGAGGCCAAGTTTGGAATATTCGTTCACTGGGGGTTGTATTCTGTCCCAAGTTTTGGCAGTGAATGGTTCTGGTACAAATGGAAAGGAACTCAACTGCCGGAGTATTTGGACTACACTGGGAAAAACTTCCCGCCAGGATTTAGCTATAACGAGTTTGCTCCGAAGTTCAGAGCCGAGTTTTTTAATGCTACACAGTGGGCAGAACTTGTGGCCAGATCTGGAGCAAGGTAAGCAGCAAAAAGGCACAATCATATGGGCTTCTTCAGTTTGTGCCGGTAAACATAGCGAAGGAAGTATCTTGCTTAGGTTCTCCAAAAATGGCTACTGTATTGCTGATTTTCACTGTCTCGCCATAAAAAAAATGAATTCAAAACCATGCAATGAAAAAAGTTGATAAATTCAGATTTAATAAAAGATTTATAGATAAACAACATCTTTACGTTTCAGGTCCCTGCGGTATACCATGCTTGAGTTATTTGCCGAAGCATTTCACGCAAATTTATAGAGCTTAGTATGGAGATGCCATGTTGGTGCCCATCCGAATGGGCACCAAGATGCCGGAAATAAAAGAAATTTAAAACATCTGGCACTCACTTTTGCTATGAAAGCGATTGCTCTTTCCTTATGATCTAGTATATATTCACATAAACATCTTTCCTAATACTTGAACTGCTTAAACTGCAAGTGCTTCAAGCACTACAGTTTTGCCACGGAACCATCGTGATGTCATGCACATACGGCGGAAATTTCGAAAATTCAGCATGCTATATTTCAAACACAAAGCATACTATTTAGCTGGAAACTTGCGAAAAGGTTTATTTTTTGAACTGCTTTCACGTGGTGACAATAAAATTTTATCAGGCCCAGCGAATTTTGTTTTTAAAATTTTTTGACGTCACGTGAAAACCAATAATTGTTATCTAGCACCTTCATGACCTTATTTTGGCCTTAATACTATTTCAGATACTTTGTGTTTACAAGCAAACACCACGAGGGATTTGCAAACTGGAACTCGAGTGTGGCTTGGAACTGGAATTCTGTTGATATTGGTCCGCACAGAAATATTGTTGGTGAGAATTCGAAGTGATCATTATTGCAAATTAATGTGTACATGCAGTTGCAAGTGACAAATATTCAAAACCAGGCAACGGATACACACCCAATCGCTGAGCCCTGAACTATCCCTCTCTCTGTTTAATGAATAATTTAAATACCATGAAAAATTTGATTTGAAAGTGTGTGAATGTATCGTAGAGCGATATCTAGTCCCCTCCACCATCTAGTCTCCACGCGTAATGTACCCAAAAAGGGAACTTCAGACCAGGGTACGATCTCATTCTGGAATTCTCCTTTTCAACTGGTCACAGAGACCGCGATTGGGAATTTTCAATTGGGTAAATTTAATATTTTCCCCATATAATTCAGCCCTCCCCAGATCCGCGGCCCCTGGATCAACAATGGCACAGAATTAGGTCTGTGAACCGTAACTAGATTAAATCGAAAGTTGTACTCGTACACGATCGGTGTCGTACTTGAACTCCAATCCGAAGGTGGCTAATGTCTCCGCATATGCATGATGACCGAAGAAGCGTTCCCCGCGTGAACGCCCAAGTACCAAGCCCAAGTTCTTTGCCTAACGACCTAAATTAAAGGTCCTCTGCGTGAGTATCGACTAAAATTGATGGGTCCTCCCTCGTGACGAACCAGTTGCAAATTAAAAGCTGCGTAAGATATCTAGACTAATGTATATCAGGTCTAACGAGGCTCAGCAAGGAAGTTGTGGGGGGAAGTACCATAATTATATAAATTTTATATGTAAAATTCTGATTGTGCTTCAGATGAACTGGCAAGAGCTTTTCGTAATCTCAGTGATCCACATGTGAAATTTGGTTTGTACTATTCCTTATTTGAGTGGTTCAATCCTCATTTCTTAAAAGACAAAGCCAATGGATTTAAAACTGATGAATATATTCAGGTAGGTGAATCGTAGTCCAGGCAAGAACTGGATACCTAATAATCCTTGATAGTGAAAATTCAAAGCGGACGGAACTAAAAGGCCGCTCAGAAATGCACCTTTAAAAGGTAAAATGCCATTGGCGATATTTTAGGCCTATTCTAGCTGGAACTGAAGGGCTCAACAGTTTCCATATTTCTCCACTAGGCTGTAGTGAAGCCACAGTTGTATGACCTGGTAAATACCTACAAACCGGATTACCTATGGACGGATGGCGATTGGGAAGCTAACGCGACATACTGGAAGAGTGAAGAGTTTTTAAAGTGGCTGTTCAACGAAAGGTACCCCTTTACATGTACATGACCCTAGTTCTTTTAGTTAACGAGGACATAACAGCGAAACTCAACAATAAGGTGGATTCGTTCTCTTCTCCCCTAAGATTCTGGCCGCGGTTGTTCAAAGGGTGGATAACGCTATTCACCCGATAAATCACTATCCAATGGAGTGTTGGCAAAACAAACTGCACTATCTACTGGATAGTGTTTTATCCAGTGGATAGCGTTATCGACTCTTTGAACAACCGGGACCTGTACATTAACTAATTGTTTTTGGAAAAAAGTACATCTTTTCTCAAATATAATGTATTAATTATGCAAATATATACAAATGTATTTTTTCTAAAGTATTATGGGATGTAATTGTGGGATTTATTTTTCTGTCAAAAGCGTATTTTATTCACTTTCAAATGAGATATTGTATGCCTTATTGCTGTAAATTCCTCTGGAGATATAAAATAAAAATGTAACATGGTCTAATTTAGCCTTTTTTGTGCCTGCCGGAAATGAGTTAATCCCAAAGTGCACCTTTCATCTCGCCCCAATTTGCCTCCTTCTTCGAATTCGTCGGCTAATGTGAAGGACAGAAAAGTGTTTACTCACCAAAGCATGCTTACGCTGCAGACTACTTGATGTCGTATCAATGTCTTTCGTCCGTTTTTAGTTCCATTTTTCCGCGCCACTCGTTGTAACTATGAACCTGGCTAACAAAGCTGTTCACGGTCTTTCTATTCATAATTTCTCCCAGGCTACGTCCGCGTTAAGCTGAAAACGGCGTTTTTTCGTCGAAAGCGGATAAAATGTTTTCTGTCCACACTATACCGTTTTCAAGTTGTTTCACCATCGATACTGAAACGCTGCCTCAGCCGCAGAAACGCATGAATACACGCTAGAACACGCATTAACTGAATCGCGTTATTCGACTGTTAAATTGTCAGCGTTTTCAAAAAGTTCCGTTTTCGCCGTCCACACTAACATGCCTAGCCAGCGTTTTCAAAGTTATCCACTTTGGAGAGCGTTTCAAAAAAACTCGGTTTTCGGTGACCGAAAACGCCGTTTTAGTGCATCGTGTGGACGGAAGGTCAATCCGGAAAAAAGTTGCGTTTTCAAATTTATCCGGAATAGTGTGGACATAGCATCACATTATCATCAAATGCACGAGAAAGAACCACGACAGAAGCTCCATAAATAGCCTTAAAGTTAAAGTAAGGGAAAAGTGAAAAGTTATCAACGTATGTTGTATTTTTAGCCCGGTGAAGGACACAGTTGTGGTGAATGACAGGTGGGGGCGGGGTTGCCGGTGCCATCATGGCGGCGTCTACACTGGACGGGATAGATTCAACCCAGGTTTGTCGAAACATTTCTTTCTGCGCCGCGAACTTCAATATGTACAACAATATGTTTCGGGTCTAGTTGGGTTTTTTTACCAGCTACATAAATCCCTAGACTTAGAAAATTAAATTCCCCGTTAAATAGAGATTGTGGAAATGTCTGACGCTCTGCGATGAGAAGCATTACTGACGTTTTCACTATTGTTCATTACCACTGTAGGTAAACTTCAGAAGATGAAGTGGGAAAATGCTATGACCATAGACCGCCATTCGTGGGGATTTCGCCGAGAAGCAAATCTTAAAGACTATTTCAGCATTGAAGAATTGATCAAACAACTCGCCACTACAGTGAGGTACGAAAAACATTTAAAGCTAGACCATGAAATAGTTAAACAAACTCTGCCGGGCTGTGTCGACATGAAAAGGGCTCATGCTATGATATTTTGTTTGTAATATACACATGGAATTACATACAAGTTACTGACCCTGAAGTAGAAACGCAGCAAAAAGGTAATAATTGATTAATTTGAAAGGAAAAAGGTTGATATAAGATTTTGGAAAACAAATATGGATTAATGACGATGAATTGAATAATTTAGGGTGCATCTTTGATGCACTGTTGGTTGCTGAATTAATTAACTCTTTTTACGCGTAAGGGAGGTGTCGGTGGGGTTAACACTGCCAATCGTGAAATGGCCAAAGACAATTACCAACAGTCGTCAAAATCAGGGAACAATTTTAACTGTCAAAGGTCAGTACGTTGCGCCTTCCAGAATTAGCCATCAGTTGTCAAATGGCCTAAAATTTTTAGCGTCATAAGGCGAAAAAAAAAAAAATTTTAACCGTCTACCATCAAAGTATTGCCCTATTGAAACTCTCCTGCAAATCAAAGAGGTCATGAAGAGACAAGGATTTTTAAGTTGCGCGACGATCAACATACACCTTTCATGAATCAGTTCTGTTTCTTCCTGGCAGCTGTGGAGGCAATTTGCTCATGAATGTTGGTCCAGCCTCAGACGGAACTATTTCACCAATATTCCAGGAGCGCCTCACTCAGATGGGAGACTGGTTGAAAGTGAATAGGGAAGCGATATATAACACCAAGCCCTGGAGAGCACAGAATGATTCACACAACGGCGACGTGTGGTAAGTTACCAAGTGAAATAAACGTTGAAAATTTGGGATTTCGTGTAGCACAACCGTGTATACATGAGACTGTACAATTAACGACGATAGCAGTGTGCGAGGGCGGGGCGAGGGCGGGGACGGGATGGGGAGGGGTAATCTGGGAGGTAACATGGGGGAATTCTGTAGATATGTCATTCAAGAAAAAAGGATTTCCAAGGTGGTGGGGACTGGGTGAAGGTGAAACAAAATTAACAAAACGCTTTTAAAAGTGCAGCATTTCCAAAACGATGTGGTTTCGTTGGTCGATTTGGAGACAGTTATGAATTCTGGCGTGAAATGTTCTTGCTAGTGAAGAGTTCTATAGAGAGCATGGCGGGCCTCCCATGGTGCATTGCTTGCTTATACAAAACATTTAAACAGACACTAGTTACAAAAGAAAATAAATAAAAAAAAGTAATTAAATTAATAATACTTTCTTTACTGTCCTTTCTATTGGAAACCGCCTCAATGAAACGATCCCTTGGAAGAGCGATTTGAAATAACCTTAAAAGCCTGCCCTGAAATTGCCTCTTCTTTTCCAGGTACACATCAAAAGGCAATCATGTCTTCGCCATAACACTGAAGTGGCCGCGGTCAGGGAGACTGGTGCTAGGGGATGTTACTTCCACGAGCAAAACACGTGTCAAGATGTTGGGCACTGAAACGAATCTCAAATGGACGCCACGTGAATCAAAACACACGAGCGGAAAGTGTGGAATAGTAATAGATTTCCCAGCTATTTCTATTTCGGAGCTGCCCTGTTTGTGGGCGTGGGTTTTTAAGTTGTCTAACATTAAGTGATTTCGTTGTAGTTTTATGATATACTTTTCTGCCACAGTTAAACCTTCGGTTCCGTGGACACAGTTAGAACCAGAAAAAGTTTCTACCGAGGAGAGATATACAGTGTTTGTTGTGACTAACAAATGTTGTTTGCTACACTGTACAATAATAGTGGCACATATGGTTCCAAACTGGAATCAACGCTATATTTTTGACGGGGGATACTCTCTGCGAACGATTATGGATCTATTTTACCCCGAGGACAAGTTCTCGTTTGAGCAGGTGACATTGTATTATTGTTGTAAGAAGGTACTTAAGTTGATTACGCTGGAGACTAGAAAGACGAATTGACAAGATTGATGTGATCTTATATCAAAATCGATGTATATGAGTGTTCCAGCCGATTTCAGTGCAGTTATGTAGATCTTGGTTTTCAAAACATCATTCACCTGAGTGAACTGGTGTTGAGAATACACAGAAGGCTTGAAACTGAAGTTCTAGTTCCAATTTAGTTGGATGCGTGGAATGGTACGGACCCGAGCCCCGGCCGACAATTCTCTCTCAGTGTGTTCCTCTCCGCCCAGGAGTATAAATAATGGACGTAACATGAATCTAAACACGAGAGCGGAAATGGTGGAATAGTAGATACCTAGGTATTCCTGCTTGGGGCAGCTGCCCTTTTTGTGTGCGTGGATTCGGTAATTGCACGTAAGGTATTTTGTTGTGTTTTTATGATGTAATTTTCCATCAAAACTAATCCTTAAAGCATCATAAGAGGGTGCTAAAGGGGGTACCAATCCCATTTCCCAGCCCAATTTTTTTTCCAAATCCCACTTCCCAGAGTTCAAATCCCATTCCCACTAGCAGAATTTAGAAAAAAATCGCAGTGTTATGCATATTTCGTATCGCTTCAAAATTACGGCTTCAAAATACGGCACAACAAAGACTAAAAAATTCACGATGTTTGTGAAGATGTTCTGAAGGCAATAGGATCCTTTTAGACTGTACTGAAACATGCAAATGGAAAGTTAACGTTGCGGCACAAAAAAATCTAAATGGGATGAGGTTTAAATTTTTTGTCATATCCGGCTTTGGATGATAACGCTTACCAAGATCTTGAACATGTTCTTGATTATTCCGGATACCACACAACACGAATGATCTAAAAATTGTTTTATCATACTTTACTGTCAAGAAATAACCAGATTCCGCGTTTCCACATAAAACAGGTCGAAATATTTTAACACTTATGCTAATTTCTTTTTGTCCTCCGGCTCTTGAATGTTTTTCTCCTCAAAGTATTTGTGGAACAGTTCCTTCGCAGCTTTGTCTCTCGAGATTGACGACATTGTGCGCGCAACCTGCAGGTCGTTTAATGAATAATCTGTATGAAGGTTGTGATTAACTGTAGGCTCTTGGCCAATAGGTAGTCAAATAGTTACTGCAGATTTGTAAAATAATAGCGATTATTTAGGTTACAAGTTCCGTCCACTTCACATTCCTGCCTGTAGGAAGTCTGTTATCCGACGTATTCTCTTGATCCTCTTTGTAAGTGTTCTACTTATTCTTCCAAGCCTGGTTGGACGGATCATGCTCAATGTTGTTTCAAGAGTACTTTCTACCTCTTCCTCAGTGTCACTGCGAGTGTCAACAGGCACTAGAGGTCGTGGGATTCTGGCATGAGAACTATGCTTCCACCATTTTTTTGTATCACAAAAATACGCATGCTCTGTAAACTTGGCTTTATGCACACGCCTTTAATACACACACCACTGCACACAAGAATCATTCACCACAAGTGGAGGCCGCTGATTCGGGGAAAATGAAACGTGCTGTCTAAACATACTAAAAACTAACACGAACAAGACCCTTGAACAATTTTCTGACGTTTCTCAATCCAGTAAATAAGTGATGTCTCTACTGGTCATGGGTAAAAGATATTTATCATTAACATTTTTGGCATTTTTTTCCCATTTCCAGTGACCGAATCCCAGTCCTAGTCACCGAAATCCCATTTTCCCATTGCAAAAACGGGCCGATCCCAGTTCTCATTTTACCCCTTCAAGACCCTCTCATAAAGGTTTCTATTTAGGAGAGAATTGAGTCAGTTTCCGCGCGCTAGAGACTGAAAAGTCGAATTGATCTGATCTTATGTCAAAATCAAAGTGTTCGACTTATTGATTGAAGCAAATAGGAAACGACGTTTGGTTTGTTTCGTTTCGCACACGTTTTTGCGGACTTATCGGGTTCAATAAATAATTTCAGAGTTCAAAAAATTGATATTCCATTTTATTTCACTCTCATTTTAGCAGATGCATCTCACTCAATTGTATTGTTTACTTTACAAAAATAGAATAAAAAGTTAAAATAAGCAACATTTTAAAACGGTTAATCTTTGATAACAAACTGCAAAAGCAGTGAACGAAGATCCTGCTTGTTTGTACGTTGGACGTCACAGAAGATCTTTCTAATAACAGTGTAATCAGCCAAACTTCAAATTAAAAGTAACTGAACTATGATAAGCCAAAGACTATTACAAAGCGGACACAACGTAGTATTTTGGCTGGATGTCGCAACACATATTTTGAAACTAGGAGTGGCGGAAATAATGTATACAAGATCTGATACCAAGAAAAAAAGCACAGAGAAAGATAGAAATGTGTATATAAGATAAAATAAATTAAGTAAAAATAAAACCAGTTTACATAGGTTACACGTTTTACGGTTCATCGCCGTTTCAAACCATGGACTCTGATTAATGTCCCAGCTAAATGTATTAAAATAAATCAATTAAATTATTGAGTCACGTGAGGAGTGGATTAGTTGCATGTCAGTGTAGCAGTGGTTAGGATGAGAAAGAAAATGTTAATAATATAATATGCAATGCTTGTATCTGACATAAGACCTCAAACAGTGAAACTAAGATAGCTATTACGTTAGTCTTACATACGTACCGTAGTATTGCTGACTCCCATTTAAAGCAATTGAGGACATCTTTCGTGTTTACATAGCCTCATCTAAACACAACGGGGTTTGGGAGAATTCGTGACAGTTACACAAACCCGAGACGTACTCGAGGGTTTGCATAACTTTCGGGAATTCTACCAAAACACTGAGTGTTTAGATGAGGCTATGTAAAAATGTCCTCTACTAAACATACGCATGAAACTAAAACGTCACAACCGTGTTAACATACTCACATCTAAACACACCTATCAACCAATGAGAGCGTGCGTAGTATCTCAGTTATTTTATAATTGGTGATATAGGAATAAAACTTGCAGCATTTGCTATTTAGTTTAATTAATTGACAGAAACTGATTTATTGATTGATTGATTGATTGATTAATTAATGCTCGGAGTGCTATTTCCCATAGGATTAATGGAACTTTGCAACTCCTAGCATATATATTAAAAATATATATATATAAAAAAACATGTCAAACTATCTAACTTACCAACTAAAATTCGTTAAATCAGGAAGTGTTCTAAAATATATGTTGTATAAAGCGTTCTTTTATAATATTTTTTCGGCATGCACAATAATCAAATCAATAGCCCTTGTGCGTGTTTTCGTCAGAATTGCTTGTTTCACCACCAAGCCTCGTTTTTGAAGTGCAAATATGTACATTTTATCATGAACGAATTCCCAAAGCAGCAAAAATGAAAAGAATACCTACGTGAAAACTGCATGAAGGTGATAGAGGGATGGGAATAATTTGCGTAAATGAGCTGGCTTGGTGGTGAATTTTGAGCATATGTCGTCATCATAAGCTGCCTATTGTAATTCAATTCTGAAATCAAAAAAGGTTTCTATTTAAGAGTAAACGCTCCGGTGGAATCTTTCATCATCCTGGGCATCGTAACTTGTGATCCAATCAGCGCAATTCATCAGCATGCAGCGAGGTGAAGACAACATTACTGACCCTATGAGGAAAACAATCGTCAGGGCACAAGAAATTTTCGGCTCCTCGAGCTTTAAAATGTTCGCTCAGAAATGGGGGAGGGGGGGGGGGAGGAGGGGGCAGCCCCCCGGCATGTCACTGAAACAGGACCTCATCATCAAAAAAAGATGTCGCCATCATCATTATCATCATCATCATTATCATCATCATCATCATCATATTAAAAAATTATTAAAAATAAGTACAGCAACATATATATGCAAAACAAAATAGGTGGCAGGAGGCTGACCAGTTGGAGTTCTCTATTTACAAAGCCGTGGACGACGATTCGAACCTTGCACTGCCAAGACAAAATCCAGCTAGTGACAGGGTGGGGTGGGGGGAGGAGGCTTCAACCCGGGACCTCCGGATTACAACACCAGTACCCTAAATAACTCGCTCTCGTTGAGTCCTTTGAAAAATATAAACAAATTCTTACCCATGCTGGTGGTGTCATTCCCTTATCTAAAAATTGAAGAGACAAATTTAACACTGTTAACGTTACTGTCAAACGTTAGGAACAATTTCCATTTTGACTTCATACCCTCTAAAGCACACAGCTGTGACAATCTTCAAAATGAAATGATTATAAACCCACACCATCGTGTCTCGTTGAGCAAGCTGTCAAGAGTAACAGAACTCTCACTCCGCTACACTGTTCTTGGTATTGTAATTAATCAGATGAACCGTAGAACCTGCACTAATAAGCCATCACTCTCGGGAAAAATGACAAATGACCGTACATTTTAGAGGTTGGTCGCTCAATATATATACAGTGTAGGGGTTTGTCAGAAACAAGAGTAAAGCCTTTTAGAAACGTAATGTTATTTACTACGGAATAGGACGAGGACAACAAAAAGTTTGTATTTGAACGATTTGTGTCATTTTTTAGTCATAAACATCTATTTTAGATCCATCAGCGTACGGGCAATTTGTTTCCAGGGGTTGGGGGGGGGGGGGGGGTTGGGGGCTGGGCTGGGGGGGGGCGGTGACCATTTGCCCCAAAAATTCTATCATGTTGCCTTGCACAAATTTCTCTTGCTGCCCAAGAAAATCTGAGTTGCACAAAATTGGGCGGGTGTGGGTGATGGGGGGATGCAGCCCCCAAGGTCCCACCGGCCCGTACGCCTATGTTTAGATCCCTTTCTGTCAAGAGCCTGTTGAAAACAAATCAAAACGTCATAGGTAACATTAAATTTTCGTATTTCTACCAAATCGTACTAAAAGAGAAGGCTCAGTATGTGCGGAGAAATCAGAGTAGTATGTCCAACTTCTGCCAAAAGAACCTACCTGGACACGAGTTCTGTATCATCGTCTGAGCCAGGGGAGTAAGAGTTGTAAAGCTATCAGCAAAGAACACCTTATCCTTTGAACTAGCTATGTCTTCCAACTCTTGACGGTCAACATTGTTTCCAATACCAAGAGAATACACTTGAACATTTTTGGATTTAAGTCCGCTGGACGCTACACTAAGCTTTGTATACGGGCCAATGTGTTTTGTTTGCGTGCTGAAGGTTATGACAAACGCAATCTACAAAAACGATAATCAAGTTAACACTAAAGTACATCTTTTGTACGTCGAATTGGGTTTTAGTTTAAATATGTTTCGAATTAACCTAAATTAAGAGGCGCCCAGGCCTAAAGTTAGGTAAGTTCGCTGGACTCCGGATCGAACGGTTGTGTTCTTGGCCAGGACACTTTACTCTCAGTGTCTCTCCTCCCAGGTGCATAAATGGGTACCAGCGAATTTATGCTAGAGGATAACCCTATGGTGGACTAGCATTCCATCCAGGGGGGAGTAGAAATACTCCGAATCGCTTAATTCTTAAGGGAAACCGGTATTCTGAGCTCCGGTCTGATGGGCCACTAGAATCATATGCAGACTGATTTCCTTCTTTTATGCTTACTAAAGTCACCAACAAAACACAGACTTTCGGCCGTGTATAGTCAAAATTATAAAGGGGGAAAGAGAAAGTGGGGAGGCGGTTTGGGAGGCACGGGCAGGGGGATCATAGTCTAACCGCCTCTTGCCAGCTCTACTCCTCTAAACCAGACGGTAATACGGGAATGTTGAAACTGCTTCAGCCAAAGATATCTAAGATTGTTTATCTGATGCCACAATTTGCTCATTTCAGATTGCTTTTGGTCAGAAACCCAGCCTTACATAAACGAAGCAATTTAAAAACAAATTGCCCTTTATCATAAACAGCTAAGTGGCAGAGATGCGACTGGTGCCACATCTTACTCTGATATTAAGCTGGCCGGCTAATCTTGTTGCGTACCTGTGGAATACCTGGTCTCATTCCAGCCTCTCGTGTAAATACTTCTCGGTCGGCAAGAATCAAAGCTTTGTCGATAAAAGTAAAGACGTTCGATAAGTTTGGCTTCTGGTATCGCATTTTATCGATGAGTCGATGGTATCCCAGCACTGTCATTTTAGATCCACTGAGGGCATCAAATTTAAACTCAACCTTAGCGCTTATGCTGTAGGTCACCACAGCAATGCGTGTTTTATCCGGGCCGACGTTCAAACCTTTGACCATATTTTTAACGAAGTGCATCAATCTGCGCCAGTTCGCCTTGCCACTACTTCCTGATACACCGACAATGAAGGCCACGTCAGCTGCAGCTTGGCAAACAAATTCTAAACGACATTTAAAAAGGAAAAGAAAAAAGTTTAGAGGTTATATAATGTACCCCGTCTCCTCCACAACTTCCCCGAGATAAGACCATGCTGAACACTTTGCAGGCTGACACCAACCAGCCTTTTGGCTAGTTTTGGTATCATAACTTGTGGATACGATGAAACGCAACTTTGGACAAGTGGCTCTCCCAATCGTGACGTCACCTAAGCAACGGGATGCATACAGAGGATAAAGGATCGTAAAGAATTCAATTTCCGTCACTATCCAATTTTTAGCCTTTTAGCACAGCATTCTGATACGTGATGCCAAAAACGTGGCAAACTCGATTTTGATCCAGTGACTAGATACCAGATCACGTCCTGGTTACAGCCCTGAATAATGGGCCAGGAAGGGGCAGTCTTTCTAATGATGATGTGACGTAATCAAAAAAACGAGGACAACTTACCAGTGGGCGGAGAAAGTTCTGCAAGTAAGAAAAGAAAACCATATAACACATTAATATCAATAAATTAATGCATCAACTGCTCACGAACCGTTCGCAGTATCCATAGCTCATGTCTGGCTTTCGAACTCTACATTGACATGATGTCAACGGCTAGCTTGATTAAGTTATTAAAGCATCACATGCCATGCATATTAAACACTAATTCAACGACAAAGTGAATATTGTAATTGCCATTGGTTACCGAGAGGACTTCAAAGTAAATGTTCACCAATTTCCACTGAGTCTTAGGCGAATAATAATCCAATTTCGATATTTTAAAATTCAGCCTGAAACCACAGACATCACTACGAGGCTCTGGGGAATAAACCTCACAAACTATATTGACCATTTTCGCATTGCCCATAATACACCTTGTTTACCCGCATGGGCAATGCGAAAATGGTCAATAGTTTATTTCTCAGAGCCTCGTGCTGAGGTCTATTGTTTTAGACGGAATTTGAAAATATCGAAATTGGTTTATTGTTTTAGTATAACTGTATCAGAGGTGTAGGCCTCGGTAATTATTTTCAGTCTCTTTCTTAAAGATCATAGAAAGGTTAGGATAGGCGATTAATCCTTGACATCCCTATGGTCGATAAAGGTGCAATCCAAGGAAAAATGTGTCGATTTGTTTTTGTTTGTTTAATTTTCTCATAAATGAAACGAAAACCAGTGCAAAAATTTCTCAAGCGAGGGACATGGGGAAACATCACTTATTCTTGTGGTATTCACTATTGATATAAGCTCTCGACCAATACTTACAATTAGAGCGCGAGAATTCTGCCAGTTATTGTTAGACTATGTTTTGTTTGATTCAACATCGGGAAATTATGGAAGAAAACTGAATGTACATGAATGTACTGAATGTACATGTCTACATTTTTTTACCTTGTGTTCCTCTCCCGAGCCAAAACGCACCAAAAAAACTCTCCCCAAGAGTAGTCATGATGTAAGTACCCTGGAGTGACACGACAACGGAGATGGTGTCGTTTTCATGAAGAAAGAATACTCCTCCATGATACTTTGTGTTTATCATACGTTTGCCGTTATTCGCGACTCCAAAACTTCCCATCACTTTCTCGTCATTAACGCGCGTGGCGTGGGCCATGACGGTGAAGGGTGCATCACTGTAAAACATCTGGCTGTATATGTAATAGTAACCGGTTTTCTTCACCTCTATATGCCCGGTTGATGTGTTGTAGAGGATACTGCCCTCCCTGTGCCTTAGGACCCAGGTTGTTACCTTTGAACGTTTATCTACAAACAGAGAACCACATGCGGAATCATTCTAAGCCATTATTTCCGATGTCCGGGGGTATGAATTGGTGCATGTTTTGCGTGCGTATATCGAGTTATGCCATGCACGCCGGAAGTTTGGAGAGCACTATTGATTCGCAAGATGTAAGAGTTGCTCGAGGTGTGGCCTAGAACATTTGATCTTACTAGCTTAAGTGTATCATAGCTCTACATACACAGAGCTAAAAGCAAGAACCAATTCTTTTACTCCTCGATCTCTCAGATTTCTTGGCAATTGTATGCTAATGGCTGCAGCTTTTATTGTAACATTTTTCAAGCGAGTTGAGCAAATTAAGAAAAAAAGCAAAAAGACCTGATGAAATGTTTACCATTACATTAAATGCTGCCATTGACAGATTTTTGTGGGTTTTTGTCAGTGCTGTTAAATGCCTTTCCACTAGAATTTTCACCGCCATGTTGTGGTAAATTTCAGTTGAGCAAAGTTTGTAAACACCCCTAAAAGGTACAAGAATCTCGTCTTGTGGGGGTGGCCCAACTTCATTTTCTCTCCTATTAAAAGAGGTACCAGTTCTAAAATCACAGACTTCAAGTGGCACTTACATGACTATCTTCAGTTAAATAATCCAGAATGAAAGGTTATTTGAGTAACAAACACAGTCGAGGTTCACGACCTTTTTCAGATCGTTGACTTCGCAGGCCCTAAAATTAAGGTACTGCCGTACTCTAGCGGTGGTCATTTTAGGTCAAAGCACCCTAAGCAGTACAGATCCACCAATTTTACTTCTTAAAAGGTACGACGAATACTCCCGTCATTTTTATGGGGAAGTCTTCCCCCCAGGGAAAATAATTTACCATGGTGGTATAATCCACTGCAATCTGATTGGCCACACAGGTATCGACTTTTTCTTGCCAAATTTCAGTCCATTACAAAGATCACAAGTTGTCTTTTGACAACTTGACATAAAAATTTGAGAAAATGACATCATTTTCTCAAATTCTCAACCAAACCTTGGAACAAGGAGAATTAATGGAGGCTGTAAACTCTCGGAAATAAAAGTCCCAAAAACATGACTTCTAAAGTTTTTAACGGGTTGAAATTTGGCAAGATATCTAACACATTTGTATTGTGCACGAAAAGATGAAAATATAAATATCGAGAATTTGATCATAGTAGCACTTTAAACAATCAGTGTAGTGTTTTTGCTTGATATATTTGATAAGAATCTCTCAAACGCGCCTGTAGAATTGCTATATGTCTGTTAATATAAGAGAAATTATTATTCAAACAGTCACTTTGAAAAGTGAATTTCATTGCATCACCTCGCGTGCTCGACCTTGTGCCGGTCTGCGGCCGCCGAAGCGAGGTTTCCCCCACAGTGCGAGGCAACCTCTGGTGACGTACCCAGGGCACGCGTGCTCAAAGATTAAGTATCACAGAAGAGGCACCTATTAGCATGTATTAGAGGATCTCTTCCAACCCCAAAAAAAAATAATTACTTTCGTATACTAATCCATTGCCAGCCAGGTGGATGCTTTCAAGACTCTACAAAATCAAGAAGACAAAATGAGCAAATAAAACAGTGTCTGCGTTGTCAGAGAATATCTTAAGAATAACTATGGGATGGTCAGTCTGTGTCGGTACTCACCCCAGTTGGCGAAAGATCATTTGGTCCTATTAAAAAAGAAAACATAGCTTTAACAAAAGAAATATTTTTATTTTAGTCACGTGTTATCTAACTAACCTATTCCAGGCTCTCAAACAGTCGGGGACGGACGAGGGAAAGAACTAGGAGGAACTTATGTCCCCTTGTCTTTCCTCGCTCGCGCGCTTTCTTCGTTCGCTCTCGACTATTCGAGAGCCTGAAAAAGGCTAGGTCCTAAAAGGAGGCGATCTCTTTGTAATTATATCAAGGTAATATGTCATAGAATGTTGTTTGAAGTAGTCACCTGTTTGCACCACAATATTGTCCTTATCTTATAACCTGAGTATCAGGCTTTCATAAGGGCCGGGGGGGGGGGGAGATGGGGGAAGAAACTTGCCCTTTTCTTTCCTAAACCCGTCTCCCCCTTATTCCGAAAAACTTAATACTCAGGCTATTATCTTCAAACTGGATGCGCAGAACGATAGAAGAATAATGCAGCTGTACAAGATTCACAATATCTTTTCAGTTTGCGGTTACTCGTTCGTAGAACAATTTCCAAAGTAATGCTAATTCACTCCAACCAGTGACAAATGACTCGGACAATCCAGTGATCCAATCAAAACTCGAACACAATACTTGCAGCCGTTTGCGAAGCGCGGGAAAACGTGGCAGAGTGAGTCACGATTTGTCTTGACTTTGCTTCTGATTGGTTAAGAAAAAGTCGCAACTTTTTCAAGCCAAGTGTTATTATAAGCTATTAAAAGTCATTACCTGGGGGGCCAGGTGGGCCGGGGGGCCCTTGCATTCCAGGCAAGCCTGGATTACCTTGAAATCCATCAATTCCTAGAAGGCAACAATGCATCATTAACAGGGTATTATAATTAGGACATGATCATTAAATGAAAGCAGTATAAACTGCACTCTATTACTTTAAATTTTGGCACGAACCCGGGTCGTTCAAACTGCAGTCCAGCGCAAAAACTGTTACTTTGAAGTCAGAGCCTTTGAGATTGTTTCGGTGTTTATGGTGAAAACGGTTTTCAAAAACGCTGCATGCCACGTTTTTTATCGAATCAGTGTGGACGTAAAGCGCATCAACGAAACGAATTTTTGCGAACGGGAACTTTGTCTCACCTGGAGGTCCCATGATGGCAATACCGCGATCTCCCTTGATGCCTTTCGACCCAGGAATACCAGTCAATCCAGTTTCTCCTAAATCGGGAAATTTGTCATAATCTGGTGGCAAATATTGCTATCTAGCTAGGGCTATCTTCTCTCTGGTTAGTTTCAGGATAAACAGTAGGTGGGTTAAGCTAGCCCTTAAGTGCACTCCGACTGCATTTGAGCTTACACAGGGCGAAATTTCAAGGACGCTGCATAAACACATGAATCCGTTGCGGAAACACGACGGACTATACATGTTACCGTTAGCGGTTTGGTGACGTTTATTTGTGTTTCCGTTGCTGCGGTTGCAGCGGAAACGTACCACTTTCTTGCCATTTCCGTTCCGGAAACGTGACGGAATCACGTAGATTTGAATTTTCATGTTTCCGCAAGACGTAAACATAACGGAAACATGGCGTTGCATGTTTCCGCCGCGTTTCAAAAATACGGAAACATGTGATTTCGTCCTGTGCTAAGGGCACTGCACTGTACTGAAAACTGGTAAAGGAAAAGTATGCAGTACGAGCCTAGAGGCGTTTCCATTGCGACTAAGCGCAATCAGTCAAGTAAATCAAGACCCTTTCACACACAATCTGGTGTCAAGTTCACTTCAATAACTTTTCTAGAAATGTCTAGTGTGGATTCATCCAATGTAGACTGCAATTTTTGATTTGTCTACCAGCACTATATTTCTTACCGGTATGCATCTAGCTACTTCATATCATATTTTCATCAACTTAAATAAATTTAACTTGATTACCTGGAGGGCCAATCGGACCAACAGGACCGGGGGCCCCGGGAACCCCAGGCGTGCCTTTCTCCCCTGGGAATCCTTGATCTCCTAGAAGGTACATATGCGGTGACAAAATATCAAAACAAAGACAAGATCAATAACATGTGCATAAGTGCATATTGATTTAAGACGGAATCCATCAGGAAGTTGAGTAATATTTATTTAAGTTGGACAAAAATCGAGTAGCAGAATAATTTAAATCATATTGCGTTATTTTTTACCCTTAATAAAAGGTAAAGATGTAAGTAATTATTTGTGATAGAGCCCGAGAAAATGAATTTCAAAGATCACAAACTCTAGGCAAAATCTAACGTGTAGCCATTTTGTAAAATCGTCTTTAAGCGATTCAGTGGAATTCAGTGGAACTTCGAAATTTGTTTTCGATGTTTGGTGTTGTTAGAAAAGATTTCTTTTGATAAGATAATTGAAGTAGTAACTCAGACGTTTGCAATAATGTGTAAATAATTTTGGCACAACAATTTCTTATCAGAGCCTGAGAAAATGAATTTCAACGCTCGCAAGCTATAGGAAAAATCTCACATCTTTTAAGCGATTCAGTGGAATTCAGTGGAACTTCGAAATTTGTTTTCGATGTTTGGTGTTGTTAGAAAAGATTTCTCTTGATAATATATTTGAGTAACAAAAACTTGCAATAAGGTGTAAATCATTTTGGTATAACGTACATAATTTTGTCCAATGAATGCTCGAAGTCCTAACGGATTCCGTCTTAATATTTTCCTGTGATTTTTCTACGTTTTCCGATTTATGTCATTGTTTGTTGTAAGGCTGGTATTACGTAAAAAAGCAGGGTTGCAACCGTGGACCGCTGTTTCGAATAGATCCTACACTTACAGCATTATAGTTGGTGGTCCCTTGCTGTTTTATGCCTTATCAATAAAGGGCAAAATTACTGAGCGCTGATTGGTTGAGAGAGAGGGCCTTTTTTCTTAATCGAGGGCATTTTTAGTAATCAAGAGAGGGCATGATTACCTGTTAATGATTGGCTAATCCGTTAATTGCCGTAGCGCTAAACAGGCTTCCCAGATAAAAATAGACTGCGCGCGTGATTTTCCTTCGTATAAATTTTGCCCTTTATTGATAAACAAGTAATCTCATGAGACCTCGTACTATTAAGGATTAATTGCACTTGAGTTTTCAAAATTTTCCAAATTGCCCTCGTCGCTTCGCGACTCGGGCAATTTTGGAAAATTTTGAAAACTCTCGTGCAATTAATCCTTAATAGTACTTGGCCTCATGTGATTACCTATACTAATTAACAATTATCAAGTCATTACCTTGAGGGCCAAGCGGACCAATAGGGCCAGGGCCTCCGGGTACTCCCGGTACACCTTTTTCCCCTGGGAATCCTTGATTTCCTGTTAGTGAAAGATTTAAACAGAGACAAGATCATCGAATAAAAGTACCAAAAACTAGACTCCATGATTCTTGATGCTAGCAGTCCAGATATCAAGCTACGTTCTACACCAAAAACAACCAAACGACCAAGCAAACAAAAAACAAAAAAAAGCTTGACAATGATTTCTTTTTAAGCATTGCATGGACTCAGTATAGGGAAGAACGTTTTTCGGTGAGTTGTGACTATACAGTATTTCTATGTGGTCATTATTTTCACCAATTTCATTGTAAACTAAGGTGATTACCTGGAGGTCCGGATTCCCCGGGCATTCCTGGCAGCCCTGCAATATATATACCAGCAAATATAGGATGAAGTGAAATGAAAGCACCACCGATTAGGCTCTAGTTGCAAGGGTTATATAAACCAGAATGTTTGACAAAATGAAAGCAAGCAGCTGTCCATGCCCTGTAACACCGAGACCGTTAAATATCTCCCAGAACAGAACCACGTAAGAACGGTGTTACTGGATAAAAACTTGTCGAGAACAAAGACCAACACAAGTCTTGAGTTTTTCCTTAACTGAATAAGAGATATATACTGGGCCGCATTTGATGGAGAGGAATGGTTATAAATCCCAACAAACCTCAAAGGAGGAGACGAAGATGCAAAGAATTTAAGGTCCATTCCATTTAATACATCCACCCCCTCCACCCCGTTGACGAGTTAATTCGAAACTTACCCCCCCAAAAACAATAATTATGGGCTGGCATGATACCCCCCCCCCACCCCTCGGATAAACCTGATTTTTCTTAACAACGTCAGAAAAAAGCCCTCTTTTCCCTTTACCCCTCAGAAATATTCGAAAGACCAAAGAATGCCGACGGAGCTACCCCTCAGAAACAACTTTCGAAGCTCCTCCACAAAATCGCGTTGCACATGCAGTTCTTTTGTTTTGCGATCATACACTTTGCAGGAGTTGATTGGTTATTTTCACATGTATTGTGTTTTGTGCACGGTAAAAGTTTTAAAAATTAACAAAAACATGTAGATCAAAGAGCCTTGTCAATTCAAGCTTCGAAACCCTTCCATTGTTTTTACTATGGACGGAATGGGCCTATAATTAAGAAATGAAAACTCTCACCTTCGTCACCGCGGTCTCCCTTGATGCCTTGCGGGCCAGGAATACCAACAGTTCCAGGAGCACCTAGATCACATTGATGAAAACATCTTGACGTTTAGGTAATGACAAATAAAAACAACAATGTTACGGTACTTGATTGGAACACTTACAAAATAGTAAATAAAATGAAACAAGGTGAAAATTAATCTCAGTATCTCATTCCTTCTACACTGTGAATACCGCTGGGGCTTCTACGAGATGAAGTAATGGGAAAAATAGAGGAAGAACCGGGGGGGGGGGAAGGAGTACTCCCATACATGGGCTATATAGGTATGCATTTGCCGAGGGAAAGAGAATGGTTTTGTGAGGTCCTCAATCTTAAATATGGCATCATTTTGGCCCCCTTTGGCATTGTTCCTGTTGTGATCTTTAGATTGGGTATCGGTATTATACCATCTAAACTGCGATACCTAAATGGCACGTGAAACGAAAAAGAAACGGTCAGTATTTTTACTGAACAGTCCATTACTGCGGTTTTCAGAAACATGCGAACTCTGTTCATGTCGACGGTTACGTTTTTCGCTGCCGTCAATCATCAAGCGGACCTCTCAGAAAACAGAGGTACACTTGAACAGGGTCAAAAGGTCACATCTGTCAGTTGTGATTGGTAGACTTCGATCCATTTTGTTTGTTTCTGATTTTCAAGGTTCATTAACTTTTACCGTAATTATGATTGACGGCAGCGAAAAACGCAATCGTTGGTTGGGTTTTGAACTTCAGAGTTCGCATGTTATTGAAAACCGCAGTAAGAGTATTAACGTTACAGGAACGAAATAAGGTTGACCCGTTCATCTGGTTCATACCTTTTTTTTATTTTTCGATTTGTTCTTGAATGGGGTTTCATTATCCTTTTTCTTTATCCTTAAATAGGATCAGCAAGAACCTTTGCGGCACACACCTATCCGAAATTTAAGGTATCCCCCCTCCCTCCCGAGAGAAAGAATGCCTTGCACCATAAAAGGCCAACAGGCTATGGTGTCCTGTCTGTCAGTGGGTGAAAGAGTGTACTTTTTGTGCACTGATTCTGCACTAGAATGACTGACGCTTTAGTATTTATATCGAGAGATTATTATGATTGTGTCGATTATGTTATTCTTAATTTATTTCAGTAATTGTAAAAGAAAATAATAATCATTGGATGAGGTTGAGCAAAATACAGTCGGCGGTGATTTTTCAGTCACGAGCAGATAAATGATTTGCCAAAGCCTATGGCTGAGGTAACAATCGATCTGCAATAAACTAAAAAACCAGTAGGACTAATAGGCCATTTACTTTGCATGAAAATGAAGAAGAAGTCGACGCCATATAATTTAAAAGGATTGGCAGCTTCTATTCTCCTTGGTGACTCACTTATTCGAAAGTTCAGTGCTAGTATTACTGTTATTATTACTCTGTCTTGAATCAACAGAACTAGGCCAGATAAATTTGACATGAACAACATCATATAGATGGAATAATAACGAGGATCGAAACGGACCGATAGAAGCTAACGAACGTGCTGTAAATAGCGACACGAAGACAATCGACCTCATCGCCTGATGAAAACTGACAGTACAGCAGTCGGAACGCCCGGGGGAGGGATACTCTTATTATAGGTATGTGCCGGGGGATAGGGTATGGTTTTTCGAGGTTCTCGTTTCTTAAATAGGGGATCATTTTTACTTCTTTTGGCATTCTTCACGGTGTGATCCTTAGAAAGGGTACCTAAATTGTACTATTTGGCTATTTTGCAATTTGCATTGCGTAAACAATACGCTAAACGAAAAAGAAACGATCCGTCAAACTGAAAACGTCACGGAACAACAAAAAGTTGACCCGTTTACGCCTTTCTTAGTTTTTTTTCCGAGAATAGGTTGCCATTTCTTAATTTTTTTTCCTTGAATATGATGTCATTTTTCGGGTTTGGTCCTCAAATAGGGTATCAAATCCTTAAATAGGGTCAGGGTTTAAGAACCTTCGCGGTACACACATATCCAAAATTTAAGGGAGTGAGGCCCCCCCGGGGGGGTGTCGACACGTAGCGATCAACACCTCAAAGTGACTCCAGCGTGGGAGAGAATCTTACACCAAGATGTACAATAAACACATCTGGAATGACAACTTCTAATTCTGTACTCTTTTCTAAAGCTACTTAATTTGAACAGCTGAGTTCCTGAGAAACTCCTGCAACTCTGTGTACTAAAGTAAAAGTTGCAACCGGTCATCAGAATTAATGATTAACATATATAGTTAGGACAAGTTAGACTTATTAAGAAAAACAATGCGGACATTTATTTTATTAACAAAAGTCTTGGAATGGCACAATTTTCCTGTTTTCCCACATCGTTTAGGGCCTTTACGTTAACTAAAACTGCTTGTTCTTTTTGGAGTTTAAGCTGAATATTAAAGTGGCCTAAACTATTTAAAGTGGCCATGCAACTTATCATCCGAATCAGGAGCCAAGGGCTGTCCGAATTTGTGAGTTGCTGCCTTTCGGAAAACATTTAGCGGGTGTATTCCTGTCGCTACCCAAATCTCGTGGTGACATTTCAGAAAAAAATTAACGGGATTCAAGCCTTCCAAAAATATATCATCAAAATGTTTATTTTGCTACCCATGACAAACGATATGACGTTGCATGGTTTTAGATTGCAAAGGCACTAAGATTCGACCCTTTCTTTCATGTATTAAGAGAGTTACTATTGATATATGATCAATGACATCAATTGGTAATCAATGAGTAATCGATGAGTAATCAAAGCCCATGGCCTATCGATTACTCATCGATGACATCGATTACTCATTGATGTAATTGATTACTCATCGATGACCCATCGATTACTCATCGACGCACGAAAGACACTTTCCTTGCTTTCTTATACCATTTTTTCGTTTGTGATTCTTTTATCTGTGTTAGACGCATTTTTCCGTGTATCTGAAGTTCCTGTTGACGATGTCGAGACGCAAAGTGCTAATCACAAATACAGATGGTTCTCAGTTGTGCAATATTTCACTTTAACCAACTCTTTATTTAATAACAAAACAACTGAACAGTAACCAATCGATGACTAATCGATGACCAAAAATGTTGTGGCCCATCGATTAGTCATCGATTACTCATTGATCAGCGGCAATAATCAATGACTAATCAACTGATTACCTATCGATTACCTATTGATTACTCGTTGATGTCATTGATGTCATCGATTAGTTATGTCTGGCATTAACTGTAGTGTCTAATTGGCGACACCGAAGAATAACAGTATCTGGTTACAGAAATGAAAGTTTTAAGTATAGAATACAGTATAGACCCCGCCCGCCGCATGTGTTGCACGTTTTGGCCACCCGAAAACTGCAGACTCCGACGGAAAGCAGTGCTATATATAGCAAAGCTGGCAAATCATCAACTGACCACTGACCGACAATTTTTTAACCCTAAAAACAGAATACTTAGTAAACACTTGTTGCTATACAAACTGACAAAAAAAAAAAGATTTAGAGCACTAACCAACGCACTGGCAAAAACCATGAGCGCTTCTCCGAATCCGAGCTGCTTCCTTTGACCCCTGAAAAAAATCAATATTAATAATAAAACAATTCTGAAAACGTGTCTGTAAGGTTCAAGGGGTGGCGAATGGTAAATTCGAGAATTCGAGTGATCGCGACGTGAAGTCTATTCAAGTCTAGGTTTTTGGATTGCGAGTCTGATTGAGGCCTCAAAACGGCTTTGCAAAAGATCGAGACTGCGAGATGACAAGAACCGCTCAAAAACCGAGACTGCAAGACCCCGGGCTAACATTTTGCGGGATCCTTGTTTTCAGCAGCCATTTACCACTCACCACTCCTTCTGTGGCAATATCCAAACCTTTTCACTGAATCGAAGAGGCATGCAAATAGAGAAACGAGTCTCTTACCCAAATTTCGCCGAGCTGTGAGGTCCTTCGTATCTGGGTGTTCTCATGCTCACGGATTTGGTTTTTGAGCCAGCAAATCTCTTTGAGAGCATAAATGGCAAACGCAAGACCAGTGCAAGCTAAAAGCATGCAAATAAGTAAGCCAAGGAGAAGATATCCTCCGTTTTGCTTTTCCTTCTTTTCCATGCCAGGAGCAGAACGTCGGCAGATGCAAGGGCAACCAACAATGGCAAGATGCCTGGAAAATTCCCTTATGTAACAACGATGAACAATGAACGGTGGCGCCACTCTGGCTGGGTATAGGTTTTGATTTCGCCAGCGGAAACAACCTATCTGCGTGTAAAATGTAAAATTATATTCCCTCCACTCTGTGTTTTTCTTTTATTTTTTTCCACGCCCTTTGCAACTCCGATCCAGGACACCGACAGTTGCAAGAACGATCAACATAAAGATAAAGGGAAAAATTTTCTTATAACAATGATAAACAATAAACGGTGGCACCAATTCGGCTTGATGGGTTAGGATTTCGCCAGCTGAAACATCTTGTCTTCGTGGAAAAATTCGATTCCCCCCTTTTCCACTTTTCTTTCTCTTCCAAAAGCTTGCAGGTCAGCGTGGCAGGCGTACAAAGGGGGGTGGGGGTGGGGAAGGGACCGCATTCCCTCAATTCCCTCATAGTTCGATCCCGCTTTGCCCTTCTTACTCCTCTCCCACTCACCTTTTTTGACGACCGCCACGAAGGCTATATGGCTGTTGGAACAGGAAACCGACAGATTTAACAATCGACAACAATGGGAAGATGCCGGGAAATATTCCCTGACAACCGAGTGAACAATGAACTGGCTCCACGATGGCTAGAGAGGTTTGGATTTTGCCAACGGAAACATCCTGTCCGCGTGGAAAAAAATACCCGCATTGACATTTCAAACAACTATAAGATTAAGACTCCAATAACAACGGTGCGAGGGCATATGACCAACAGATACTCTGTTAGCTCAAAGTGCGAATGATTACCAGAAGTGCGATTTTCAAGTAAATGAGACAAACGCTTACCAACTCATTAACTGATGACACTGATCACAATTTTTTGTAGCAGTTCTAGTAACAAAGCCGAATATCCTCCCAAAATAGTGAAAGTTGTATTTCCGAATTTTGGGAGATAAGTTTAATTTGGATGGAATATTTCACGTGTCTTTCGTTTTTGTGGTTAGAGAATTGAAAACATCATAACATGATGGAGCAGAAATCGAACATAACGGAAATTGATTCTGTGCTGTAATTCTGTCAGTTTTTCCATGGAACCGAGTAGAACGTCGGTAACAACCAATTCACACATTTAATTTTTGAAGATTAAAAAAAACATACGCAGTCAGCTGTGAAATTGATGAATTCGAACTTTTCAGAGTAATAATTTTCCAACTTGAGTGACGATGAACTAATTTAATGGGTGCGAACCACTCTAGGCAAGGATTTTTCGGTTTGTTTGATGCACCATGATCCGAGTGATCTTGGATTAACCTGTTTAATAAAGCAACGTAAAATCCGTTTTCGGATTTAAGAATCTTGGAATTTTTTTAAAGAAACGCACCCTAGTGACGATAGTTGGCTGACTTTCGCTGAGAAACTTCATGTTCTGGTTGATCTTGTTCAACAACGACCCTGACAACAACAAAAACGGCAGTCACGTGTGGCGACACTGTCACGCGAGTAACATTACGATTCAAATTTTGATTGGACGAGGTAAAAAGCATGGAACGCCGGGTCACGCTACATCTGATGTACTTCCTGTTGACTTAGAAAGCGAAAGTAAAGAGATGGCGGAGGGCGGAAATGTACCAGAGCTAGGCGGGTACGATTACGAGTTCACAAGTAGAGTTTCCAAGGATTTGGAATGTCTTGTGTGCCATTTAACAATGAAAGATCCAGTACAGATTGTAGGATGTGGACACCGACTTTGTAACATCTGTATGGAATCCCTGCTGAGGTATTAAAACAACGTCAATAATCTTGATAACTGCTAAAATAACGGCCAAGAATATCCCAGACCATTGGATCACCAAACTGTGAATGAAAATTTGAGCAAGGAACAAATTAAATGATCCAATAGGTACATGTTGGTATTTGGTTTTTTCAGGAGTTGTCCTTCGCCGACATGTCCAGCAGACAGACAGCCTTTGTCACGTGAGAAGGTGAGTACGAGCCACGAGTCACGCAAACAAGTGTTGTCACAGGTGGCCCATACGTTGTACGTGATTTATGTGACATTATGCAAGAGCATATATGCAAAAAGTTCGAAAATTGCCCTAAATTCTACATGTGGAAAAGAATGCAAATAAAAATGACTTAGCTTGTGTTTTCCTTACGTTATTTTACGTTGTCTCGGTGGTCCTGGAGTCGATTTAAAGACATTTAGGCGAGTTTACCTTCTCAGAAGTCATTTGATTTGCATTCTTTTCCACATGTAGAATTTAGGGCAATGTTCAAACTTTTCTCATATATTGTCTTGCATAATGTCACATAAATCACGTACAACGTATGGGCCACCTGTGCTGTGTGCAGGCTTAGGAGCACCCAACCAATCTGTTCCTCACTTTAACTGTTCACCAATGCAAGTGCTGCTGGCTGGCAAAATCTTTTAGTATATGTTTTCTTCTGGGAGTTGTCACTGAAAAAGTACTATTTTGCGCTGGCTGATTGTATTCAACTCAACTGTCAACTGCTCACAGAAAAAAAAGACAGGTACAAAAGTCGGACCGGATCAACCCGGACTGCCAGTCTGGGTCGGATCAGCTCGGACCAACTCGGATCACCAAAAATATATTAAAGAAAGGAAAAACGAAACTTCTAACCATTTATGGTTAAATTCCACTCAGAAGAGGCCAAATCAAGCCAGTCTTGCTACGTTTGACCAAGTCAGCAAGCCGTCATGTTGTTTTTATAGTAAGTGTTAGTTCTTCGTGTAAAGGACTTGCTTGCGTTGCCACGCATAGCACGTCCCATCGATTTACCATGGATCCATTCTCGTCCCGACAGGCCACGCTCCTTTTGGTCAGCACCAAGAATCGCGACCCCTGGCCGCCTTCGAAACCGGAAGTCCGCGATTCACGGACTCAATGTCAAATCTGACAAATCTAATTGGCTGAAAACTTCAGAACGATAACTTTGCGCATGCTCATAATTTGGGGGCAGCCAGAGTTCTTGATTCTTGGAGCTGACCAAAAGGATCGTGGCCTCTGGAAAAGAGAATGCCATTGATCCAGATGAAGTCGATAAAGGTAAAATCTACGCTATTCTACTCCGTGCGTAAACATTCAAAACAGTCGCCCACAAAATGACTTGTATTCCTTTGTAAACATTTTGACGTGTTCATAGGAGAAAGTAGCCTCCCACGCAGGCGTAGGGGATTGCGTTGCACTTGTGTAACGCAATCCCCTTATAATGCCTGCGTGGGAGGCTAAGAAGAAGGCGGGCTATCCCAGTTACTAAGATCTCTACAGGCGTGATGATACCACGGCTCACTATCAAACTCCGCACAGTGAAAATTGGAATTTTTTTAGCACTTCCCTTTTTTTAATAGCACAGCAACGCAAACAAGGCCTGGGCACGAGTTTGTAACTTGATCCGGAAAGAACTAGCACAAGAAAAACGGTTCCACGTTCAATGTAAACGCAAGTCGATCGTATCAAAAATGTGTATGTAACTGCTTTATAATTTTATAAGAAAATATTGCATGTTAAGTACTTTATTTTCCGCGTCATAATCTTTAAATGGCAGATTTTTCCCGATGCCGCTTGTCATCGCAGAATTATGGATCTTACAGTGAAGTGTTCTTATTTTGGATGTTCATGGATCGGAGAACTGCGCGCTGTCGAGGTATATGTTTTTACTTCCTTTGTATCCTTGCAGCCACAAGCCAAGATTCCATTACTTCTCCCCGAACGCCGAGCAGATACTTGACTAGGTAGCTGGGTTCTGTTGGCGGTTGTTTCAAATTAAAGTGGTTTTTATAAACAAGTATAGACAGAAAAAAAAAAACAAATCAGTGCGAGAATAACAGTAAATTGAACATAATATAATTGGACGGAGAAAGAAAATTGAACGCATAAATTAATCAAGTATTCTACACAAGTTATTGCGATCGTATGCATAACTAGTCTCCTTCGCAGCCGTTTTTGGGACATACCAAAAAACGGATGCAAAGGAGACATATGCATATAACATGACATGTAAAACTGCTCTGGAGACGGCTACAAATAACAGCTTTCAGGATTGTGGCATCGTTTAGCTTTATGGGATTTTTTCCCTTTTCCCCATTTCATTGTGGGAGCCACCTTTTGCGTTCTTCAAGTCCATGTCTTTTTCTTCTTCCTCAGTTCTTCTCTAACTTTATCGGTTTTCGTGTTACCATAGTTTTTGTAGCATGCTTTTTGATTTGCTGCAGGAACACGCTGGTGTTTGTCGAAAGTTTCCCGTTCCCTGTACAAACAGGTGTGGTTTGAGAGATATCCCACGGGAAAAGGTTTGTGTTAGTCGTTACGTCACTGACTATTGCTAAACACGTCTTAGTAGGTATAGCATGTTCGGTACTGGGTCCACTGTTTATTTATTTCTAATACGCAAGCAATAATTGTAGAGAAGACTCAGAATTGTCTGGATGCCGTTAAGTTAAAACGTAACAAACCTTCATTGTGTAAGGAGCGGTCTTTTATTTGGGGGTATGGCATCCACACAAGTGCGCTACGGAGATTGTGCTCTTCATAGAGGATCTGGCTAAAGGGGACAATTAGTTGTATAGCAAGCAGACCATCTGTTGAGGAAACTGATTCCAGATGCAAAAAAAGTATTTTTCTAATGTACTTTTCCACCGCGGTTTCCCTTTTGTTACAGCTTGAGGTCCACGTTCGGGACGAATGCCCTGCAACCGAAGTTCAGTGTGAATACAAGAACTTAGGATGTGAAGCAGTGGTATGAATTAAGTTGTTTACAGTTTAAAAATACTTTTAACGCCAGCTTCGGTATGATCAGTAGCATGATCTTGTTTCAGTATTTTGAAAATAATATAAAGTACTAGACGTGAAAAACTGCAAAGGACCGCGAACGATAATGCTGCTAGTTTGCGTAGGATCTGCAAGAGACCTAATCAGCCAAAAATCACAAACATCACTGCAAGGCTGATACAACGTGAAAAAGTTGACTTTGCGAGACAACGCAGTCACCTTTTTCGCGTAGCATCAGCCTTGCAGTGATGCTTTTGAAGATACGCATATCATGCGTTTTAAGTGCGATCTGAATACAACCTGAGGAATTTAGGATGTGACGCAGTGGTCAGTAAACTCATGTTTATTCATTCAGTCAATCATACATGAGATGGCGACCAGTTCCAAAGTATCAAGCATCCATTCCCGAGCATGCAGTCTTTTCTCGTCCCATGTCTTAGGTGTTGCTAGAAAACGTTTGGCGTAGGGAAATAAACTAACCTTATTGGCCGGCGAGCTTAGCTCACAACACAGCCTAGCTAGAAGTTTTGAAACAGCATCTAGGAAAATAAAAGTAATGTAATGTTGAAGTAATGATGTTGTCCCTTCACATTAAGTAATGATCGATGCAGTTATCGATTGACAGTTAATGAGTTTGTTCATCCTTACCTCAAAAATTCATTCATACAATACGCGATCATCAGCTTCTAACAATATTCAAAAATCAAAATTTGAAATTGAACGAAAATCGTTTTCAAGAATTGGTGCAAAAATGTGGAATGAGATACCAACTAAGCCCGAACACTATGATCTTGTTCAATATATTAGAATCCGAAGACTCGTTCGAAGAACTAGTTGTCTATTATCTCAGTAGGCACTTTTTTGTCCTTTTGGTCTAGCTATCTCATCTTATTCATTGTTTTCTTAGCAGGCTATAATCGGACAAGTATTTGCTATTTTACAGCAGCCTTCCGAAGTGGAGCTTAAAAATCAGCCGATTGTTTTTGAACATTTTCCGATGGTTCCCCCTTTGAAAAAAAAAAATCCAAAAATTTTCCATTTTGGACGTTTTGAAAAACTCGTTATCTCTCAGCCAATTGGGCGTTTTTCATGTTGCTTTTTGCACAGATGAAAAATACGATAGTTGCTGAGTCTATTCATACCAATTGGGCTAAGTCCTAAGTCGAACTTAAAAATCAGCCGATTTTGAAAATTTTTCCATGGTCGTCCCTAATTTGAAAAAAATCCAAAATTGTCCATTTTGGCCACTTTTAAAAAACGTGTTATGTCTCAACCAACGTTTCTTTGCATAGATGAAAACTAGGATAGGTGCTGAGTCCATTCATACCAATTAGGCTATAATCAGACAAGCATTTGCTATTTTGCAGACTTCCGAAGTCGAGGTTAAAAATCAGCTGATTTTGAAAATTTTCCTATAGGCCCCCTTTGGAAAAAGCAATCCAAAATTGGCCATTTTGACCACTTTTGAAAAACGTGTTATTTATCAGCCAATTGGGCTTTTGTCCGTGCGGTTTTTTGCACAGATGAAAACTAGGATAATTGCCGAGTCCATCCATCAGACAAGTATTTGCTATTTTATAGCCTTCCGAAGTCGAGCAATTAGTACCTCTCATGACCTGCTACGTTGCCAACCTCAATTAACTATATAGCTGCTTCTGCAGACTTATTCTGTTTTCGTATGTAATTTCATTTCTCGCTGCCGCTAATCATGATTATTCCCAACAAAACGCAAAGCCTACAGTCCTGCGCATCCGCTGATTATAAGTAAACTGTTCGCGTCTCGAAAGGCGCAGCAATTCTTTGCTAGAATATTCACAGTCGTTCCCTAGTTTCCTTGTATTACCGGTTTGTAACCAGTCCCGACCATGCTGAATGGCCAAACAACACAGGCTAACCAGAAATTTTTTGTTCACGTCATCCAACAGGGCGTCGATGACGTCACTTGCAAACCAAGAATTTGTTGAGGGTAATCGTGGGGCGCTTTACATTTGTATGGAAAAACCGTTGTTCCGGTGGGAAATCAAACGGAACAGGCCTCTCCACTGGAAACTTTTGGAAAAAAAGTAAAACCTTCCGAGGTATTCCCTTTTTCCCGTTTCTCCCGGAATGACCGGAAATTTTGCGTTCCATTTGCCACAACGAGCCTGTTCGTTCACAGAGCACGGTCGACAATTGAACTAAAGATCGCTAAAATTTACCTGTTGAATCTATTCAAATGTATCCATAATCCCTGTCGAGTGTATTTAGAGGTCGTTTCTTTGCAAGCAACGAGAGTTTTTCGAATGAAGTTTCTCCAAGACTTCACGAAGCCGGAAGATAAAGTAGAAAAATTTCACCTTGATTTTGAATCGGTGCGCGATTTTGTTTGGTTACCCAGGCCTTCGCGGCGCTTATCAAGATGGATTTTTTAAAAGGAACAGCACCTTTTTCGTTCCGTTAACGTGATGAAAAAATTGAACTGTTCCATTTGTCGAAAAATTCTCACCGAAAATTCCATGTAAATGGAAAGCGCTCGTAGAGTTCGAGGGGCCACCATCTTTGTTTCTTAAGGCGAGCGAAACCTGGGAGAGTATAAAATGCCCGTGGGAAGGGGTACTTGGGGAACACGTATGTGATTAACCTCCAGCGCCCCTACCAACGGGTATTTTGTGCTTTCCCCGGCCCTGAGTCGATTGACGCCTTCAACATCACAAAAAATGCTTTGATAGCGGTCTTTGATAGTTTGTAAGGATTTCAATCTTTTCTGCTTACAGTTCCCAAGATCAAACGCCAAACCTCACTCGGAAACTCAAGTTGAACACCATTTGAACTTAGCTATCCGCGGACTTCAGGCCACTCAGCTTCAAGTTCATGAGCTTGTCAGCTTAGTTAAGGAACAGTCAAGACAGATAGAGCGATTGGTGTGCCAGGACAAGGAACAGTCACAGCAGATAGAGCGGTTGATGGGACAGTCAGAGAGTTTGAACTATCCTTCGTTTGTATGGAAGATCCCAAACTTTAAAGCTGTTCATGACAGCGCAGTGACAGGGGAACAAGAGGTTATATTAAGTGAGCCATTTTATTTGTTTAGATGTGGATATAAACTAAAAATCAAAATAAGGCCGAATGGTGGTGCGGCAGTCCCACAACTGAATAAAAAATTTAAGGGGAAGTATCTGTCCCTCGGTATCATTGTCGTTCCAGGGGATTATGACTGGATGTTACCTTGGCCTATTTCAGAGGAGGTAAGAGTAACTTTAATTGATCAAAACCCACGACAACACCTCAGAGAAAACATATCCAAAGTTATTAACTTTGGAATAGGCCAAGTGGTACGCCCTCTAAAAGAGGATGACGTTGGACTTGGGATCTGCAGCTTTGTCGATCAAAACGTTTTGCGCACTCGATTATACTTGCAGAACAACACTATGTTCATAATGGTCAGCAAAAATAATGCACAATAATCTTGACGAAAATAGGTTGTATCGATATGAGATAGTTCACATAATAGAAAAAAAATGTTTCCTCTGGTTTTTTATCCACTGATAGAATACGAGTATGCTCAGCCAATCAAATTGATGCACTTGCATCATGATGTTTCAGTCGGAATTCTAGGATAGGAGGAGGATATTCCCATCTTTCGATCCCTGCGTGCTCTGTGCACTTATCGCAGTTATCGGTTAGTTGCTTGTCATCCATAATGGTATTCATTCAAAAGCCAAATTTTAACGCAAATCTGCAACCGACACTGCGGAAAAAGCGAGAGAATGTGAATATTTTGGCAATTTTTAAGGAAACCTGAATATTTAAGGTTAAGATTTATCTACCTCTCAATTTCCATGTTCATAATTTTGCTTCCGATTTTTGCTATGAGCTTGTAAGTTCGCACGGTTGGACTAAAATTATGCCATCGATTTATCATGGCCTCCACTGCTTACGATGCCACCTCAAGAAAACCTCGAGAAACCGTGACGTCATGCGCGTGCGCGGTGCGTTTCACCGCGGTGACCCTCAACTGACACTGCCGAAAAACGAGAGAATTTGAACATTTTAGCTATTTTGAGGAAACCCCCCAATATTTAAGGTTAAGATTTATACTACAGGTAGATTGTTTTATGTTTATTTACCTCTCAATTTCACCTTCATAATTTTGCTTCCAATTTTTGCTATAAGCTCGTAAGTTCGCACGTTTGGACTAAAATTATGCCATCGGTGTATCATGGCCGCAATTGCCTACGCTGACCACCTCAAGAAAACCTCGAAATATCGTGACGCCATGCGCGTGCGCGGTGCGTTTTTTCCACGGCGCCCCTCAACCCCGTTCCTAGGGCTTTTCCTTGTAATTTGGAAGGAAGGAACGAGGTTGGCAAATCATTTCATTGAAGATCTGAAACTGACTCTAACTTACAAATAGACATTTAGAAGTTGATAAGAGTTATACCAAGCGCCCCCCGCCCCCCACCCCCCACCCCCTTGGCAAAAAGTTACCCGTACGCCAATGGCCATTTTGCATTCATTTTATGTTTGGTTTTCTGTAAACCGTGTGCAATAAACTTGAACTTGTTTCAACTAGCTATGGGCGCGGAACTCTCTGGGAGAACAATAAAAAACAACAGGAACAATGCCCCTGGCCTCAAGAGGGCCTGTAAAAAGAGAAGCTTTCAATAGCTGCTGCACTTCTGATATCATTGAAATAAACGATCTTGGCAATTCGCCACAATATGTCGACACTGAACTCTAAGAACAAATTCTGTTGCGGTATACTGCTATGATTTTAGTAAACTCCACGGAGTCTGTTATCAAATGAGCTGCTTGCGTGTTGCTTCCGATTTGATAGCATAGTTTGCTGGCTGAAGATTGTAATATCCTCTTTCGCCTTTCATATAATTAAATTGATATTTTTGTCGTGTTTTTGTCGTTAATCTGTGGTTTACCGTGTGATATTAACCATAAGTGAACCATGTATATGAATGTCTGGCAAAAGATTAAAAACGAAATCTGTAATTTGCTGTAATTCGTTTAGGCCATGGGCGTAGCCGGGATTTTTCAAAGGGTGGGGGGGGGGGGGGGGGTCACACCAAGGGTACTCACCAGATTGTCATATCGACATCCACACTGTGTTTCACTTGTTTACGTGAAATAGTCTCACAAAGTTAGAGGGGGGGGGGGGGGGGGGGGTGGGGCACGGGTATCCCAGGACGCCCCTGGCTACGCCCTTATCTCATATCTTATAAAATATTAAGTATAATCTGTAACTGTCTTTAAAAAGAATGTATCAATAATAAACGGACTCTCTCATCCTCACGTGGGTTAATTATTTATTATACATATAAATCAGTTGGTATATCAAGCCTGGTAAAACTGGTCAAGCTTGCGTTGGACGCAGATGGCCCTAATGTCATTGTGAAAAACACCCAGTCCGAACTCATGATCAACCTTTTTAAGTTGTTCTCTCAATTTTAACCATAGGCACGCAATGCGTGCGACAGTTATTTTTTTTTCAGTATCTGACATGGACGTATTGGATATTTTTCTTTTGGTCAGCAAAACTAGCTCGTCCAAAACGAACCCTCAATGAACAATTAAGTGTTGGGCCTTTTGCTGACGTGGTGTGCATTTTAAGTAAATGAGCGCAACGCAAAATACGTTTGACTAGCGAATTCATTCACAACGAAACTTTCCTGTCGACCATGAACAACATATCTGTTAAAACTGTAGCCTCCTACGCAGGCGTTAGTAGGGGATTGCGTTACCACTTGTACCCATTAACGACCAACATTCCTCTCTCATTGTCTCTCGCCAGACAAACTAACCAATCAGCATTGTCTGTAGGCATTCAAAACCATCGTTATAAAATTTCCCGCGAATCCGTTCTTCGTCGGCGCTGTTGGATACAATACTCTGGTGTATTTCGATGGTTGAAACACCACAATATTATTTATTGTGAATACAAGAGGTAAGCGTGCGAGTCTGATTCTGTCACAAGTTGGAAGGGTTAATATTTTGGGAAAGATGATCTCTCTCCCATGAACACAACAGTGGATCGGAAATATTTATTTCAACGCTATAAAATGCTACAAAAGACTTCGCCAACTCGAAAACGCAAAGCGGAATTAATTTAGAAATCATCAAAGAGGTCTGCATCCGTGGTATTTACGAGCGAATAAATCGAAGGGTAAAATTGGAAAGAGCCAGTCAAGGCGAATACAACTTCACCGCGCTGAATCATTCATTCGACAAACTTGCGACAGAACGATTTAAAACGTCCAGCGCTGCTGGGTTAAAAGGCTGGCCTGAAAATGTGTTCAACTCCTCCTTTCGATAGTTCATTGGCCCTTTGATTTGAGGCCTTCATTTGCTTAAAATTGGGTTTGAACAACCGACGATTATGAACGGCGCACACACTTGAAATAATATTTTTCCGAACACCAAAATCGCTACGCAGTCGTTTAGAGTCTGAAACGTGGAAACTTTGACCCATAGGCTAGCTTTTCATTTGGCTTAACTTCAGTAATTCGTTGCTGGATTGTACGTCTTTTTGCGGAGCTGTGGGGAAAAATATAAAAACTGAAAATCAATGACACTGTCGAACACACTGAAGGCAAAGCTTGATAACAAACGACTTACCGTAGCCAGTTGATAAATTAAGCTTAAACTAACTTGGGTGTGACGCCTAAAAGTCTAATTTGATTACTTTACGGTTACACTTGCCGCCACATAGTCTGCAGCAATATTTGAGAGATTCCATACCACAAATCTTTAGAAAATATCAATGCTTTCAAACTCTCTTTAACACTACTCATTACCACACGGCATTACAATGTTGTGAAGACAATACCCTCCTACCGCTTGTTGTGACTAAATGCCAATTCTAATTAACAAAGCTATTTCTACCTGAAAATTAAGAACTCAGAGACTCAGCGCAGAATGCAACACCAAACGTGATTCCTAGCCTTTTCTTGACAGTGGTAACACGATAGTTTTGTTTATTTGTAATATGATACTTTTGTTTTTCTTCGAAATGTTGTAAAATGATACTTTGGTTTTCGTTTTAAACACAAAGCGTCATATTTTGTGATTTATTAAACACGCACCAAAGCATTTTATCGAAAGACAATAAACGGATTAAATGGAAAAATATATCTTTCGAAAGGGTTTTTAAAACGGTTTAACCAAAATTAAAGCTATCGTTACTTCAGTCAGAAACATTTTAAAACTCAACATGGTTCTTATTCACAACTAACCGCGATCAAAATTCAATCCCTTAACCCAAAGCCGCCAAAACAGACTGCTCGCAGCATGTAAAACTTCATATCCTCGTATTTTCTTCACCACCATGAAAATTTCCGAACAGTTTTCCGAATCAAATATGAATCCGAAACAAATATTGATACAAAATTAAACGATGCATACAAGCGGCAATTTCATTGGTTATCGATCGATAGTATCCAAATTCTGATTGGTGTGAAATACATCGCTCGTCCATCCATCCATCCATCCATCCATCCATCCACCCACTGAATAGCGACATACGCACGTACGCCGACTTCGAGTTATTTTTTTTGAAAAAAAATAACTCAAAAATGCACTGGACTTACAGGTTGTTTACTATTTGCCAAAAAAATCCGGAAATTCCTGATGGAATGTAAATGGAAAGACTAATTTTGTCTCCCCGAACGGAAATTTTCTCGGGAAAACGGGATTTCTTGGAAGGTAGTCCAAAATCCCCAAACGGAATTTCCGAACGGAAAATGTGCTTACCATTTGCCATTCGCCACAAGTTCCAGGCCCTACGCCAATATGTCAAACTCGCCCTTGGCTTTCTCGTTAAGTTGGGTTTGTTTTGTAAATGGAACACGCCATTCCCAAACGGAAATTTCCATTGGGGACTTTTGCTTTCCATTTGCACAAACCGTCGACCAACCGGTTTCCCCGTGTAAATGGTAAACAACCACAGGCTCTCGCGTCTTCACCCAATCCCCATCTCGATCTTCGCTCTTCCGCTCGCTTCGCTCATGCATCTTTTGTTCGCGTGCCACACTATCTAAGAGCCTTGAACAGGCTACCCACTCCTTGAATGGAAGTAGGACAATGTACACACTTGTACATAATTTTGAATTTTTTTACTTGTTAAAAAATAAAAAAAGTTGAGCATGATAATAATAACATATATTGAGGGCTGAGCTGGTTAGCGTTTTACCACGAGGAATGCTCAGGCGAATAAAAAAGAATACGAGATCGAGGCCTTGAAAATATGAATATCATGCATGCGAAAATGATTTAATCAATTCCGGCAATAATTGTGTTACTGTAAACTTCAAAAATACCAGTTCATTATTTTAAGCTCTTACTTTTTTCTGCCCGGCTTTTTGTAGCTTTTTTATCTTTCGTCTTTAAAGGATTGTAGAATATGCGGAATATAACGGTCATTTATGTAGTGTTAGTGAGATTAAGCATGACGTTATACGACAAACCCACGCTTGCCTCGGCTGTCATTCTGTCACCTTTTTATGGAATTGATAAACAAATCTCTCAAGAAAATAGCGGAAAATTGCACATTCATGACGAATACAAACCTACTCATGTCCGCTTACGGAAGAAGTGGAATTTTTGCCGTTCACAGGAAAATAAATCATCGGGGGTTTTTCTTTAAAAAGTATTGTGATGCTGGTCGGAAAAATTCTAAAAGAACCCGAAAAGATACCAAAATCTCGTTTTGTGGGCATGGCCCAGATTCATTTTCATCCCTAACTCTCAGATAAAAAAAATCGCAAATTTGGTACTGAAAATATAAAATTTTGTAACCCATCTCCACTATGCTTGCTACAACATTCGCTATTTATTTTCGCACATTTCAGAAGGAGTCGATTCAACCTCGTTCCCAGGAGAGAGTCCCTGGGAACGAGGTTGGAGTCGATTTAGATAATAAGAGAGAGATATATTTTTCCCCCATTGAGAGACCCAATCGCCGACTAATAGGTCAAATTAATGGAAGCGCATCACAGGCCTGGGCGGTCAATGGGCCTATTCAGCGGCATATACTCATTTCACCGTGTATAAGAGAGCGCCCCCTCAAAGGATTTGAAAGATACCAGCCAGCCATACTATGGTAAAATTATATAATTTGGTTTTATCAACTGGGTTGATAATGTCAATTGGCCACCGTAAAGAGATTCAAGAGCTGACGTTTCGAGCGTTAGCCTTCGTCGGAGCGAATCCCTGAGCGAGATGTCCATCCAAAGAGAAACAGCTCTAGAATAAAAGTAAATTTTCGTTACCCTGTTGGCAATTCAAAGGCCGTTTTCGCCTGAAAAGAAAGTTGAAGTCGCATAGAAAACCTTCAGCCACATTGTTTGCATACAGCGATCACAGTTCAGCTCCTAGACTACTCTGAATAAACTCAAGGAAAGCTCCTCTTTTTCAAATAGCTCCTCTTTTTTAAACAGTAACATTATCCTCTAATACTGTAGAATACACATGCGTAAAGTATTCTCTGAGCAAAAAAAAAAATCCATTTTGAAGTTGAAAAGTTTGAGTAATATCCACGTTTATAAGTTCAATTTTGGCTGCCTGATTACGTTTTCATATCATCATATATACTTCCTTCAATGCAAAGCGCACGAAATACCTGTTTGGGGGGTTTGGGGGCTCGCGCCTCCGGCGCTCGTTTGGACCCTCTCGAAAAGAAAACCTGCCTACGGGCATGTCATATGCTATTTATGTTTCAAAATGGAATGAACTCATGCAAAACAAATACATTTTAACAAATGTGACGAAGTAGTGAGGGAGACAGTCCTGTTACAACGAGTCTTCAATAAAACAAATTAAGGGACACTGTCACCATTTTTAGCATGATTTTGGAAATCTCAAAAACATACATTGATCTTTGGAAGCTGATATGGTTTTATTTTGCAGAGCTCGACAAATGATTAAAACCCATTAGGAAGTGAGGACGGCTAACGATGGCGAGGAACCGGATTTAGATATGGATTTTTGAAAAAGCGTCAGGATGTCAGTTTTTCAAAGGTTCAAGTTTGGCTCGAAAATCGTTGAAATTCTGCAAAAAATGTTGCTGCAGTGTGGACTTTCTTCAAGAAATTGCTTTTAATCATTTAGTTAGAGCTAATAAAGTTCTTATTACATAAATTTAGGGATCATTTCGTGAATTTATAACAGTTTTAGGCAAATATATCGTGTCAGTGTCCCTTTAACGCCTTTTTGTTTTCGTCGTCACATTGTCCAAAAAGTGTGGACCCCACGAGGCGGTACGTTTTTCTCGTTTCACTCATACATGTTGGCGTGCATCAAATAAGTCTGTAAATGCAAGGGGCTTTTAAAAGGGAGAGCAAGTGCAAAAGCCGAAACTTTATTTGAAGGTAGTGAAATCAAATTATTTTTGCTGCAAAAACATTTCTTTCGTTTTCAGACTGAATTATTACAACATGAAATGAAGCCCGATCTTCCATTATTGACACGAGCTTACGTAAGCTGTTGTTCTTTTATGAAGCAGGTGGTTTCCTTACGTTTTCAAAGTGTAAACATTTACTGTAAAGAACTTTTTGTGCCTACATGTGCAAAATAAACTTATTTGAATGTGTCTTAAATTTACTCAAGGAAATTGCTTGCCTTCTTGCGCAAAAATATATCCTTCCTTTCTATTATATTAGTAGTTCCTTAAACGATATATTTTAGGCCTGTGAAATTAAAAAGTTTTTTAATTTACTTTCTTCAAACAAAAAGAACTGTTCCGCTTTTCTTGCACCCAGGGTCCAGCTGGTAAAATAGGATCAAACGCGTTTTTTATTGAATAGTAAGTAAGCTTTTAGGGAAAGAAGAGGAACGCGAGGCTAAACAAGCTGAGCCAATTTCTAGTTCTAAGGCATATTGACACAAGGGTATTTTAACTGTGGTAATGTGATCGCGGAAACAAAGAGCACACAAAATAAACATGTGCCTGGCTGGGCGTGCCACAACTGCATGCATATGTTACAAAACTAAAATACCGTTTTGTAAAACTTTGTGTTTGCTTCTTTTCTTTTTTTACATAGAACTTTATTTGATCAAGGCTACAAACTAGTCATTAAAAAAGGTTAGTTAGCTGTTCGCATAACCGAGTAAAATTTGCCGCCATACACAAACAAAAATACCTTAAGTTTATGTAAACAGTTTACCTTTGTTTTAATTCTTTTCCAAACTGCGTGTACTCTGTAGGCTGTCTGTTTGTCAATTGCCCAGCGGCTTTGCCCCCTAACGAGTTCGAAACCTTTTAGAACTATCACCAGTGTATCACAGGAGGATGGGTTACGGGGTGGGGGCCGGGTGTTACCTGCTATGCCGATGTGAAGCATACCAACTACCAACCTCGATTAAATGCGTTCGCCTTTGTTTTGTCAAAACTTTGCTTATTTTCCTTCGAAAGATCTTTAATTACATTCGTGCACATACCGAGTTAAGCTTATAATGAACTTGGTGCATTCCTCAAGCGACGGACTTCAGATCCATTTATCTTCCGTGGTTTTTTTAGGTCTTTTTTGTTATTATTTTAACAAAACAAGGTTAATTTACAAGATTAACTACAATACTAACAGTACGGCCCTTACTTGAAGAATAGAGGGGGTAAGTTTCTAAAGAAACTGTGGTGCTGCGTCGGTGGGAAGTATAACAATATAATTTGGTTTTATCAACTGGGTTGATAATGTGAATTGGCCACCGTAAAGAGATTCAAGAGCTGACGTTTCGAGCGTTAGCCCTTCGTCGGAGCGAAAAGAAGAAGCCTGGGAGCTAAACCACAAAACTTTTGTAATACGTCACCTCAACAAAAGAGCTAGTTAATAAAGCAAAATACACCACTGCAGTGGATAAAAAGATAGTTCCTAGTTCCTTTACTTTGAAAGTGGTACAAAAGCTACCGCATCGCTTATGCAGAGAGTGGTCCTCTTCGCTTCATACTTTTTGTCACTGGAGTTTTAATTTTAATAGCAATTTGTCTTTCGCATTTGATTTTACTTTCCAGTAATGCAAGAAAGACCTTTATGCTCGGAGTCTGACTGATTTTTTGCGAGATATACATGGTATTTAGCAATAAGAAGATAATTTATCTGCCGTGGTACTTAGTGGCTTGACATTTGAAATTGTGGTTTATTTTATAAAGTCCGGTGGGCAAAAATAATGTTCAAATATGCTTTGCTTGGAAAATGAAGCAAAAAAGAAAAGAAATCAATCGGAGTCTACAAGGGAGGATATTCGCGACCGCTTACCCATCCAGTTCGTTACCCCATCCAACCGGGTTAAACTTTAGTGGCCCGTTCATCCCGAGAATCGCATACTATTGTATCTTGCGCATGCGCTGCAGACGCCTAGATTTCAGAGGGCGATTTGTGACAGGAAAGAAAACCCCTTTTCCATTTTTAAACTCGGCTCTCCTTTGTGAAAGCCCAAATAATAAAACTTTATTTTCCCAGAACTTTAGAAATAGGTTGTCGTGGGGATACATAGCGGTAACTGTCCAAGGGCTGTCCAAATAACCTGTCGCTAGGTTTACCTCCATACACAAACAAAAATACCGTTTTGTAAAGATACCTTAGTTTTTAGTGCCATTTTTATATAATTATTATAACTGACATTTTTTTGCTTATGAATAGAAACACGTTTTGCGTGGTTTTGTGATCGTCGCAACAAAGAGCACATTAAATTAAATAGACTTGTTTGTTTAACCGAGTAAACTTTCGGAAAGTTAAACCCTGTGTGTGTACTGGCTCGGTATTTCTAAAACGCATCACCAACGTGACCGATTCAAAATCTTTTCTTTAATTAAAATTTTTTCTTTAATAGTCTTCTTCAAGAAAGAAATCTCCGAAAATGCTATTAGTTTTCCAAAACTACAAGACAATCATTAAAAAAAGGGATAGACGAGCCAAGAGTTCACCTGTTAACAAAACGGGCCTGTGTGACAACAAATAACGTTTTGCTTTGTACATATCAGCTGAGAAAACAGTTTATCCTTTACGCACGGCGTAGAAAAACAAACAGGGTTTGAACAAAAGCTTTTTATGTTCTTGCTTTTGTTAATTTAGATGCAATCATCTGGCTTACAGCCTTATAAAAGGAAGGGCATGAACTTGGGTTGATCACATTGCCTAGCGAATCAGCAAAGCACTGTTCTGAAGATGAATTCTCTAATACTGTTTCTGTTTCTGGGGGCTTCAGTCGCTTTGGCTGAGTTGCCATTTGACCATCCAGACTTCGTGGAATTCTTACAAGAAGAAGATCATGAATACATCCTGGGAGAGTTAGCTGACGAGGAAAATGATCCGCATCATCATCGTCCAAGTGGTCCTCCGGCTTTCGTGGTAAACTAAGTTTGCTTATTTTTTTATCGTCACACATTCCTGCCTAATTAAATTCCACGTCATGTTAACGAAACTCTCTTTATAGTTATTAATACACGGTAAATCAGTTGCTTTTTGAGTTTCACAAAATTGAAACGCTCTCAGTCAAGTTGATTTTAAGTTGAACAGTTAATTGTATTAAAAAGGAATTATTATTTGGAAAATATTGCCAAACCTTGTCTTCCTGCAATCATTTATCCGTCTTTAATAATACCCTGGCCCAATGTGTTTAATAATTTAGTATGTCTTGCTTCACATGCAGTTTCACTTCGCCCTAGATTTATAACTATGAGGACAATCATATTTTCTATGTTTTCTTTCACAGAAAGTATGTAAATTAAAATTTAAAAAATGCGTGAGAGACGGAGACGGTGAGCCCTGTTCCCAATTAAAGTGCCTGAAGGAGTTGTTCCAGTGCTTAAAAGAGAAGAGGCCATCCCCACGTCCGACCCTTCCTTTCACACTTCCCCCCAAAAAGGTACGTATAGAAAGTTACGTTGCGTACACATGTTAAAAACTAGACACATATAGGTGCATAATATATAGATTCAGCCAAGCCTAAAAGCGGAGCTCGTTATTTTTTCTGATTCTTAACAGTTTGACAAAATGATTTAAATCAGTGAAAAGACTAGCGTACGGAACTCCTCAAGAAAGACTTCGCTGCCGAAAATATCAGAATTGTCAACTCCAATCACTGAGATTCCGCTGATGTAAAACTACAAGATCCCTCCAAAAATCGGACCTGAGCCCGCGATAGAATGGAAAAACACTACCTGGTCAGCGGTCAACTGAACCCGCGATATGGTCATTTGATACTGATCAGCGGATACCTTGTTTTGACAGCTGTCAATCGATCATAACACTTCAGACAACCTGAAAAGTCGTTGAAACTATATCTGCTAAAACAGACCTTAACAGTGCGATTTGTTCCCAAGGCTCGTTCCCAGGGCTAATCCGTGCGTACATACGGTCGCAGGGACGGACAGTCACGTGAAAATCAAAATTTTTCAGCTTGATGGGTTCCCTGCTCGTGCGCGCCTTCAGCCTGCGAGAGCTTCGCTATTATATACGACAGGATAAGATAAGCCATTAACCCTATATGTTCCCGGTTTGCTTCTCATTGAAAAGTGAGAGACAGAAAGTGGGAGTCAAAAAGGGCTGATCATTTTAGTTCACGCTCTGCCTGGGATTGGATAAATACCCTACAGTTTCTCTCTCCTCCGCATTCGCACGAGTTGGGGAGTTGGAAGTGGGGATTGGGGAGAGGTAAAAGAAAGCGTGTTTGGCCTGGGGAGAGGGGGAAACGTAAGCGCGGGGGAACAATGTTCTTGGCTTTTGTGCACTTAGGGGCCTCTGCGGAGGAGAGGGGCCTATAATGCTAAGTAATGTCTTGCAGGCTAAAATACGAGTATTTTATTGCGAAATTATTCCTCGAAAGACCTTCGTTGCGTTCTGATGAGGCCCTGCTAGAGATGCAGTGGGGGTTTGGGGATCTGAAAAATCTGCAATCCTGGCTGAATTTTGGAAATAATCCGTATCCCAAATTTTTAAAATATCCCAAAATTGAAGTTCTTAAATATATATAATAAACGAACCCCTAATTATCATATTTCGTCGCATGAATGGACTCGGGTAGAAATGAATGCCAGTTATGTTTAGGGTTGCATACTTCTGCTTCTTATGAAACGTAAGGAAAATACGTAAATACTATTTCAGCGCGACGCGCCTCAGGGTGGCAACCCAACAAACTTTTTACGACAAGTTATAATAAGCCAATCAGAGAGCGCGACTTTATTTGAGCTGTCCCGCCTCTTGCAATGTTCAAAGCTGTTGTCACGAAACCTGTCGCGCTTTTAACAAAGAGGCGGGACAAATTCGCGCTCTCTGATTAGCTAACTTGTCAAGAAAGTTTGTTGGGTGGCCAAACTAAGGCGCGTCGCGCACATCAACATAAGCTAAGGGAGAAATGCTGGAAAACAAAAACTTGTGCTGGACTTGACGCGAGCGAAAGCTTTTGGCGTTGATTGACAAGCACGTGAAGCGTCACAGGCGTCAAATCCCCCCCCCCCAAATCAATAAATAAACAAATTAACTGCTATATATGTAACATATATAATATATGCTAGGAGGGGGGACATAAATCATAACATATAACCTCTTTCCTTACCTTTTTTATAGAAATTGTGTCTTGCATTAGACAAGAAATGCAAGGAGAATGCTGATGGCTGCAAGGCGAAGATACGTTGTATAATCTGCACGACGTTCTGCCTCAAGAAGAAGAAAGGTAGACGTCCGCCTCGCTTTTGCCGCCCCAGGCCCAGCGGTCGCCCATCAAGACCATCTCGGCCAGGCGAGTGAGAGAAAAAAGTGAGCAAGGATGTTTGAAACATGTCATCTCTGATGATCGGATAATTCAGCAAATGACTTGTAGCTGATGTAGAAGAATAGATAAATAGGGGAATAAAGCATTGAAAAAGTATCTGAATCTGTGTATTTAATGTTCACGGTTTATGCATTTTGACTCAACCATGTTCCTTTTTGGTTCAGTATCACCTCTTTGTTGTTTTTCTTCCTTGGTAAACGAGTAGGTTTAGGTTTTCTATATTTTGAGAGTAATGTTTCGTCGCAAAAATGACTCAAAATATCGTGACGTAGCTCCTTTAACCCTTTACTGCCCAAGGGGTCTCCCTTTGACGAGTAAAATCGTCTGGCGTTAGACAGAGTAAAATCTTTCAGTCACGCTTGGGCAGGAAAGGGTTAAGGGAGATAGTTTTTTAACCCTTTACTGCCCAAGGGGTCTCCCTTTGACGAGTAAAATCGTCTGGCGTTAGACAGAGTAAAATCTATAAGTCACGCTTGGGCAGGAAAGGGTTAAGGGAGATAGTTTTTTAACCCTTTACTGCCCAAGGGGTCTCCCTTTGACGAGTAAAATCGTCTGGCGTTAGACAGAGTAAAATCTATAAGTCACGCTTGGGCAGGAAAGGGTTAAGGGAGATAGTTTTTTAACCCTTTACTGCCCAAGGGGTCTCCCTTTGACGAGTAAAATCGTCTGGCGTTAGACAGAGTAAAATCTATAAGTCACGCTTGGGCAGGAAAGGGTTAACTCCAACGTAACGCGGGAGGCTAGAGGTGAACAGTTTTCATCAAAATATTATTTGGCATATGATAAAAAAATAGAATACAATAAATAACAATAATAATAAAAAGGACAGTGTCGTTCGAAAAGTCACGCCACAATTTTAATCACGCAGTTGATTTTGCGGTTCCAAGAAGACGATTAAAGAGTCATTAAATTAGTTATCGAAGTCATGTGATACGCACGTTGTTTGCAAAGAACCGGAAGGGCAATAGCCAATTTCAGTTTCGATTGATCTCAACAACAGCGTGTCGTCTTTCAGAACGATCGTTTGTATTTTCATTCTTCTCTCATTTCACAGAATACTGTTTTAAACTCCAGTGTTCCGGCTAAAACATGAACAACGCCGCAGGTAGGAAAAACAATAGCTTTATAAAGTGGATTTATTTTCACTCTAGATTTGAAACTTCTTTGGTACGTAAATGCTTGGATAAGTTTAAAATGAATTATAGTATGTTTTCTGCACGTTTGTTTACTGAAGGAGTGCTAAAAACAACGGCTTATCAAGTCAAGACAATTAAAAGAAAAGAAAACGACAACGGAAAATGATATATTTTGGCTATCGAAGCATAGAAGTTGATAGAACATATGCAAATTCGATGCATTCGAAGTTAAATTTACATAACTCTATATCAGACATTTTCGGTTCTTGGCTCATTGCTCAACGAAGAAAATATAATATATATATTTTACAAGAGGCAAGTACACTCAGTTTAAAGTTCGAGTTTGCGGGTTTTTTATGCTTGTAACAACAAAATAAGTTACAACTAGTAGTAATCAAAGATTAGGAGTGCGTTCGATTCACTTTGCTTCATTTTGATTTGGTATCCAGAAATTTAAGCTTTCTTTAATACTGAAATCAACATTTCAAATATCAGTATGAAACGCTATTCACAAATAACAAAGTTGCAGTCAGTGTTTCGAAAACCGCAGACTGTGTATGACAAATATCATTTCTTTGTCGCCCAACAAATGTGAACAAATTATCACAGCAACGCCCATGCAAGCTAAAATGCAAACATAATATTCACGTCACAGCACGGATCGAAATGTTCGAAGTCTGCTGTTATATATTCGCGCCAGGAGTTGTACAAGCTTCGCTACAAGGATAACAATAAGGCTGATTTGAATAGAAGAGCGTCACAACTCTGTACGCGGACAGAAGTTGAATCTCCAATGAAAAGCATCTGAGTTTTATAATGTGATATGTTACTTGGTCGAATTGCAGCATCCGGCCGTTTCCTAGAACGCAACTTACCTGAGAACACTCCGAACAAAAAAAGAAGCACAGTCCAGAATTCGACAACAATTCGCAAAAACACAGTCTACAATTCGACAACAATCCGCAAAAGCACAGTCAAGAACTCGACAATCCAACAAGACGCGAAGCAAGAACGTGAAACTCGACCCCGCTAGTCCAGTTCTGGACGGTTGTGCCTAAATAGTACCGTTTAGAGGGACAGCCGAGAGATACGACTTTCCGACTCGGCTGGCTCTCGGAAAATTCTCGGTGAATTCAATATGGCGTCTCATTCCTGGCTCGTTTCTCTACTTTAATAAGCTCGCATCGAGGAAGAAAGGAGAACAATCAGAAGAAGAGTATGTTTTCCAACATACTAGTTTGAAATCCTAATCCATGAGCACTTAGAGGCTCGTTTGCAAAGCGTTCATATGAGATCGTGCTTACGTACTTTGTCCCTCTAAGCGGTACTATGTAATAAGGTAGTACCGCTCAGAGGGTCAAACTTCATATTTAAGTATATGGCCTCCATTAAGTCTTACTTTGGATTTTATTGAACAATTACAGGCTTTTCTGTTTAGGTTTCTACTAGGTCAGAGACTATCAGAACATTTTTGGACATAAAATATAATTAATGTGTCTGTTTTGTTGACTTGTGTAATGTATGCTTACCATTTGGCGCGCTGTATAATTATGCGAGCCTCGTTTTCGTAGCATGTAGCAGAGAGCCGCCATCTTGAGAGTTGTAACTCAGAATAGAATGTTATTAAATTGAAGAAATACTTTACAACTTGTACCTCTAGGCGGTACTATGTAATAAGGTAGTACCGCTCAGAGGGTCAAACTTCATATTTAAGTATATGACCTCCATTAAGTCTTACTTTGGATTTTATTGAACAATCACAGGCTTTTCGGCTTACGTTTCTACTAGGTCAGAGACCATCAGAACATTTTTGGACATAAAATATAATTATTGTGTCTGTTCTGTTGACTTGTACCTCTAGGCAGTACTATGTAATAAGGTAGTACCGCTCAGAGGGTCAAACTTCATATTTAAGTATATGACCTCCATTAAGTCTTACTAGGGATTTTATTTAACATTCACAGGCTTTTCTGTTTAGGTTTCTACTAGATCAGAGAATATCAGAACATTTTTGGACATAAAATATTTAACAATTATTCCTTGAGCCCGATTGGGCTCTGAGTCAATAGCCCATGAGGCCGAAGGCCGAATGGGCTATTGACTCAGAGGCCATGAGGGCGAGAGGAATAATTGTTTTAGTAAAATCCAACTGGAAAGCATAGAAAGTATATATTTATCTAATAATGAGCTCAAATACTCGTCCGAAACTTCAGCAAAACGCAATTAAGCCGCCATTGTTTTGGTTTTCAAAGCCGGCGCTTTCGCTACTAGTGGGCTATAACATATAGCCTGGTAGTAGCTCAACCAATCAGAATGCAGCATTGATAATAGACCACTTGTTGGATTTTACTAAAATAATTTATTGTGTCTGTTCTGTTGACTTGTCCCTCTGAGCGGTACTATGTAATAAGGTAATACCGCTCAGAGGGTCACACTTTATCCCCATTAAAGAAGAGCTGAAGCAAAAATTGACTTTTTTTCTTATAGTTCTGACCATGTACAATAATTCTTTAAAGCTTTTAGGTATTTCTGTATTTTTTACCTCAAAGACCTGTTTTCAGTGTGATTTTATGCCATTGTCATTGCGGCTCAGAACGGGTGGGTCAGCAGTCTTTTATGATGTATGATATGGGGAAGATCACACCAAGTAAATAAAACTAATCAATCCTGCTTACAGCACACATGATGTCCTTATCGATCTTTACCTTTGCTCTATCATGGTACACTGTTGTGCCTGCTGGATGCTCAAATAATTCTCAGTGTTCCCCATATTATACTTCACAGCATGGCGCTCAACATGCATTTTGAGCCCTCAATGCAAAGGCCCAAAAAGCTGGAAAACCTCATCTTCAAACCTAATGTTCTCATCAAAATGAAGAAACGGGAAGAAATTACTACACAAACTTTACCAATGTTAGGCTTTCTGAAGAATTGTTTCAGAAATAATGATATTTGCCTTCAGTTCCCCTTTAAGTCGCCATTGGATTTTTATTACACAAGAGCTGTATCCTATTAAATGTGTCGACTGTCAATTGTCCTGTAGGCACTTTTGCTTAAGCTGCCTCTTGATCTTTATACACAGGGTAGGCATGTCATTCTAAATGAAAATAATAATAATAATACTACCACAGGGTTGTCAAAATAAACCGGCAACTGGTGCATTTCACCGGCTATTCCGAATACTGCACCGGCTACTCCAAATGTTGAGGGTCTCCCAGGGGTTTTTGGGGAACAAGGGAACAGGGGGAATTTGGCAACGGGAACACGGGAGCAAAGCCAAAAAATCGTAGGGAACAAGGGAACATCAAATCGGTTAGGGAACAGGGGAACAAACACAAAAAATTACAAGGCCCTTCGTTTTTTACATAAACGTGGGGATGATAGAAGATTTTCTGCTGTTTTCTGATTTCTTTGGCAATTTTTTTTCCCATCTTCCGTGTCTACTCGTGTCTCGCTCGTCTCTTTTCGTCTCTGTGGCCTCTAGCTCGCTCTTTTCCGACAAGTGCCGACCATTGGTTTAATATTTAACTTGTCACGTGCAATTCATGCAAGACAGCGTGACAGCGCCAGGGCCGTTCGTATGTTCAGGTCAGACCAGGTCAATTTTGACAGCACATGGGCAGCTGGTGAATTCGAAAGTCCTGGGATGGATGAGGTCGATCTCGGTAGAAATGTTGACCGTATGTTGCTGCCAGTGACTGCAGCGATTTACCAAAATGGAGTGGAGAAGCCAGCAATGCGCTGGACATTTGAAATGGCGATTGGCGCCATTAGCGACCAAAAGTTGAATGGATTCTTTCAAAGATTAAGAGGAGGATTTGGAATTGCAGATCGTTGCTCTGAACTTACAATACGCAAATTCAAAGTCTCACTGAGTACCAAAGACTTCAAAGTTACGCCAGAATTCCCAAAGGGACGACTCTTCGAAATCGATTGCGAAGAGAATGACAAGTGAAGTGCTTCCTCTGGTCAAGTATCTGAGTAATCTTCATACGTTTGCTGTCACATTTGGCTTGCACCAAAAGAAACAAAAGTCAACGTCATTCACTATCGACACAGCAATTGCCAGAATCCAAGAAGTATATGACTTTGATTGCCAGTGTATAGATCGAGTCAAAGCCTTCCTTGGGACAGAAGCCCAGACTCAAGGTCCACAGGGAACCGTTTCGTCAGTCGTTGTGGAGGACAAAAGAAGAATCTTGCTTGCACTGGGAGAAATTAGAGATCTTTTTCGAAAGTATGCCCCACAGCTTTTGGATGTGATCAAACTTAAAAGCCTTTTGACGCTGGTAGTGGAGAACTTTTTCTCCGAGATGAGGGCAGGTGCATCTGACATGCCAATGCAGTTGCAATTTGATTACCGCTTCAGTCGAGCAATGAAGGAACATTTGAAGCAGATGTGCACAACCAGGTTTTCATACTACACAAGTGCGACGTCTCATTACCCAAGGGTTAAATCTGACTTGAAATATTCCGCCCTACCCAAGATGTCGCCCCCTTCTACAGCACAGTTGACAAAGCAACAAGTTCAAGAAATGAGAGACTGGCGCATGAAGTATGGTCAAAGTGTTGCACAGAAGACTGTGCGCAACATGAGCACCAAAGATAATCCGGGTACTCTGCCCATAAATCTTTATGCCCAGGTACAGCCCACAGTAACGCCTTTGGATTTCTCGAAGGTCGAAGACGATGAACAAGATGGTGCCAGAACAACTGCTCATCATGACAACTCGCGCGAACTCCTTTATACCTCAGGAGATGTTGTTTTCCTTGCATCTGATGCCACATCTGGGCGGACAGTGGTATACGTACTACAAGAAAGCATCACTGCCTCGACAAAGAAAGCAAAGGCCAATTCATTTGAAGGTGACCCATTCAACCCTCTGATATTTTATACAGAAGGTGTTGTCGAGATCAACGTTAAGGACATAGGTGGCTCATTGGAAGAAACTGTTAGAGGAGATGGCAACATGGAACTGACAGAAAATGAGTTTATAAGGTATCAATCAAGAATGATTGAATGCGTGGATGCCATGACTATTGAAGAGGCGAGGGAGATCAGTGAGGGCCTGGATACTGACCAAGATCGTGCAGAGGATGCAAGGCCAAGACGTGCGAGAAAGAGGCCACATACGGACGATTTTCTGTATTATGACGACTGAAAAGGTGAGGTCAGGATTCTTAGTATTTCCCAAGCATTATCTTCATTTGTTGGAAAAAGTTGATTCAATTACAACGATTTGTTTTAATTTTTGTTACGAAATACGTTCACAAAGTCAAAAATGTCACAGAAATAATGATCAAAATTTATCAGCAACACTGTAGACCTTCAGTTTGGTTAATTAGGACGTATATGGAAAGAATAAGAGATAAAATTTAATCTTGAAAGAGAATTAGGGAACAAGGTGAAATTTTGGACGGGAACAAGGGAACAGAGTCAAATTTTTGATGGGAACACGGGAACACAGACCCCCCCTGGGGGACCCTCAATGTTAGTAGGTCAGTTTTGAGCATGATATTGGAGAAATAAAATGGAAATAGCTGCCTACTGTTTGGATGGAACCTGCTACTGAAAAACCTACTGACAACCCTGATACCATCAGTAAATGGTCAGATTATGTTTGTAGATTATTTGCAGCACGATGCGCCTTAGTGTGGCCACCCAACAAACTTTTTTGACGAGTTAGCCAGTCAGAGTGCGTGAATTTGTTTGAGTTGTCCCGCCTCCTTGTTGAAAGCTTGACAGGTTTTGTGACAACAGCTTTGAACAAATTTGCACTGTCTGATTGGCTAATTATAATTCATTAACGATATTCACTATAGCCGCCATGATGGTTTTCATATTGTAATGCAAATTAGCCACGTTGTCTGCCAGGGGGCACATTTGAGAGCCGAGTTATGGAATAATGTTCTCGTTACAAGGTTAGTTTGAAATAGTTACTCGATACCTTGACTTGTTAACTACGCAAGCCGTTTTCTTTTTTTATAAAATGCCAAAAATGCGTTAAACTTAGACTATTATAAAAAAATTAGACATAAGAAACAGCTGAAATTTGTCGATTTAGGCTTGTTTGCCCCCTCACAAATCACGTGCCTAATTTGAATTACAATGTAAAAACAAACATGGCGGCTATCATAAATAAGGTCTATCCTCGACAACCCTTATAACGTCTGCGAAGGAGACTCACTAGTCTGTCTCCTGCTAGTTGAGATTTTTAACCATGTTATCTTCATTTAAAATACTTTTTGTTTCAGTGGTATGCCTGAGGCATCAGATCTTTTGTTTGTCAAAAACTCAAGATTACACGACATTAAATGTGCGGAATCATCCACTTCGGTTTAGTTTTCATGATCTTACCCGCCTAATGTTACTTTGTATAAGAAGAAATTGTGCAGACCGTTCGATACTTCCAGTGTAAATTTTTCCTTACTCATGTTTATCTTTTTAGGGAACATACCAACAACAGAAAGGATATATCATGAGGACGTCACAATGAAGGTGATTCAGCAGCGGCCTCGCAGTGGGCACGTGCGAACCACCCCATGGCAACAGTATTGGCTTGAAGATTTTCAACGAACAACGGTTGTCCAACTTTGTTATGTTATCGCGCTGTATTCAAGAAGTAACAACGAAATATGGATTTGTCATTTGACTTCTACAAGCCCAGATGAAGTTGTCGTGGTAAATGTAGATACATTATATATGAGTGGCGGATCCAGACTTCTTTCTATGGTGGGAGGCCGAAACATTTTCCGCTCCTGCGGGCCTTAACGAAAACGAGCGCCGGAGGCGCTCCCCCAGAAAATTTTTAAATCTAGAGGCTCTCGGAAATGGTATTTTCAACTTTCTCGATGAGATATTTCTTAAAAGTAGACAACCTGGATAAGTGTAATATGACATGTACTATGCTTGCTTTCAGCAATATTTTGGAAGTTTTGTAAGCTTGATACATATTTTTCAGCCTTCCACGATATATCCTGGCTTTAGCACACTAACCTGGGTTTTTACAAAACCTCCCCGTGTGTGGTAAACACGAAAAGTTTCCGACAGGCTTTGAACAAGGTTGCAGCTTCGTAAATTCTCGTAAATGTCCTCGTCGTAAAAAGTGGGGGGACTAGAGCCCCCCACCCAGCCCCCCGGCTCCGCCGTCCCTGCATTTGTATGGATATTTTGTCAGTCTGATTCGTGTTTTACAGGCGCAAATTTACTTAAGATGTGTTTCAGTGAAGTGTCAAAAACTTTTGTCGGAAAATAAAAAGTCCGTCCATAGTTATGGCTTATATTTATCCACAGTATCTTTTTGGTTTCATCGTGAGGTTGTAAAGTAAATTCAGTTTACTCGCGCGACTCTACAACATCTTGAATGCAAGAAAACAAATTCGCATTTCGCACTCCAAAAGGAATGAAACATCGGAAGTGCTACCCCTTTTATAATGCGCTGCGAAGGGAACATTGTAGAGGATTAAAGATAAGATGAACTTCCTATAAGATAGTACATGTACACTTGTTGATGAGCACATTTTCAACTTCTCGTCTTTACAGAATAATGGAGAATACAGGATGATTTTACGTGTATCTCCCTGCAGAGGAGTTGTCATTGGTAACTCTTCATCAGACAGCAGAGGAAACCAGCTTCCATCGTATGCTCGACTATTCAGCCTGCTGATACCTGTCGACGTTCCCATGATTTACAATGCAACTCTTCAGCTCACCAAGGAGTTGGAGGATGATAGTGCTGTTGTATATGACGAGATTTTCTTCACCATAAGAATGAATTTCCCAGAAGTTGGCCTTTCTTCTTGTTACCAAAGTGGGAATGAACTCGATATCGAGTATCCTCTTCCAAAATTAAAACTTACAGGTCAGTGGCTTTAAGACCGACCACGAAATTAAATTCATTAACTCCCTCTTTCTTAAAGAAGTTATGGTATGGCCTGGCCTGGCCATTCTTACGCCCAGTTATCAGTCAATAACTGACAAACAACCCGCGCCTTTTTTCCGACCTTTACTGAGAAAATGAACGCCATTTTTGTTGATAACGTTGTGTAAAAACATCAGCAAGCTATATCTTATTAATTTTTACTCCAGGGTATATTTTGGATTCATGAGATTTTGAGGCGTTTGGTTTGCAGAACGCGTGGCTCTACAACACGCGACGAAGAATACGAATTTGCCTTTGCATTTTGAAAATCCTATGTCCCCAGAGCCCTTCGTTTCTCGTGCAAAGGCCCCGTTGGCTAATAGAAACGAAAAGGGCTATGGGGACGAGAATGTAGGCAAGGCACTTCAACTCTCCACCCTGCAGGTACGCGTGTCAATTGGTACAGGCAATTTTGATGCATCCCATCGACATCGCGTGGGGAGGGGCGTAGAAACTAAACTCCAGATCGCTTATAATTCATACTACGGTACGCGGGATAAATTCCGGCCTGACGCACCACTAGATTCGTACGGAGACTATGATTACAACGCCATTTCTTTAATAGGGCAGTTTGTGGATATAGCGATTGGCTCCTTGTTCGTTGATCCCAGGTGCCTTGGCTCTCCATGTTGGTACAGCCAATATTGATGCTTTTGAAAGAGTAGGGTCAAGAGCGTTCTTGAGTATATGGCAGGGTAAAAGTATCACGAAATTCCCACCAGAATGTAATTCACCAGAATTGTAATTCTGGTCTGCTACAAAACGCGAAACCAATAGTATTGGTTTCGCGTTTTGTAAACATATAGAAAATCAATCTTTTAAATTTTCTAACTTTCATAGGGGTGCTGAAGTATCGCTTTGCTTGGACTATCATTGTGCACTTTGAAGATCTAGCAGATAATGGTAAGTTCCATACACTTCTCCAGGCAACTGAACACAAAACATAAATTCCCCTTACTGAGTGATTTCCATGCACTTATTTTAAGACAGTACATAACCCCAAGTTGTTTTACCTAACACCTGCTGGCCACTGAAGGGAAAAATGCTGACCAGTATGGTATATTCCGACTCTAGGAGGCTTTGAAGTGACATGAGGCCACGGTAGCAACCCCAAGGAAGGGGTTCCTGTGCCTTTATTTACACAAGTTTCTGCGGGTTTTGGAGTTAAAATCTTCGGAATTTGATGGTAAAGGAGAAATCATTAATGATGTGATATACTTTCGTTACTCACGCAGGTCAATTTGTGCTCTATAGACGGCATAGAAAGGTACTGGAAAAATGGGCCAAAACAAGGCCGCAATATCAAGACCTAGTTGCCATGATACTGCTTGAGGTGAGCCAAAATGAATGTCTGGCCTTATATCGAAATATGCATTGTCTGTTTTCTTTTCTTGTTCTGATAGGTACGAGTGTTCTTCTCTTACGGTGCCTCTTCACGTGCACGTACCGGCGAGGCTGCATAAAATCATCTTTTTTTTAGGGGGGGGGGGGAGAGGGGTGGGTGGAGACGTAAATGGATAAGCTCCATTGTAGACTTGGCCCTAATGCAGGTCTTTCTTCACGTTCTTTGTTCCTTTGTTGATCACTGCGTTGAGTTTCGTTAATTGTTTAGAATTAGTGAATTCCTAGTCTCAAACCTTTGAATATCTCGACCAGAAGAGAGGCGTCTTTTCGTCTTTTCGTAGGAAGGTGTTGCTTGTTTAATCCAACACCGGCTAGAAGAGGGAGTCAATCTTGCCAAAAGGGCCTGCCGCCTGTCCTCGTACTACAGCTGTGTAAATGATCGCGCCATCCGGGGCTATGCCTCTGCTGTATATGCTGCTGCTGACAGATTTGCTGGCAATCAAGATGATGCCAAAGAGCATATCGTCGAGGCTTTGGAGGTGAGAGGCATTCTCTTGGTTTTAAAAATTAGTTCGAGACGACCTATGCTGGGTACCAGAAGGTTTCCTCGCGGGCGCGGGGAATACTTCGCTACCGAAATTGGAAGCCGCGCATGAAAAGCCTTTGACACCCAGGGTAGAGACGACCAAACAAAACTTAGATCACGGCAATAATTGTATGATATTGAAGAACCGTTCTCGACAAATATGGGAAGCCAGTAGGCGGCGAGGATGGCAAGCGATGGGGCGGATGCAAATGAAAAAAGTGTGGCCAAACGAGAAACTCGTGAGGGTTTTGGAGCGCTTGGGTGGGATTCCTCACGAGTGGTGTAAAAAGGTCACGACACTGATTCCAAGGTCGATCGACAAAACGTCTTTGTTCATTTACTAGGGACTGAATTTCATTGACAAAGTTTTTATTCGTCATTAAGAACATCAGCATACCCAATCCTTTTCACGCCTGGTAAACTTAGACATAACGCTCCTTCATATTCAGATCATAACTTAAACCATTTGATTGTCCAATCACCCGTAGATATTTGAGCCAATGGAACCGTCTTCGTACACCTCAATAACGCTCTACAACATTGGGGCCATAGCCATGGAAAGGTCCGCCATTGTTGGGGTGAGTGAAGTTGAAGAAAAGGAGGCAGAGAGTTTTCTCCATAAGGCAGCAGAACACTGGATGCATCAACATCTAAACACAACAACCCGCGTGCTTCCTCGAGTGTATAACAGACTGATCTCACTTTATCTCAAGTGTTCCCCAAACGGGGCACCTGATCTTAATATTGCTGTATCCCAAGACAGCCTAACACGCGCTGGTGCCATCATCAGAAGATTCAACAGCCTGTTTCCACACTGTTCTAACTGGATGAATAGCACTTTCTACCTTTGCAAGACTGACCACTGCATCCGGTCGAGGAATATCGACGGTGGTAAGAGTGGCTCAATTATTTCAGTTACTTCCAGTTGCCTCTGTCACCAACACAACCACGAATACGAATACCTTAACTAAACTCTCATTGCTACTTTCAAATCTTCCTAATCTCAGTGGAGGCATAGTAAAATAGAACCACTATTTTTCTTTCATTCTTCTCTCTACTTAAATTTGCTGTAACAAGAAAACATTCTGTGGGAACAAATAAAACAGTTAACAAAGTTAAATAGTTTAATTAACACTACCTGATAATAGACTGATTGATTGAATGACGTATTGACTGACTGCTTGACTTACTGACTGATGGATTGATTGACTGAATGACTGACTGACGGATTGATTGATTGAATGAATGATTGATTGCTGACGTGAGTGATTCTCGGATTACTTGATCAACTGAAAGACTGATCGATTCGCTCCGACGAAGGGCTAACGCTCGAAACGTCAGCTTTCGATCTCTTTACGGTGGCCAATTCACATTACCAACCCAGTTGATAAAACCAAATTATCTTGATTGATTAATTGATTGGCTAAGTGGCTGATTAATTAATCGATTAGTTAATTAATTTCTTGACTAACTGAAGGACGAACGGAGTGAATGACTGACTGACTTGCTGGCTGACGGACTCAAAGAGGAACGAACGAACCGTCATTATATGGGGATTGACCATAATTGTTCTTTTGCAGGTTTGACGGCTGCTCGACAAGCTCTAGAGGTTTCCACGCAGTCCGGATTACAGAGAGAGACAACAGGAGCAATACGACGGATAAATCTACTAAGGGAACTCGATGGCCTCAGACGACGACCACCAGAAGTGCCCAACAGACTGTAGTATAGTGTCTTTCTTGCCAATACAGATCAATTTCGATATTTTAAAATTCCACCTAAAACAATAGACCTCAGCACGAGGCTCTGGGGAATAAACTATAGAGTTTGTGGGGTTTATTCCCCAGAGCCTCGTAGTGGTGTCTATCGTTTTAAGCTGAATTTTTAAAATATCGAAATCGGGCTATTGACTGATCCTAGTGCAAACTGAAATTCTGACAGAACGGGAAGAACACGACGGTTGGTTTCTCTGCAATACACTGCAGTGTTTATTCCTAAAAAGGAGCAGAAACAGTATTTTAGTTGATTGTTGTAAAGCAAACAATGTTTAAGCTAACTCCCGTCAGCTATGTTTGTATACCAGCAATGGTCCTTTTTTTCCCGTAATTCCAGAAGGCTATTTATTGTGAAGCTTAAATTGCATAACTTACCCTTCTCTTTAAAGCACAGGCTTCTCAAGGCGGTTTAATTTCCCACAGTTCCTGGAGAAGATCGGAAACAAATGACCAAAGAAACAAGGAAAGGAGTCTGTTAGGAAGGGGGTAGGGAAAATGGTAGGGGAGGGGTGGAGAGGTCGGAAGGGAGAGAGAAAGAGAGAGGGAAGGAAAGGAGGGATGGATATTGGGGGGGGGGGGGTGATAGTGGACGCAGGGATTGAAAGAATGCAAGGAAGGGGAGACGCATGATGTAAACAAGGTGCGAGTTCCGTTTCTTGCGAATACGTATGGCTTTGTTCATAATAAAATGATATTATTTACCAGTTGCTTGACTCGTTCATATTGCAGGTACTTTGGAAAGTCGGTGTCAAGTTTCCTCGCCTTTAATCTTTGCTCTTTCCTGTCTAGCTCTTCTATTCTACCACAAAAGTAGTTGTATGCAGGAGAAGTCACCGCTAGCTCCTCAAGGGTGAAGTTCAACCTTAACGCAAAAGCAGCATTGTTTCATTGTAACTATTTATCGCGGTCTTTTAATACTGTTCAGTGTTTGCCTTTTCGAGCTTTTGCCATTCTGTTTATAAACGCGGAACAGTCAGGTGAAAACTGATTAAAGGAGTTTGAGGGATGCAAAAATGGGTATCGGTTATCATTACTACAAATAACAACAAGAGGCTTTCTCTATGAGCAGTACGTATTTATGATCAATTTAAAAGAATAAAAATGTATTCTCTCTTCACAAGCTCACTGGGAATATTCTCACCAGTCTCGTTCCAATGTCTTTCTGGGGGGTTCACTGTAGGACACAATGGCCCATAACGAACACAGGCAAGAAAACGGACTGTTCTGCATGGAGGATATTACATGGCCGCGCCGAGATACCAAATTTCTCTTCGAGTGTTGGACGAAATATGTTTCAACAAGGGAAGAGAAATTTCGTATCTCCAAGTGGCCATGTAATATTCTATTTATTATATAAACACCAATGAACTTCCAAACCTTTTCACTTTTGCTGCGAAAAACGCGGTTTATTACATAACCATAGCAACGGTAATATCTTCACACGTGAAGATAATATGTTATTCTTCACGTGTGAAGATATCATGTTTTCGCGCAAAGCTCACCTGGTATTTCACTGCTGTTTACATAATAAAGTCTGTTTTAAAATTGACTGCAAGTAAAGTAGTATACTAATTTTTTTTACTTTTTTTTAATTTTATTTCTCAAGAAAAAAAAAGGTTTATGTTGACCCGCAGATAGCAAATTTGCTATTTGAGGCGGGTCAGTCATCAACAAACTTTAGTTACAATATTAAGTAAAGAAACTAAAAACTGAATAGTAAGACATTGTTAAATTATAAAGAGAAGCATATATTACATTAGACTACTCCATGCTATCAATTGATCGATGTATTTATTTATTTTTTATTTCAATTAATTTAGCTGCACTATTGTCATTAAACTTAATATTGTTATTAACCTTAATTTATTGTTCAACCATGTTTAGCTTTGTTTATTCAACTTACCGCCTCTCCATTGCCAGATAAAGAACTGCTTGGGTTTTTGGTTCCAAAAGACGCAAGACAGTTTCAATGAAGGCATCAGTCAACGAATCTTCGTAAATCACTGTTAATAGTTCGAAAAATAGTAATTGACCCCAATTTTGAATATTGATTTTGTTATATTGATCATGAATTTTGTCATCACATTGTCAAAGTAGTCTGCAATATGATGACGAAATACATGATCAATAACAGGACAGACCCATTGAAACCTGAGGAACTGACCTTATTTTTCGCGCGTTAGCGTTGTTCAAATGAAGTAATGCACGCGCAAGTACTGTTCACATGAATAAAGCAAGTGCAAACACTGGCCCTGAAGTAGACTAGCTAGTTGAAATATTGGCCAATAAATTTTGCCCTTTTGCCGTAGTACCAGCCTTGCAATCAATTTGGTTTTACTGTTCATACTGTTCTGCACAGCAACCACCACACTCACCATCTGCTGCCAGAACGACAGAGACGTCTGTTAAGCATTCTTGGTCTTCCTTTGTCCAACAAAAATGACTGTTACCTGGAAGAAGAGAACTAGAATTAGACCTTCTGAACTTGAAAAAAAAATTACAACTCGGCCTGACTTTGTATATGGATCCTATTCAAACTCTTCTTTGGAATAAATACAATGTCAAAGTTTGAATCGATTTTTGAGAGACCATCTCAGCTAGGAGGCGTGATGGCCTAATGGCTAGAGACGAGAGGTCTGGGTTCCAGTTCTAGCGACACCGTGGAAAGAGGTCTGCGCATACACATGACGTCACGATTTATCGAGGTGTTCATCGCCAGCAAGGGAGGCCATGATTCATCAATGACATAATTTTAGTCCAAACGAGCGAACGTACGCTGCTTATTGCAAAGTTAGGAAGCAAAATTATGTAAGTGGAAACGGATAGGTTCTAGTCTGACTACTGTACCGTTCAATTGAGCAAGACACTTTTGCTTTCACAGTGCGTCTCTTTATCCAGGAATTACGATGGACTACCGGTAAACTGCTATAGTAACAGGTGTAGGGGTAGCGATGGTTGGGAGTGGATTGAAATTTGAGAAAAATAGCTAGTGTTTTTTCAAATTATAGAGCCACTCCTTGAAAATATCGCCAAATATTCATTATGGTTTGCTCTCTGAACCACAATTCGTTTGATATCTTCCTGTTAGTCCATCAGGAGCATTTTGGGCAGAAGTAAAGGTACCAGGTAATGATTTTAGCAATGAATAAAGCTGAAAACTTTAAAACCCCTGTCACAGTGCCCTTTTAAACAGTAAATCATGAAAAAACGAAGGGACATCTTCAAAATCAAATAAAATGACAAGCAAATGACTCTTACTAAAACTACATTCACATAACAAACCTAAAGCATGTTTAAAGGCTGTTTTAAAATTGTTTTCTTCATAGAAGAAACCAAGTGATGTCTCTGGACTTAACAGTTCAACCGGGGTCACTCGACGTTTCTTAACCAATCACAAGAACAAAATAATCGCAGTTTTTTCATCAGTGGTAAATTTTCTACCCCCATTGTGATTGGACTTCTGATGAAGAAACTCTGATCCTTTTGTTCTGAATTCGTCTTGTGATTGGCTAAAAAATGTTGCACTGTAAGTTTATAACATTGATCATGAAAGTCCTTTAGTTCTCTTTACAATCTTGTTGCAACTCAATTCAGATCATGTGATGATTCATTGGAGAGGTTACAATTGTTCTGTTCGTACGCAGCCTGTTTCAGGCTCTCGCCCTAATCTAATCTCGTACCCAGATCTCCCACGGACAAGCGAGTGAGATCTGGGTACGAGATTAGCCCTAATCCTCACTCGTTTTCACCTCGCTCGCCCGCATCTTTCGCCGCCCTCGACTATTCGAGGGCCTGGAACAGGCTAGTTCGTACGTACTCCCACGCACTCCCATCAGTTACCAAATGAATCATCACGACCTGAATTGGGTCGTCTGATGTTCAACTTGTTTCGCAGAAGGTAATAACACATTAGTCTATTTTCTATTTTTGGTCTATTTTCATTTTGTCAATGTTGACGTGAATGGGGTGAAAGTCAGCAGTCATTGCAAACATATTTGGTCCTTTGGCATCGGTTAGTTAAAACAATGAACAGCAACGTCCTGTAAAACTGGAATGGTCCTCCAAAACATAATGTCCCCGTTCGAAAATTCAAGCCCATACGATTTGTACCGGCACAAAAATAACTCAGGTTTCCGAAGCATGAAGGTGGACTTGAAACTCTACTCCTCTCGATGGGATGCAACTCCAACAAAAGGTCCCGAACATTTGATTCCCTTATACCCTGAGAACGATTTGCGGACGAATTTGCTTTAAAAAGTTTAGCTGCTTCATCCGCTTTCAAGGCCCGCGCAGAAAGATATTTTAGTGGGGGAATGGGTTAGTGGGGGATGAAACGCGTGAGCCAAGTAGGGGGGGGGGGGGGGGGGGGGAGTGGGAGAGAGAGAGAGAGAGCTGGGTTTCTTTCCTTCCCGCATGAAAATAATTAACCAGCAAAAAATCCTTTGATAAAAATTAATATAACCGCTCAACGCTTCAAACGCATAGTCTAAACCAAACGACTTTCCATGTGGGCTTCTTTGTTGGTTATTATCACAGGAGTGAATGTCCCTGAATGACCACTGCCAAACGTAATCTAATTCTCCGTTTTAGGTATTTAGGACAACGGATTAAAATGTTGCAAAAGCGTTGTTCCACAACATTTTTGATAAACCTGTTCACTGACACCTTAGACGTTGTATCCCAACACGAACTTTCCTCCCAATGTTGAAGAAAATGAGGTGATTGTGCAAGAACGAGCAAAAAGAGAAGAGAAAAGAACGTACAGTAATGCATGGGGAGCAGGGATGGCGCAGTGGTGAGGGCGCTCGCCTCCCACCAATGCGGCCCGGGTTCGATTCCCGGAACCGGCGCCATATGTGGGTTGAGTTTGTTGTTGGTTCTCGTCCTTGCTCCGAGGGTTTTTCTCCGGGTTCTCCGGTTTTCCTCCCTCCACAAAAACCAACACTTCTAAATTCCAATTCGATCGGGAATCCGAGGGCCACAGGTTTGTTAGTCGAAAGACTATTGTGTGCTACCCTCGTTAAACAAAGGCTATTATTATCATGAATCACTCGACAATTAATTTTACGTTTTTCGCGGAGAATCTCCTTATAATCTCCTCGGATCGAAACTGACGAATTACGTAATGTAGGTCTTTTCCTAAGAGGTACGCTCGTTAAGAAATCCAGTTTTTGTGAAGTAATGGCTGATAACTGAAAACCTTTTAGACCGGCAGTTGCCGGCAGACTTGCCTGCTCTATGTCGTCTCCTTGGTAAATAGTAATTCTCGTCAGTTTTGCCCTTTTCAAATCTTAAAACAACTTATTATTGGCTCTCACAAACAAAATGTGTTACGTTTTCAGTAATTTTGTTTCTTATGGTTTATGGTTTTCTTTGATTTCTTTTTTATTCCTTGGTAGTATCATCATGAAATAATATTTTAAGCGCTAAGTTATACCTAGCTTATTAGTCCTTTAACATTTATATCTTGTAATTTTGGGAATTTTTAGCATTTATGTCTTGTAATTCTTACACGGCATGTCTGAAAACCAGCTTGCTGAGCCATTTACCGTGTTTTAAATAAAGTTGATTACTTGATTGATTGACCTTTACCGTAAAAAAGTGTATGTGGGGAGGAAGGGGGGGGGGGGGGGGGGGGGCTAAAGCCCTCCAGCCCCTCCTCTGCGCGGTCCCTGACTTTGTTTATATTTTGTGGCCCTTACGACCTTAGGATCAATCGGCCAAATACATTTTTCATTTTAAACAATTTACTGTTCCAGGCCTACAAGACATCCGGCACCCCTCGTAGGTTTATCGCTATAGCGTTAACGTTTTATACACCTGGGCAAAGAGAGGCACTTGGAAAGTAAAGTGCATTGCCTAAAAACACAACAGAATGGCCTCAGTTATGGCTCGAACCTGGATAAACCGGACCACTCGATCCGGAGACAAGCGCACCAACCATCGGAGGCCTCTGTACCTTCTGTGAAACAAATTGAACATCAGACGAGTTCCTCCGTCAAAAAGCTTTCTAACGACAATTCAGCTAGTGCAAAGCAAATAAATTCATTTGCCTACCAGTTGGTAGTGCAGGTTTCAACCAGTCAAATTCACGGACCGTAACGACGTCACTGCCTGGAAAAATAAAACACCTGATCACACTACAAAGACAGCGCAGAAGACTAGTAACTACAAAATCAACCAATCAGAATGCTTTACTACCATGGGTACGGTTTGCTTCATTGCCATTCACATTAGTTCCTTTTTTCACTCTTATTTGCTATTTGCACAATTAAAATTATTTTCTAAGATCACACAAAGATTTCCTGTTTCTTTCTAACGATGTGGAGTCCATCCATAATAATAAAGAAATAGATCTTGACAAGAATAAAAACAGACAACAACTTCGACTTCGGCTTTCCCAATCGAAATCCGGATTTCCCAATGGAGTGCACCCTGATTAAACTATATCCAAATACCGTTACTCGTATATATCTCCTGCGCTTTAGTAAACCGCTCTACACGTAACTGACAGATGAACGCATACAAAAACTAATAATACGAGAAAAGAAATCAATGGAATATAAACAGAAGAGTTCTGACAAAAATTTGCCAGTAGGTTAAATAATTAACAACTGTTATAGTGGCAGTTTGAGGCAGAAAATAAATGTGTCTTTGCTTCAATTCCATCTAAGCATATAAACTTTGCAAGTATAAGAAGCCTTTATTCTTTTCACGCACTGTGAAACATTGATACGAGGGACTATCCGAGAAAAATAAATGTCGAGAAAAAAGAACGTCTTTCCTAATTTTTTTTACATTTTTTTGAAATTCAACGTACAAAAAACGTAAATAATAAATGATTCGTATATTTTATCGTAATAATACAATTGCAAGCGACAGTGATACACTCTATTTTTTATAAGAATATTGTTTTTCCGGCCCAGGCTGAATATTCCTATTTTTCTGCCGATTTTAAGGCTAAAAATATTCTTATGAATATTCTTAGATTAAGAATTTACAGTTTAGTTCATGTCTTTTGTGCTGCATAGCTTACATATGTATTACAGTACCATAAATCGATCGGTCCCTTGCATTGACCAATGGCTATAGTGTAGGTTTTTATCGTTTTATTGGCTAGATTTCCGTTTAGAGAAAGAAAATTGTATTGTATTTGCACATTTTGAACACAAAATTATATTCTTTCCAAAAATCTCAGCCTTGGGTTTATTCTTAAAATATTCTTAAAATTTCACAAATTTCAGCCTCGATATTCTTATAAAATATATTCTTATAAAAAAGAAAGAGTGTACATACAGACTTACACGCCCGCGCACAAAAAAAAAATATTAGTAAACACCTTGGTATGAACCTCGAATATTAAGTTCATCATTAAAGTTTACGACTGAAACTTGGATTTTCTCTAGCACCGGTTGCAATCCGTACAAGTTCATGACCCGCTGCTGCTTGTCTTGTGGCATTTGGCGGTCTGATTGTCAGCATCTTCCCATAGAGAATAGGATTCGCTGCGTACGTGAAATGCACCAATGCAACGGTTAGCAGTCTTGCCGTTTTAACTGCTGTTCCTTCAAACTCTCCTCCTCTGAACGCATTTGATATTGTAGCAGGAACTCTGAACAATAGAAAAATACCGCACAGTTGGTAGGTCAACCATGTCAGCCTTCTCTCTCGGCGTTGGTGCAAGGAGCTTGATGGATTCACCACGGACGAGCGAAATGCTCTCATGATGCGAAAAAAAGTTATCACCACGATCACAGCAGTAATTTTATCAAATTGATAGATAACTGTGAAGACGATTGTAAAGACAATTCCATATGGATGACGCGTTATTTTCCTGTTGTAAGTGTAAAATGCAGTGCATACAGATGGTTCATTTCTTATCGAAACGGCGAAGAAGACAGCAATTATTAATGCCAAGATCCAAATCACTGCGATGACCTTCTTAACGTTTCTTGTTGTTAAACGTCGACTAAAGGGTCGAAGAACACAGTCTTGACGATCAAACGCCATCAGCCACAACGTCAGGGCATTTGCCACCATACAGACATAGCCCGAAGGAAAGCCAACTTTACAAAATATCTCAGCAACTGACAGTTCCTTAAGTTGAAAGTAATTAACAGCCGTCATTACAATAAGAAAAGGCATGTTAAACAGCGCCGAGAAAATCCCAACCACAGCAAGATTGCCTAGAAAGTAGTGAGCCACCTTACGAAGGTCGGCTCGCCTTAGAAGCAATATGCAGACACGAGCGTTTCCAAAAATCACCGCCAAAATGTTGATGGCCAGGAACGTGATTACAATGACAGCGAGATATTCTGGGACTCGTGTGCTAGAAACGCTGCTTGTTGTAGAGACATTTCCTTTCAGACTCGTCGAGTTGTTCATGATGAACTGTATTCACGCAACTTTCTGTTCCGGGGAAAACGCTGCACACGGTAACGTTTGCCTTCTTAGAATGAGTCAGTCTCACTTTGGCAGGCAACTGAAGCAAAACTTTGAGAATATCAAATTCTCCTCTTTACGCGCGGTTGCTGCCTGAAAACAGTGTCCAAAACAGCGTCTAAATAATTTTTTTCACGCTTACTACTATGACCTAATCCCAGCAGCTCAACCGTTATCTGATATCGCTGCTGCTTTTTCTTAGTGGGGAAGGAAAAATCAGACTGTTTTAAAGTGTTTTCTTCGGTGGGATAATCAATCACGGTTATTGTTCAAGGACTGAACACGATTAGTGAATATAAATAACAATTTTTAAACAAGTTGGAACCCGTATTAAGTGGTCCAGCCGCAATCTCGAGACCTGTTTACGCTCAACAAACATTTGCAAAACGAACATATTTTTCTGACAAACTAACTGCAACCTTTTTTTGCAGTTCAGTTTAATCAATAAGTTTACGCTTCCAGCGGTTTGGTCGGCTTTGCAGTTTAACCTTATTAATAGGCATGAGAACCGAAATCTGGATTTAATAATAGATCATGAATTGACCAGGGAACGAAATTTAGGAGTTGAGGTCAAAATCCTTATAACTTGTATTGTTTTAAGTTTAAATTAGAAAAGTCACCACTGGGAGCGGTTTAAGAGGTTTTAGCTGTCACAATATTGAGCCACAAAAGATAAACCTTTCTGTTGTGTTTTCTAAAAGCACCTTAAATACAAGTCTCATCGGGAAAGTGTAAACAAATTAATTAAACTGGGCTGTGAAGACAAAATAAATATCCATTTATACGCAAGCTTGTTAGAAAGAAAAATTCATCAAATAATTCAGGCAGGTCTCAAGTATGAAAAATATTGATTCAATAGCAAGGTAGTTAAGAAATCTGACAGATCGTTAGCATAATAATTCGTACTGATTGATGTTCTTCTAATTTGAACTTTTAAGAAAAGCAAATACACCTTATCATGTAACATGTGTGAGAAACTATAACCCAAAAACACGCGTTGTCTTCGTAAAAACATGAAGCTTGTTATAGAAAGTAAAACAAAAAGAAAAAAATGCATGTCTTAATGCGAAGAAATACTGAATCAGTACTAAGATATCTGACAAGACTTAAATATAACAAAAGAAATATTTATTTAAGGTTTCTCGAATTTTAATTGAACGAAGCAAACAGTTGTCGAAACAGCTGACAGATTTGAAATACACGCAAAAAAAAGTTCCATTAAGAAAAATTTTATGAGCTGATGCGGATTTGAAAATTATTGTAAGCTCTTGTAAGAAAAATCTGGCAGATCTACATTAAATGTGAAAAACAGTTATTAAACAATAAAGAGGCTGTTACAAAATATCGGTGAGATCTTCAGGACAGACAGAAGATATTGTCGTATTGCATGTGCGGTTTTCTAATTTGGATGTATCTGTACAGTTATCACGGCGGTAACTGACAGAATTGCATTATATTAAGCCAAGACAACGATCATTACATTGCAAGTGAAGTGATTTGATGAGAGCGGAAAGTAACAGTGACATAGATTAACTATGACAGTGCTAAGGGCAAAACAGGTCATCACGGATTAATATTGCTTTTTACCTGATGGTGGGAAGCGTCAAATCTGACACGCATTTTAAAATTTCTGATAATGGTACAAACAGTTTGCACAACAACCGTCCAAGAATATTGTGCCATACTGCAACTAAACTAGCCTTTCAAGCGCCTTGCGCGGACAGTGCATGCTGTACACATCTTGTTAATGACACGAGCGCAAATGGAAGTCGGAAATTGTAGTTACAACGATTAAGTGGCAATTCCATCACCGTACCATCGTCCCGCTTTCCAAAAAATGAACTGTAAATCAGCATTTGTGAAACTGAAAATGTCCAGTCTTAAATCATTTTTGCTTTGGTTCTGATAAATGTGCCGCTGTAAACATTCGATAGTAGGGGGATGGGGGGTACTACCTTAAATTTCGGATAGGTGTGTGCCGCGAACGTTCTAAAACCCTGACCAGAAAACGGAATTTGATACCCTATTTTCAGAAAGGAAGGAACGGGTAAAGCTTATTTCGTTTCTGTAACGTTCATACTTTAACGGATTGTTCCGTGTTTCTATTTCGTTTCACTTGCCGTTTACGTACTGCGATTTTAGACGATATAATCCTTGCCTCCATCAAAGTATCCGTGACGTCACCCATTGTTATTAACGTGCCTAAGAGAAAACTATTGGCTGGTGAGAGCTCTTTTGGTTAACTTGTTGGCAATAATTTAAGAAACAAAAACGTTTGTAAACAAATATCTTCCTTAGTAAGTAATGGACCTACCATACTTGAAAAGGTGAGCGTTTGTGGCCACGTTGACTTGACAGTTTCTAAGAATACTGTCTCCAACATCTGAAAATGACAGTTTTAACGGTTTTATATTATTTTTAATAAACCTACAAAACAGTGTTTTGAATATAAAGTAAATTATTTGAATTTAAACGTGTTTTCATGTTATTATTATTTAATAGTGAATATTAAAGGAACTATATATCTGGGAACTGTTTAGAAGGCCATATTAGAAAAACGAATAGAGGGGGGAAGTTTCTAAAGAAACTGTGGTGCTGCGTCAGTGGGAAGTATAGCAAGATAATTTGGTTTTATCTCCTCAATCATTCTAACCAACATACTGGCAGTCTGCGGCCTTTCCCTTCATCAAGGAAGCACGGAAAGCCGCAAAACTCTAGAACAAAAATTTATTTTTCAAATCGGCACTCTTAATCCTCACGGTATCAATAAACGCTTTTCATTCAACTAATTTATTCTGTTGTTTTTCACGTTTACCAGGCACCAACCAATAGCGTAGCTCCATCTTTCTGTATATAAACCACACATGACCCACAATTCTTTGATTCGCTCCGACGAAGGGCTAACGCTCAAAACATCAGCTTTCGAATCTCTTTACGGTGGCCAATTCACATTATCAACCCAGTTGATACAACCAAATTATCCCTTTTGAAATTCCTGTTCGACTTCATTAACTTTTTCCCTTCCACCCCGTTAAAATTTCCAATAACTTAATGTCATGGGGGCGGGTATAGTTATTTTCAGGGACCACAAAATAACCTAGTTGTAAACGTTACATTACCCGTACAAAACACTCTCTTTGCCACTCTTCCCAGAACAATGCTGCATAAACCAAGTCCTGCACCAAGCTCCAAGGCAATGCACCTATCAAATCTGAAGTACAAACACATGTTCACTTTAAGCACTCATCCCTTTTAATGTACATGTACATACAATTATTGTGGCCTTAATAAGGGTCTTGCAAACTGTTTTAGTCAAATTTCAAGGATCTCAGTCTCATTTTTGAGTGGTTCCTAACACCAAGTAGTCCAGACAATTTTGCAAATAAAGCCATTTTGGGGTCTCAGTCTTGGTCTCGCAATCCAAAACCTCAAAAAATCTGGTTTTCGCAGAAAAAGCTTTTCTCTACATCTTGTGAATTCCCGAATTTACCATTTGTCACCTCTTTTATTAATGGCACCCCTACGATTGAAAATTAAATTTAAAATTGTCTTGCCTTTCTTCATTGTGAACCAAGAAATCACACAATAAGAGAGCCCCTCTCCAAACCTGAAGGTGAAGAAATAACTTTTAATTAAATAGTTTTTATAGTTGAAAAGTAAACAGACAAATCAACAAACAAACACGCAAACAAAAAAAAGGAATAAAAAAAACAACATGAGTATAAGTGTAAAAACACGAGTGTAAAAATTGATTATCTATATTTATTTCCAGATTTTAGGATACAAATGTTCGATTGGCATGGTTGTAGCAAATTGTGGATATCATCTGGACTTGCACCAAGTCGCTCTCTATCCTAATTCTGGAATGCTATCAACATTCAATTTAATATACCTGTAATCCCACATCTTTAATTGCAGTGGAAAGATGATGCTCTGGTGGGCAAAATGCAGAAAGCCAAACATATCAAATGATAATAATATACACTGTGTAGTTACATAAATTATCAATACCTCCCTACCCCTACCCAGCCCCCCTGGAAATACCAATTACGCTTCATACATTTCTTTTAATTAATTGTTCGTTGAGATGCAGCCCCCCCCCCCCCCCCGAACCACAGGAATTTCTAATTCCTTCTGTGGGAGGAGTATGGCTATTTTCTGGAACTACATATTGATGACAAGAAATGACGTGCAATGGCCTGATGGTGAGTGGCCTGTACTCCAGATTAAACAGTCCAGGTTCAAGTCCTGTCCAGGGCACTGCGTTGTGTTCTTGGGTACAATGCAGTACTTACTCGACACTTTACTCGCATCAGACTACAGTGCAGGAGGTCTTGACTTTGCACCTCAGACAGGACCAACACTCAGGGTCTTAAAATAACTGAGTAGAACGTGCTTCCTTTGCAATGACATCATTCTGTAAATGGTTTGATGTTCTAGTCTTCTTGGATAACGACAATAAAACCATAGGCCCCATTTCATGCATGTTATGATCGGCAGGGGACATTAAAGAACCCACACACTCATCATTAAGAGTAGGGAACACAGTTCCTCTGCCTCGGGAGAATTGGGCAACCACTCTCGCTCTTCAAAGTAAAATATTTGCCTATTTGCCTATTTTGCCTGTCTCTCTCCACCCAGTTGTATTAATGTGTACTGGCAAATTTAATGCCAGGGGTAGGGTTTTGGGATAACCAAGCAATGGGCCAGGGGAGTAGCAATGCTTCAAACTCATTATCCTTTAATGCCTGGCCTCCATATGGAGATTGGATGCCCAGGACCCTGGGGACTGTAATATTCAACCTCTATTAAAACACAACATAGAATTTATATTACTTCAAAGTCATAAGATCTGGACTGGTAGTTGTACCTATGGTAATGACATCAGAGTCATCTCTTGTGAAACCCTTTCTTGGAGGTGACAAATCCCCATCTTCATCATGACCAGTTTTTTGATGACATTCACAGTCACTGATCCATTCTTTGGAATGGCCACCGGGGGATTGAAGGACTTTAAACCTAGTGAATGCTGTCAAAATTGAATTATGATGAGGGTGGAACTATAATAATTATTAGTAGAAACTCAGTTGTATTCTATTGGAAATCCGCAAATCTTATTGGTTCTCCCACTGTTTTCTAACAACCGCGCGCATGTAGCTCTTTTAGCGGTAGTTTAACTTGAATTTTGGCTCAAAAGTACACAATATTGTAGGTTCTGTAGTGCATATCCTTTAGAGCTTCTACTATAACAATTACACTACTCCCCTCGTTTTCTACGAGCGATAGTAAACTTGGCTGACCCCCCTACTATACCCTCGACAAGGCCATTACTTGTATAGAAAGGATCAATCGGCTCATACCACCCCCACGTACCCCACCCCATCCCTGCCACACATCATGTGGGGGGGGGGGGGGCTGCAAAAAAATTAATGGTCAACTGATTGAAAGTGCAAGAGATAAAGAGCGAGAGAGTAAGAGGGGAGGTGAGTTAGGAAGCATTGTAAAAGAGAGGAAGAGAGTTGAACTCAATAAAATTGTGACGTAAGCTGAAGTCAAAAGAGAGTGTTGAATCTTTTGGTGCACAAAAACGTGTGACAGAGCTAGAGGAGAGTGTTGCATCTGTACCTCTCAACCTACCTACATTTTCTTTTTCTGTTCGCAGAAACGGAGTATAGAGATGTACGTCCGACAAGAACGTATCCTGTGCCGCGGCCATGTTGCTTTTTAGAGCACAAACATCTTGCCCGCGAAAACTGGGGCTAGTTTCTGTGTACTCTTACATGATGTGTTTCTAGCACGAGGGTGAACCTGAAAGATGGCGACCGTGGGCTGCACAACATGGCGTTAAATGCAGGAATGGCTCCTGGCTGCACAGAATAACTGAGAATGAACATATCTCAACAAATTCTAGCGTTAGATGCTCGGTATAACGCCTATCGTGTTCCAAACAATCCTCAGTATCGTAAGTACACTGACAAAAACCGCATAAATTTTGCAGCTGTACGTTATATGCAAATATAATTATTGCAAGCAAATCCCAGGTCTTGATTTTAAAGATGAATGATTTTAATTTGCGGATTTATATTAGGAACTTTGTATATTAGAAGAAGGAATCAGTTGCTGCGAGAGAATGCCAAGAAAGAGGTAGCTTAATTTGGTGTCAGTAATTTGGTTTCACTCAACATTGTGGTGTCACATAATGCACCAGTCATTTGAAACCCCCACCACCCCCCCCCCCCCGAGCAAATCGCGGCCAACTTATTAATGTACATCTATATTTCTTTTTTGTGTCACACAACAAACTCAAACATCGGGTGGTCCGCCTGTGCAGGCATAAGCACATGATAACATACACAGTGCTTTAGAATGTCTGATGAATTTTGAATGCACGATAAGAGTCAGTCATCAACTGCAACTGTCAAATCTTGCAATTTGGCATGCTTGTGCGTATCATTCCAGTTCAAAAACCATGTTTGCACTTGCTCATAATAATAATAATAATAATTTTTTTTTTTTAATAATAGTAATCACTTTATTCAATTATCTATAATAATATTTACAATCTTAAAATAATTAATTAATAATAGCTAACCCTAACAACAATAACAACAATAAAATTTTTTTTCAAAAGCAAAATCTATTAGAGTCAACATTTTTCCGAAAGGTTCTCTAGTTCGCATAAAATACAGGCAGGAATGTCACATCAAAGAAAACATAAAAATATAAAAACTGGATAATCCTGTAGGCTGAAACCTATTTACAATTGTTTTAAAACACATAAAGTGTCCCTTTAAAAAGAAAAAAATCAATAAATAGCGCCCTCAGTGTTCTCAATTTCTATATCAATATTACGGAAGTCCCATGATTTCCGTACAGCGGATCTAGTTCCTCTGAGACAGATTAATGCAGATCTCAAAAGTGCAAAGGAGGTTCTAGCTCGTATCCATGAGATCGTTTTGGCGTAGTCCTCTCCTTTCTTGATGGCAATCAACTCTGCTAGTCTGCTGTGGTAGCTCAATAATAATAATAATAATAATAATAATAATAATAATAATAATAATTGCGTTCGACGTTAGGAGAACGCTTCGTAATCTTTGGGGACCCTGTGGTCGATGGGATACCTGTGCATTCCAGGCGTGAAGATTCGAGATTTTTGGTTACTTGGACGGGCGATGTTCAAAATCTGCGCCATTTTGAATAATTATTAAGCGCGCGCACGAATTTTAAGCCCAATAGCCGGCCAAAGAAATTGCGGGCTCACCTGGTGGACATGCGCACACAACTATTTTTTACGTCATAAACAATTGTCATATGGCAATCACGTGCATCACTGGTTCCATCAAGGTCAACTAGATGATTACACGGGAATATTTGAGTTCGGCAAAAGAATGAACTTTGGAGTTGTTTTCTAAGCGGGTTTTATCACTGAGCTGATGATTCTGCTAAACTTTTCGGTCAATGCCGTTCAAATCGAGCTGGAACTTCGTAGAAACACACAAATAAAGATCAGGTAACATTTGTGCCGTGAGAAGTTTACCCGTGCGTTTGAGTCTATTTACATATTTGTAGTTTAACCTCTTTCATGCACGAAAAAGTAAGCTTGAGCGTATCAGTGCAGTTTGTTACAACTGTAATGCTTTATCCACGTCTGATATCTCTACGCGGGTAATTTTGCATGATAAGTATCTCGCTCGCTGAAGCAAGCTAAGTTTAAAACATGTTGAACTGACCTACATGAACGTAAAATAATCATGAGATGAAAAGTTTGCACAATGGCAAAAGATTCTGTCCGGTTCTCTGACATCAGTAATCTAGCAGAAACCTAATATGTTTCCGTCGCTCCTATGGTCATTGATTTCACTTCAAGTTGTGTCACGCAAGAAGCCAAGACTTTTAACCTTCAAGGCTACCATTTTTTCGAAGTTTGTAGTGACATGTTTATCTTTTTAACAACAAAGAACTTTTTATCCATCCATGCTTGAGGGAGAGTAAGACATTTTAAGAGTAGAGAGTTAATGAGTGAGATATTTTGAAGCCGTATACGCGAAGAACATTTTTTACGAAAAGAATGTTTACCTTTTAATTCATGATCTCTTCCATGATTTTGAAATCAAGCTTGACGACACAAAAGCTAATCTGGAGCTAAGAAAACTCGAACGCACTTATTGATCTATGATTACTACTAGTAATAATAATAATAATAATAGCTTTATTTAAGTGTCACTGTATTTAGCACCACTGTGCTAATTGGGGACACTGTAAATACGTAAACAAATATTGTAAATGAAGCAGAAAGTTCTTAAAAATCCCAACTGGCAGGAGGCAGACCAGTTGGCTATTTACAAAGCGTGGGGGAGTTGAATTCGGGGCCGCCGAAGACATATCTGTTTCAGTGGCAGGGAGGAGGACTCGAACCCAGGACCACCTGATTACAAGTCCAGCGCCCTGACCACTAGGCCACGCTCGCCTCCACATGCTTGCACTTTCCCTTGTGCTGATCTCACAAGTATGAACCAAGCTTAAGGCCCACTTTGCACTGATGGTGTGACAGCATACATGTAGGTGTGGTAACCCTTTTAATCACCACTGGATATACAGTGTACATGTAATACCACTGGGAAGCCACAGTCATGTATTCTGCAAGCCTGTGAGTCTGAGCCCTTTTTTGTGTGCCGTGAGCCTCGTTTTGTCAAACATTGACATATTGCCCTTTCATCTTTATCTTGGTGCTCTACAATGTGAACTGAAAACGAAGGACCAAAATCGTTTGGCCTCCGAGGTTTTCTTGTCTGTCACATAATCTACAAACATGCCCATGTGTAAACCAAGTCGCGGTGATGTTATGAATTTGTTTCTACAAAACTCTTTTGTATAGAATGTTTCCATTTACAGTCACAGAAGCGGTTGCTGTGAAATACAGATACCTTTAAAAGATGAATACCAGAATCCTACGAATTTATGTTATTTCTTCTTAATATTTATTTAGTATTTACTGGTTATTGTGTCACAATTAGCAGGTATGCGAAAGTAAATTTCCATTAATTAAATTTCAGTAAAAAGCTAACATTATCATAATGGCAAAAAACAGTGGATTGCAAAAAGAGGCTCAATATACAGTGTATTTTTGCTTGTGGCTGCGGCATGCGGGCTTGCACATTAGTTACACTTGTTCAATTATCAACCATAATGACAACAATTGTGCATCCAGCTGACTTGCAAAAAAGGAATTTTGGTTAAAAAAATATGATTATAATTTATTAAATTATTTTTCAGAAACTGGATCATTCATGCCGTCGACAATATCTCTCCTTGCGCAGGCAACTATTGTCAAAGCGATATGGGCCCTCTGAGTCATCACTGTCAAGGTTAGTTACTTTGCGAGTTACAGTGTATTAACCAAGTGTAATGTCAGTTAAATGCAGAGATGGCCTCTGTATGTAACCATGTTTGGGATCAGGTAGTTTATTCAGTCTAAATCTATTATTATAATTATGGTTTAATAAATTAGCATTTACAAACAAAATATCAAACGAGGTGTGTAACCTATGCAGAAATGAATCAGCAATCACAACAACAACTTAGAACATCAAGAAGATCTTAGAACAACAAGAAGATCCTAATATGATCTTATTTTTATAATTACATTTTCTTTTGATCATGCTGTAAACTGCCGAAAATAGTGTGGGTGGGCATCTGAACTGCTAGCCAGTTGCTATGATCAACAGAATGTCTACATGCAGGGCTTCTCGTATTTTTGTTCGCTAATAGAGAGATATTACTGGTCACCCTATATCTTGTGACTCTGATACTAAATAATTGCTCAATATTCTTCATGATCCTGACTCTGCTGTTGCCCAATTTCCCAGCTAGCTGGGCATAACAGGAAATTCAGCCAGAGTACATGTATACACATTGTTTTAGCCAATAAGATGATGTCAAAATGTGATAAGAACATGAGTGACACACTTGGCTATCCCCTTGTGTGCCACATGTTTGTTTTTACCACATTTTGATGTCATCTGTGATCTATTACTGAACAGATGGCTGATGCGCAGCAGCATGGAATCTATTTGTTAATTAGATAATTTATGGAACTACAAGATATAAAACACCATAAAAGGTGTACCATTTTATTATAGACCTTTTGTACATTAGGTGAGTATAATGCAATTAATACAAGATATCTTTTTGTGTTATCTTTAGAAGTAGAAGTGCAAGCACATACAGTAAATTGAGCTCCTTTGAGGTACTGAAAGTTAATGTAGTTCGATAAATATCTTAAGGCGTAGTCAGTTTTCTTCTTTTCTTACAAGCAATTTACTGGTGTTGTAATTGTGTTTTTGGTGTCTTACATGCACATGTAAGTAGCAGTTAATGGGGAAATGTATCAAGAGCAATCTGGAAGAAGTACTGTTGCTGAGTTTTCTTGAAAACCTGATTGTAAAAGAGCCTAGTTAATGTTCAGTAGTGTCTGTTTAGCACTTTTTTAATAAAAAATGGAAATCAAATTAGTAATACTTAATATGCAATTGAATCTCAGTGGTTTGAGTGTCTAATGATATAATTTGGTTTTATCAACTGGGTTGATAATGTCAATTGGCCACCGTAAAGAGATTCAAGAGCTGATGTTTCGAGCGTTACCCCTTCGTCGGAGATCTCAGCTTCACTTTGCACAATAGAAATGCCATTTGTTTGCTAGTCTGAAGCTGTAAGTCAATGAGTAATGATGTTCATCAGGGCCACTGCAGAGAGAAACATGTTATCATTAAACTAGACGCATAACTGCGTGTACTCGGGCTTCTCTTTAGGAAATCAACTTGGTTTGCTCTGTTTTCTCATATTGTTTACATTATTTTAATTAAAGCGATATTCATGTAACCTAAAACAGTTTGGACTCTTTCCATTTCTTAGCTGAAAAGTAAAGTAGTCTCATTGTTTGTGAATTTGCAAACTGTTGTTGCCTTTCCGAAAATCAAAGCTGTCGAGGGCATTTTTATCTCCCCGAAAACAACAGGTATTCCATTTTCCATATGACGGAGGTTTGAGGTGACATTGAACAAAACAAAATCTAGGGAATACAGGCCGTTATGCTGATATTCAGGCATACGATTATTCACCGGAGGTTAAATAATCTCAGTATAAAGTCCATAATACACAGTTTCATTTAGTGCAATATCCAGAAACTTCTACCATGCATCAAACATAAAGTTTTATAAAGATGAGATAGTGTCAATTAAACTGTCGATCATGAGACATCATGTCTCTATCTTGAGGTTTTCAATTGCCAGCAAAATTCATTAGTCGGAAAGCCATGGGAAATAGTTTTGCGATGCGTTCCCAACTTAGGATCGTTATCTCGTAACGAAGAGATCCAATGTTCTACAATCCCCGACAAGTTTGTTGGGACACTATACAAGTTGGCCCCCTCTCCCCACTTACAATGTTGAAAATCTGTTATTTTTTGGTTATTTTGTTCAAAAGATGCAGCATTATCCAACATTGTAAGTGGGGGAAGGGGGCCAACTTGTATTCCCTACTTGTGGCAGGAATTGTAGGTTTCTCGATTCACTTGGAAGAGTTTGCTCGCAAAGTTCTCTCGTAAAGTTCATGGACCAACCCATTCCGAAGTAGATATGTTTTAGTATCGGGTCTACAATGGATTTAGCGTACTAGACATCACCGTAAACATTTCAAGCTTTACATTCCCTGACACTCCACCGAAAACAGATAGCTTCATACCATGTATTGTTTTTCTCCTCGTGCCGACCTCGTGCCTCCGCACAAACACGCCCGCTGACCTTTTTCTACGCAAACTCATATCTTGCGCACGCGCAGAAGACGTCAGAGGGCGATTGGCGACCAAAGGAAAATAAGCCGTTCCCATTTTAACACTTGGGCTTTCTTTGTAGACGCCGGAGTAATAATGACTCTTAATACAACGAGTTTAACAAAGAATGAAACAACAGTATGATTTCTGACACTGTGCTGGCAAAGTTGTTAGATAACCTAAAATAAGACTAGCTTATCCCCTGGTACTTATTTCAAACATTCTTCTATCTAGGCCAGTTTTGATTCATTACACATTGATTCATCTGAAGGTGGGCATTCCCCTGGCAAGCCCACACATCGCCGTTACCACAGTGCTGGCTCCTTCAAGTTCTTGCCTCAGCCTGATCTGCCAGAGTCACCTCCAAGAGGTGTAGTACCCACACGCAAGGCAGAGGCTAGCAGGTACATGTTCACTGAGTACTATTACCTTTGACCTTTTGGGTTAGGGTTTACATAAATTTCTCATTAATTTTATCACAAAATTTTCTTGTATAATTAATTATTGCAAGGCTGCAAATAACAGTCAGACATCCGACACTGGCCAACCAAAATTTGCCAATCTACAAGTGCAAGTACCGGGTGGGTGGGGGGGAGGGGGTAGGTGTTACCCAAAGTGTATGGTTTTTGAGCTGTTGTGGTCTGAAAATGGGTAGAGATTTTGGCTTTTATGGTCTGAAATTGGGTATGGTTTTTGGGGGAACATTCATGAAAGCTTATAAACATTTTTTTCTTCTCAGTAACTGGGACAAGTAACTGATTAGAGAGAAAGAGAAATAGAGAACATATATCAATCCAGCTAAATTTTACCTAGCGGGTGTAAAACAGGTATATATTTTCAAGGTCAGGTCTGAAAACGGGTATGGAGTTTTGAGGCCAGGTGTCAAAATGGGTGTGGAAAATGGCATGTATTGGTCTGAAATAGGGTCTGGATTTGGCAATCTGGGCAGCAGACCCCCGCCAAAAATTACAAGGAGTACCCTCCCCCCCCCCTCCCTGTGCAAGTAGCACAATAGTCATGTACTGCACTTTACTTAATGTTTGAATTCCGCTTGATAGCAGTGGCATAAGCTTCTGAATGGACATCCCTTACTAGATAAAGGTTCAGTTTCTCTCCCATTGAACAAGTTAGCATGTAAAGTTTAATTATTAAATTAATATTACGACCTGGCAAGAGATCTTATACTAATGTCCTGGACAACTGTAACGGACTGTTACCATTTCAGTCCCATCTAAACACATGCTTCTTTTTGAAACATACATTGGCCATATTTTTTGTGTGATAATTAATTTTTATTTTATCTTGGATTTTAAGACGCATGGCAGGCAATACAAGTTTGGGTGAGAACTATGCATTTGCAGGAATGTATCACATCTTTGATCAACATGCAGAAAGTGGTAAGGATCAGACATTACGTTCTTTTGTCACTGGACATAATTTATAGTAAGCTTCAATGATGTTGTGAAAAGAAAGGGGAAAGAAAACCACAAAGACGTCACAAATGTTGGGGAAAAAATGCACAAATTGTGCCCCTCCCCACCCCCTACGAAATGTTGACAAATTCATTTTCCAACATTGAAAGTAGGAGCGGGGTTTCTGATTGAAGCATATATTTAACAGTTTTATGATGATGATATTTTTTGGTTTTTCAACAACTGATGGTATGTATAAGACCATGGTTTTAGATACTGTACTAGCCTTAAGTCTAAGTGTCTTACCAGATTGACATTTAACTCTGTTTCACTGGTATTATAATTTATGGTAAACCTAACTGAAGATTACCCCTGCCTCCCACCCCTGATGATAATTTATGCTGCTCCATTGCAAGGTTCTCCCTTGAGTATTAAATTTTCCATTGGCCATGCAGTACCATTTACATTTACATGACTTTTATACTCTTGAATGAAGGGACACATTATATTGTTAGATTAAGACAACTAGACAAGTACCGGTATATTTCTTTAAGTATGGAGCTGCAAATTATACATATAAATAACCTTCTAGTGTGTATAAAATGTAATTTTATTATACAAAGTCAATTTAAAATTCATTTTGATATTATATAGCTAGCAGGTTTAACTTAACTTACATTATGATAAAATTATACTGAAAAGCAGCAAAATATTATGTTTACTTTCTGATCAATGTTCTGTTTTTGTTTTGTAGTCACTGCCATCAAATTTGCTCATGATGACAAGTACCGCTTGGCGTGTAGCTCCACTGATGGAACACTGTCTGTGTGTGCTCTCGTACCTTCTCCCCCATCTGTGGCATGCACACTTAGAGGACACACAGCAGCCGTAATGGGTAGGTCTAAAGCAAGGAGCTACTAAAACTTGTGTTACACCAGTCCTGTAGTTGGTACTTAAGTTGTCAGTCAAAGTCAGCCAATACAGTTAATTAAATAACTAGTAGTTGACGCAGCTTGAAAATGACCAAAATGCAACTACTGTACCTGAGTGGAAGTCAATTAGATCTGTGATCATCTGTTCAAGGCAAGATGATATGACTTTCGTGGGTTCTTATTTTTTTTGCTCATTGGACAAAATCTAGTAGGCAGGACTTTTACAAGCCCTGCTTGCAGCTGCACTTTCACTTAAAGGGCCTAGGGGAATGGTTTCATGTACGTATAATTATAATCCTCCTCACATCTTTTGGTTGCCATCATCTCTGTCCTGCTAAAGTTGTAGCCATGATCTTACCCCTCGGTTCTTTTAGTCTAGCTGGTTGGTTGGTTGATTGATTGATTGATTTATTGATTTGGGGGGAGAAGATGTTGCACACTTATTTTCTCCATCTATGATTGCATGGTACATGTAAATGTGGTGTGCACTTGTGCACTGTAACATTATACTATTGTAGTATACTCTCAGTAAAACACTGACTGTACAATTTATTTTTAAATTTCTGCTTATGCTTTGCTTTTACACCTATTTACAAATTTACGTGTAGCTACTGTACATGAATTTCAAGGTGACCTTCTAATTGATTCTATAAAGCAGTCTCTTCCTCTCCCTCAAACAAATCAAAAAGCATCTACACATACATGTACATAGGAGACTAATTAATATATGTATGTTACTAAATATTTTTCAACAGATTTTGACTGGTCAATTACCAATGACTTCATATTGTCTGCATCCCTTGACTGCACTGCTAGAGTCTGGGACCCAGTATCTGGACAGTGCTTACGTGTTGTCAATGACAACCATTCCTGTGGTGTGGCTGCGTGCAGATTTCAGCCAGTTAACAACAACATGTTGCTTGTATCCTTTTGCATCATTTGTGCATGCCTAAAGTTACAAAAATTACATGGCGTGAACAGTCAGCTAATCTTTTTGTACCACAAAAAATTAATGTGCTGCCTAATTAATTTTTATGCGCCCCATAGACCCCTTTCATAAATGGTCAGCAAGTAATGAAAATTATTTTTATGCATTTAAATTTAAGCCTCACTAACCTCTTTTTAGAGTAAAAGTTCTTTTGAATTACTAACTCAAAAACGAGGCCAGTGAGGCTAATTTAAATGCATACAAAATAATTTGAAATTGGCAGCCATTTAATTTTATGAAAAGTGTCTTTTAGTAATTTACGTACACCTAGTTTTATGAGTAGAGTCAATTCGTTCAAGTTAAATCATATGACGCGTAAATTAACTTGCCGTAAAGTGATTAAATTTTACATAAAATGTACGGACCAAGGAATTGATGGATAGCTTGTGTCTTGATAAAGACCTGATTTTGACGTTCAATGAGGTTATACTTGACAATGACAAGACAATGTTTATTTGTACTGTACACTTTATTAGAACTAAATTACAGTCTTTCCCATAAAACCGTGAACACCAGAAAAAATTTCTGGAATGTTTATTGTGACCAATTGCAGCAAAGTGCAGGACACGCGAACAAACCTCAAAACCACAAACTAATGACCGTTGGTGTTTGCGGTTTAGTTTTCTCACACCTGATTGGCTTTTTCTTTGTAACACAATAACATTCCATAAACATTTCTGGTGTTCACGATATTAAGGGAAAGAATCTAAGGAGATAGGGGGTGTAGATGTTACGATTTTTTTTTTCCTTAATGCAAGAAAAAGACTGGTAATCAGAAGGGCCACCTACATGTGTTCAACATGTCCACTGGTAAAGGTTTTAAGGTGCGTTCCCTGCAATGTATTTTGTTTTGCTTTGTTTTTCACCATTCTACTGCGCAAAGCTGCCCAGGGGGAAAGAGCACGAACAGGACTCTTGGTGCCCCATCCTTTCCACCAAGACAGACCATAAAGGCCAGACCACTAAACCGGGAACTACATGCCCTACTCTTTTGTTATTGAGGTCCTTTGCAGTTTGGATTGTGCTAAATGAGAAGTTTTTTTTACAACTAATGAAACTATCATATTGTTTCAAAAAATGATTTGATTTATGTAAGATTGTACCTTGGTCTCGGAGTATTTTTTCTTCTTCTGCTGGTAACGTGAATAAGCATGATATCCTTCTCAATCAATATAGTGGTAATAATTTTAAGTATCCACATATAAATACTGTGCATAAAATTAATAATTTGCATGTCTCTTGCTGTGTAGGGTGGCAGTGCTAAAGTGTCATCCAGTGTAAAGTCCATGGAGTTTGACTCTTCGGGTGTTCTTGTCTGGGTTGGAGATGAAAAGGTACTCTTACTAACAAACATAATCTACTTGACTGTACTACTGGTCACAAGGATTTCACTGCCCCCTAGCTTAGTTGGTAGGGAGTCATTCTGGAGAGTGGGAGGTCATGGGCTCAATTCTCCGCCTGACCACCACCCAGGGATAAGATCAGGGTAAGGTCATGCCTTCTGTAAATGAAGAAACATTATTTTCTCTGCAGACTATCGTGTTTTTGTAGTGAAGTTATGCTGTTGTTGTCCTTTACTTCTACAGCACTTTCCCTAAGAGAGTAGTAGACACAGTTCCAATTTGTTGTCATCTGGCTCGCTCAGATGGATTCATGGTTTGGGTGGGTGGGGTGGGTGAAATCATGAACGAACTGGTAGCTGCTGCCATTAAGGCCCTTTTACATGCTGACGTCCGATTTCACCCATGACTTGAACTGTAAAGCACATTTCCATACATTGAATATGTGCTACATATAAGTGTATTTATTGCCATTACCAAAACGGAAAAAGTACTTTGTCATACTTTCAGGATAATTATAACCAACAAATAGTAAAATCACTCTTTCATGTGTTTTGAATTCCAGGGAAGCATATATTCATTTTGTTTTGATGTGGCATCTGGAAGGCTTCACAAAGCCAAACGGTAAGTTGATGCTAAATGTTACCTTCTGTAACTTTTGTGGATAATTCATAATTATTGTAATTTGTTTGCCTTTGATCTGGACTTACTGAGACGAGGATGGTTAAGCAAATATACCTTGGAATATCATTGTTTTGTTTTTTTTTTTGTTTTTGATCTTTTCTCATATCGTTTAGGGGCTTTTAACGGGATGTTTGGCACTAAAACTGTTTGTTGTTTTTCGGGTGCAGAAACTTTTAAGTCTAGCAAACCTTCTTACTTACAAGTTGTTGTTACCTTTCCGGGAATCATAGCTGGCGTTTTTCCTCCACGAAATAATAAAAAAACAGGCATTACATTTCCCGTCTAACGAAAGTTGACATAAAAAGAAGATCTGAAGACTGTACACTTCATCTCCTCTAGTGCGTCAGATGGAAATACCGTGTACAAATAAAGTTATCTTATCTTATCTTATCTTATTTCTTCATGATTTTTTCTTTTTTTCACAGGATGTCTATAGCGGAAGGTAGTCCTGTGACATCGATCTCATATCGCAGCTGGATGAATCGTGAGGCTAGGGATCCTGTGCTGCTTGTCAATGTGGCCATTAACCTGCTTTGCTTATATGGGTAAGTAATACCACAGTTAGCCCATACAAGCATTGTGTCTATTTGTATGTTCGAAATATAAAGAAATGTATGGGAATATTGAAAGCGTCCTACTATCGAGAAGCAACAGTCAACGCAAAACCCTCCAAATCGCTCAAATTCAAAAACATAAACGTTACTAGAAATAAGTTCTCGATAGTAGGACGCTTTCAATATTCCCATACATTTCTTTATTATTTCGAACAAACAAATAGACGCACTGCTTATATGGATTCCCTGTGGTAATACGTTACCTCTTGAGTTGCGCCAGTTCAAAGCGACCGCGCTAGACAATAGGACATTTTGCTTTTAGAAAAACGTCCGGCCTGTTTCAGAGCCGCTTTGGATCAGTGCAGGTCTGTTGGACCCCTCGTAAAGGAGACTTATTTAATGGTGATGCTTATTAGTGACATTCAACTTACACTTACAATTGAAGGACCTAAGTCAGCCACGCCAAATATTCGGACGATATTCCAGATTTTCGGGTGGACTTTTATTCGCACACGGGACTGCTCAAGCAGCGTTTGTTAGAGCTGTCCCCCCCCCCCATTAAATAGAACCAGAAATGATAGAGGTTAATTGTGATTGCTGAGATACACTTACAATGCTGACAATACTAAATAGGCACTAAAAATATATTGTCAATGAGTTTGTATCATTATATTTCTGATCCAATTTGCACTCAATTAGCCTGATTCTCAGAAGATTTGGACTGAGAAAAAGTTGACCTTGGAGTTCCTGGGAATCAGGCTAGCATTCAATACCAAGAGGAGAAAACTGCTTAAGATTTGAACGAAAGTTTTCTTATAAGTTTAATGTCTTTTCAGCGTTGTTGACGACATGGGAAGTTTGAAGTTGAAAAAGTCGTTTTCCATCGAGCACAAGTCTCGTCATGTGAGAAGCTCGTTTTGCCCTCTGATGTCGTTCAGACAAGGTGCTTGTGTCGGTACGTACATGTACTCACGTATTACATTGTAATTTTAAATAGTGGTTTCCATTCACAGTTCTGTGTACCTAAATTAATTGGGAATATTTCACTATCCAGAACAAAGTGACTTATATCTTTGTTTTAGAGTGCAAGGATTTCCTTCCAACATGGTGGATTTTAGACCAAGTGACCGTAATAGCTGCAAAGTGTTCAATTTGACCACCGTAAAACCGAAACTAATGCTCTCTTGGCCATTCAAAACGCTTTTTAAAGCAGCGCAATGATATAACATGGAACCTTGTAACTGGCTGCAAGCGCGGGAAACTTGCGTAACCTAATCGACGATTGGTTCTTCTACATCTTTCTTGCGCGAGGTTGCCTCAGTAAGATTTCTGGACCAATGACAGTGTTAAACAAATGCAACAAAACACCTACGCATTATCCTGAAAATTATTCTCTTACATTTCTGTAAATACTGTCTGAGCCCCCTGTATCCTTGTTTCCTTTCCGCAGTAAGCGCTAGTGAAGACATGGCAGTATATTTTTTCGATGTTGAGCGCGCCGAAAAACCGTGTGTGAACAAGCTTCTTGGGCACTCGGCACCAGTCCTCGACGTTTGCTGGAACTATGATGAGAGTTTGCTAGCGTCTTGTGATACTGAGGTAGATGACTTGCCTTGCTATTTTTTATTGCATCATCGTAGTGGGTTCGGGGAGGTGACTATTTTATTCTATCTATGATTCTTTATTCGACTGTTTTTGGAGATGCATGCCCAAAAGAACAAGGGTATCGGTTTTCACTCTGTTGGTTGGTAGGTTGATGTGTTGTAAAGTTTCATTTATGTCTGACGTGGAAACATCACAAGTACCCTGCAGCCTGATTTTAAAGAGCTGAGTTAAAATCCACAAACGTTGTGATCCCGGTCATTTCTGAAGGTGATAAAGGGGCTAAACAGTCACCTGGGCTGAAGTCATATTTGGCAATGGATAAATGCGCCTTCAAATAAACAGAAATACCGGGATAAAACACCGGGATAATAATTTACCAAGGTAGAAACAGAAAAGGGCTAACCGGGCAACCGGCAATAAACGTAGAGGAAACTAGACTGTTTACAGTCTCCTATTTTTCCGTGTAATAGGACAGTCGAACGATGCGTTGGACCTCGGCTATTACACGGAAAAATAGCTAGGAGACTCAACAGTCTGTAAAGAGGAAACATGATTGGCTTCGAATTAATGAGAAAATTAAAGAAGGATTTTCATTGACAAACTCGAAAAGGTTAGGCTAAACATTTCATGATGTGTCATCCATTAGAGAGCTCCTTTAACCGAACTTTTTCTCTCGAACAACGATGTAATTGAGAGAGGAAAAGATTGGAATTGAGAAGGGTCATCCAATTAGTTTGATAAGACAAAAAGCAACATTGCGGCCATAAGAGTTTGCCATGCATTATATTACGATGCGCAAAGTTGACCTTTGTAGTAATTCGTTTCCTTATTGTGATGATGCTAATTGTGTATTTGTTGTGTTTTCAAGGGAACTGTCATCGTGTGGAAGCGAGAGCAACGGGAAAAGCACGTCCCTTGAATCGACGGCTGATGAATAATTTTTAAAACTATAACAAATGTATAACCATAATTGTAAAATAGATCTAGATCATAGGTAGTAACAAAAACAGAAATGGCCTATCCTTGGAATACACGTCAAAATAATTATGACCATGCAGAGGTTTATTTATTCTTAACCGTTCAAACCTTCTAAAATAGCGGTTTTGTACCTTGTGTTTTCATCCATATTCCATCGCAGAGAAAGACTATACAGCCATTTTTTTGTAATTTTATATCAGTCAAATAGTGCATGCACCGTCGCACCTTGGTCTTCATGTTGCTGCTCCCCAACTACTTGTAACCGAACGACGGGAAAAAACTGGATTACGATGACACACGGATTCTGCATGCGACTTGCATTTGTTTGCGTCATGTACAGGGTAAACAAATGATTCGATTTTTTTTTCGATCTGTGAAACAAAGCGCGATTGCATTCCCTACGTTGTTCTGCAAAGGGCCAAAGCTGGCAAGCGAGAGGTTAGGGCCTCTCATCCTCTTCCTCTACCTTACCTTACCAGAGTTGGAGATGGTCAGAAAGCTTTCTTTGATACTATAGTAGAGTACAGTACTTGCAAATACTTGGGGAATTATTTGAATGGCAAACACAATAGACATACAACATGGTACTTAAGCTTAAAAGAAAAAATAAGTTATGTCAAGTTACTTTTAAATAGATGATGATCTTAATTCATCAGTTAAAAAAACTTAAAATTTTAGCCTTAATAGGTTCTTATGTGGAGGGGGCTTAAAATGAAAATTTTAGCCTAACAGGTTCTTAAAACCCAGGTTCTTATACACGGGCTATTTAATACTGCATACCGACTACAGGGACTACACTGACGACAGTGACTATACCGACTACACTGACTACAGGGACTACAGTGACTACTTCGACTACAGTGACTACTATACCGACTACACTGACTACAGGGACTACACTGACTACTTCGACTACAGTGACTACTATACCGACTACACTGACTACAGGGACTACACTGACTACAGGGACTATACTGACTACAGTGACTACTCCGACTACACTGACTCCACTTGCTACACTGACTACAGTTACTACACTGACTACAGGGACTACACTGACTACAGGGACTACACTGCCTACAGTGACTACTCCGACTACACCGTCTTCACTGACTGCACTGGCAAAAGGTCGTTTAGTGTTGCCCCCCGTGTTTGCCACAGTATTCTACAGTTCACACAAAGATGTGTGGAACAAGAAAAAGTGTGGAGACCCGTGATTTCATGGCCAGTGCTAACGTTATTTTATGAATCAGCTTCGGATTGCTATTAATTTTACCTCACGCCAGGGTAGTTACAAGTTAGAGGGAAAGCTTAAATTTTCTTTCCCGGTCGTAAGCGATCGAGATGACTTGACAGCTGCAAAATATTCGGCTGCCTGGCTTTTTTTTCATCGAGTTAAAACAAGGAAAAAATCATAACCGAGCAGGATGTTTGGATAATCCATCTTAATGAGCAAAGATTTTGTCCATTTTCTTTCTCCAGCTCCGTTTACTCTTTATTCCTTTTTCGATTGAAAAACAAACACCTCAAAGTTTTTCGTTAAAAATACTCCGCAGGGCTTCGTATTTTCAACTCTCTTCTCGGTGTTTGGATATACCGATGAAATACTTTCTCTCGTGTTTGATGTGCTACATAGAGTCCCCTCTACTCACTAAAATGAACGTAGGTTTATAAAAGCAACCCACATTATTCACTAGCTACCCATTCAAAGGGCAGTCTTGTCAGTCAGATTGGTATCAGTTTTACCTCATGCCAGGGAAGTTACATGGTGGGTGGAAGTAAACGTTAATTACTTTTTTGTTTTAAAACATTTAAATGTGAGCATCAGCATTGTTTTGACTTTTATGCTTCCCCCCTTTGCCGCTTAACCACGGATCTTTTCCGATCTTGTTGTAGGCGGCTGAAATTCAGGCTTAATTATATTCATGAGTTACATTTGGAAATGCTTCAATTCTTCGTTGGCGAATTTATTTTACGTGATTTAACTTTATATTTGTTTAAAAATTTTCAAGCCAGTTTAACTCGTTTTTATTGTCTCTTGTTATTATTACTGATTCCAGAAAAAGATTAATGAAAATGTTCCACTGACCAAATATAAATTTAAACCGCAACATATAGCAGCCTTACTTCATGTTGTATATTTTAATCTACTACCTTTAAACCGACGAAAACGGGTTATTCCGGTCGTTGTATTTTATTTAAACGCTTCAACATCATCCAGTTGCAGGTTGGACGCTGAAAACATCTAAGATTGAATTTTTTTCAGTAATCGACAGAACTGAAAAACATAAACGAATTAGTCGTTAGTTGCCAGTAACTGTCAATTCATTATTTTGATGGAAAAGTTTTGTTTCACTGCTTTTTGCAATTCAGTTAATTATTCAAAAACAACATCTAGTTTCTGCCAATTACCTTTCGTTCTTCAAATTTAACCTGAGTACAGTACAATGACAGTGTAATTTACAGTTTAAAGGAGGAAAATTAATTGATTTCACCCTAACTTTCGCTGAATTTTTCTGAATTATTTATGATTTCCTGCCAGCTTTCTTTATTAAAACTGGGACGTGCCAAAGTGATATCAATTTTTTTTACTTGAAACAGTGATGTTCCGCGTATTTGTTTTTGTGTTTTATTATTGATAACTCGAAGGACAGTAATTTCATTTTACAAGGATTTTGGCTTGGCTTGAGTTGGCTAAATAGTTCAAGAGCTTAAATCAACAATGAAGTTTTAAGTTTCTACATACATAACAAAATGGTTGCGAAGTGGCGAACGTTTGCGGTCAATACCACTGTTCACGGCCTTCGTTATGTGTACGAGAATCCTTCGAGGATAGGTCGCATTTTGTGGTTAATTCTGTTGTTATCAGCTATAGCCTTCTACGTTTTCTTTGCTCGACAGAGTTTTGCCAAATATTTTTCTAACCCAGTAAACAGCGAATTAACGGAAATTATCCCTGAGAGCGGAGAACTAACCTTTCCAGCTGTCACCATTTGTAACCTGAACCGATTTGTCAGACGGAAAATCAATATGGCGGACACCGAGACTTCTACAAACTGGGTTTAAATCTATCTGTGTGTGAAGCGATAAAGAAGGTCGACAAAGGCATGACCTGTGGGCAAGGTTTGTTGTGCGCCTTTGAACGTTTTGGTTCGGCAGTGGCAGAAAATTGCAACGGCACCACAAGGCAACAAATTATCCGCATTCTGAACAGCACAATGGAGCCATTTTTCAACCCGGAAGAATTTTTAGAAGCTTATGGGCTCGACTTCAATAAAATGTTTCTGAATTACTGTTACTTCGCAGCAGTTGAGGAATGCACACCAGGAGATTTTTACCCGTCGCTTGCCCAAAATGGCCGTTGCTTCACTTTCAATTCTGGACAAAACCGATCGAAAATCAGAAGAACAAGAAGAACGGGATCTTCAGGCGGGCTTAGTGTTCTTTTGGACGTACAAGCGAATGAAAATATCATCAGCGAATTTTCTCGGGGACTTAGAGTGATGGTGCATGATCAGGGAGCATTCATCAACATGGAGAATGGCTTCAACGTTTTTCCAGGCTCGCATACTTTGGTTCGAATAACCTCAACGAAAGTAAGTTCTGTATTTTGTCAAACTGTTGTTGATTTTTGTTAGTAGGACTGGCTTGATGGCTGACTGAATCTTACCCTCCTTGACAATTAATCGAAATTAAATAGTACTCTCTTTCAATTTAATTAATTTGCTCTTTATACTTACCTAACTGAATTATAGAATTTATAGAATTTAATTTACGAATACCCCCACTCCCTAATAAGACTTCCCTTTATCCTGATACGTTATCAGTAGTATAGCGATCACCTTGTACTGTGCCCTTTTCTGTTTCAGCGTCTTACAATCCTTATGATTGCTTCTGTGGGTTGCCATGTGTGGAGATAGACTACACAACCGAGGTGTCATACTCCCAATTTCCGGATAATGGCGTTGGCAAGATCTTAAAATACCAGCATGAATATAATAACAACATACAATATCAGAGGTAAAGAAACGTGTCCAAGTTAAGTCACTGTTTATGGTAAAGCTACCGAATTACTGTTCGCAGTGAAAAGTTAACTAGTATACACATATAATTTGGTTTTATCAATTGGGTTCATAATGTGAATTGAAAAAAGAGATTCGTGAGCTGACGTTTCGAGCGTTAGCCCTTCTTCGGATTCGCTCCGAAACCTACCCCCTCTAGTATACACATATGCCGAATACGGTGACATCCGGACGCAGTGTGTTTACCAGTTAACAGCTGCTAAATTTACTGAACGGACCCACAAGGCTCATGAGCTGCCGTAGATATTTTTAGGAGCTATCTTGATACAGTTGAAACGTGATCATTTTTTCTTCTGGGTGCGCGCGCTTTGCCAAATGTGCTGCCATATATCGATCGTTTCCCCCAAGTCATAGGGGGAAATGGCGGATTTCTGAGCATGCGCATGCAAGTTATCCCGGACTCTCTCTTCTCGTTCCTTGGTTCAGTCCCTATAAAGAGCCAGCGGAAGGGACAGTCCATGGACTGGACTAACGCTAGGCATAACTAGTACTAACTATGCGATAAAGGGGCACAATCACCATGAATAAAGTCAACTTTGGCAATGTATAAACTTGCCTTCAAATCAAAGGAAACCATGAAATAGTAGTTTACTAAGGAAGAAAAACACAAAATATGTATCAATAAACTAGGAAGAATCAAGGATGGCTTTGAATGAGGAATATTGAGATAAACTTTTCAAACTGTGTCATCCATGACCGAGCTCCTTTAAGCAAGAGCCTTTTTTCACCACCGGCGATTAATGACCCTTTTCCATTATTACAAAACGAACCAACACCAGCATTCATTTAGAAATTCGGGTAAATTTCGAACGATTTGCTAATTCAATTTGGATTTTTTTGATGACAAGGAATCTTTTTAACAATATATCTTGATACGTTTTTCTAATATATGAAAACTGTGATTTTCAGGGAAAATTTAGTATTGCTCCAAGTTGGCTTCAAATACCAGGGATACACACTTATAACAGAAACGCCGAGTTACAAGATCGGGAGCTTGTTAGGTTGGAAAACTTTAATACACTGTTTTTTTTTTCACTGTTTGCATCAACAAAACTCGTTTTACTATTGCTTTAGCACCAACGTTAACAGATCTAGAATAACAGATAATTACAGCTCTTTCAAAGACTAAGTAAATGGGACTGACACATTGCCCGCTTTAATGATTGATTTTATGCTTACGGTTATAGACATCTAAAGTCGGAGCCGGAGTAACGGAGTCATATAAGCACGATGGAGTCGGAAGGATCAGAACGTTTCCATTTTCTTCCGATTCCGATTATGACTCCGTCGCTTACGATCTAGTGAAAACAGAGTTGTCGGAGTCGCAAGCAGAAGCGGAAGAATAAACCAATCACAATGCTAGTTTCAGGCACTCCGAGTACTTTCTTTCTGCTTGTGACTCCGACAATCTAGTTTTCACTAGATCATAAGCGACATAGTTATAAGCGGAATCGGATCGGAACTCTACTTACGACTCCGCTTAAGCCTCGGACTCCGACTCCGTCTCACTATAACTGCTCTCTATAACTGCTCTATATTCACGGTTAAAGACCGTTAAACAGCTCGCTACGAGGCCTTAATCATTAAAGCCTCGCAGCGATAAAGTTCCCAGAATCTTACTGGTCTGTAAACGCGGAAAAACGCTTTTTTCATTTTTCTGTTGCAGGTGACCTAGGCTGGAACATGGGTCTGTTTTTGGGTTGTAGTCTCTTGACTCTATTCGAGTTTATAGAATTGTTGTGGAACTTTTTAAAATCCCAAGAAAACAGAGTTGAAAATGGATTGCAGGAACAGAGAAATCCGGTACAGGTTGAAGCAGGAATCATTTAATCGAGGGCACTGCACACCACGAATAGAGGCTATACCATGCTCTTTGCTGCAAGGAAAGGGGAGGAGAAATTTGGTACGTCTTGTAGCCCCTGGATTCCTCGGAGAAGGCGGCTTTGTCCGAAAAAGACTGAAAGAAGATGAACTCCTGGCTAGTGGCCCAATATTTCGTAGCTCAACTTTACTTGATAAACCACGAGTGTGTTTATTTTTGAAGCATATCAATTTTCCGATTCCAAATGAATGGCATGGATGCTTAATTGAAGGATACACTTAAACTTTATTCTACCGTTGACGGTTGAACCTGACAACATGTCAGTAGATGTTGTTGCAAGCATATCGAGCTTGAAATTCATTTGATGTTGGCTTTGCGTTACGCTACTTCGCTCTATCTTATAAGATGTTGTTTCAAAACCCTATCAATCAATCAATCAATCAATCAATCCTTTATTCACACCATCCTAGGTATTTATGCACTATCTATATCATAAACAAAGAGACAAAAGAAGAATGAAATTAGGCCTTAATGTAGAAGTAAATAAGTGTGCGACGTCCAAAGTAGCAGAGCTTTCTAGTTGGACGCCGCCATTGCTAAGTAAATAAATAATGGCAGCATTAACATTCACAAACACATTGGAAACGTATATGTTTGAAATGAAGGCAGTGCCTTCATTAAAAGGGCCCTAGTCAGCCACACCATTGTTAATTTGTTTACATGCGAGAGTTTCAGTATTATAATAAACGTGGAGCGTGTCGAAAGGAAATATATCATTGACTGTAACTTGCTAAAGATAATTCAAACATTTCCAATGACATAACTTACAGCAATGCAAGAAGATTACGTTTCGCCAAACAATTTCCATATTTTCGATGGCATCGAAAATGTTGGAGGCTGACTGGGGCCCTTTAATTGGTTAGAGCAGTTTGTAGAAATAAATTAATAAATTTCTGTGCTTGGCTAAAAGCAAAGCCAAAGCAAACAAGATGTTAATAGAAATTCTCCCTTATATGAAAACGAAAATAAACCCTTTAGGGCAAAGTTTAAATTGGTCGTATGCTTTCAAATATAACATTGTTTTGAATGGCAAGGCAAGGTAGTTGATGAAATAAAGTATTTAACTGTAAAACTTATTTTGCCAAATAACTGACAAAAAATCATTCTTAAATTGTTTGAATATCATGACCGTTTGAAAAGCAGTCTCTTTTTGGCATGTTTCTAACATAACTGAGTATGCAAATCAAATCTACCAGTAATTATTGCAATTTTCTATATTGAATTTTACTGGGATTAAAAGAAGCAATCATTTCAATTTTAATTGTCTCATCATTATTTTGATTAAGGTTGTAGCCCGCCACTTTCACATTACAATTGTTTTTCACAAACACCTGCATACAGGGGGAAACGGAGTTATGTCTAAGAACTCCTAATATCAGTGGCAGTTGACAGGAGGGAAATTAAAGAAGAAACAACTTTATTTTCACACTCACCAGGTAAAAGATATGGAGACGGATTGTTTGGGGCTAAGTTTCATTGTTTTCTGAATTATTCATGATTTCCGCTGTGCTTTTTATCATTAGTCTTTAAAATGGAAAAAAGGCACCATCAAACTTCCTGACTGCGCGAAAAATTTTTGTCTTAGTAGCGTCTTCACGGACCAGCCGAGTGCATGGATGGAAACCTAGCATATTTTTGCCTTGATTTCAGCTGAAATTTGATACTTACGTCTCGAAAAAAATGAAGTGGTATAACTAGAGACCTTTAAACATCGAAACCCTTCAGATTGGTGAAGAAAATCTGGCTTTTGTCCCAGCAGCATGGTTACCTCGAATTGGAAAGCATTTGTGACGAAGACAACCGTTCATGGTCTTCGCTATGTCTTTGAAAGCCCTTCAAGATTTCGTCGAATGCTCTGGTTATTGGTGCTATTGGGAGCAACGGCAATCTACGCTTATCTGGTGGAAGAAAGTGTGGCTAAATACTATTCAAATCCCGTAAGCGTCGAATTTGCCGAAATTATTCCTGAACATGGAGAACTGACGTTTCCCGCTATCACAATTTGTAACTTGAATCGATTTGTGAAAACGAAAATTAACATGTTTGAAAACAACGAAAATTTTCACAAACTGGGTTTAAATCTCTCTGTGTGTGAAACGATAAAAATGGTCAACAAAGACATGACTTGCGGACAAGGTTTGCTGTGTGCATTTGAACGATTCGGTTCGGCAGTTGCAGAAAATTGCAACGACACAATAAGACAGCGGATTATCAGCATTTTGAACAGCACAAAAGAGCCTATTTTCAACCCAGAAGAATTTTTAGAAACTTACGGACATCACATCGACAAAATGTTTCTATATTACTGTCGCTTCGCAGCGGCTGAAAACTGCACACCAGCCGACTTCCACCCGTCGCTTACAGATAATGGTCTTTGTTTCTCTTTCAATTCCGGGAAAAATGGCACAAAAATCCGTGGAACAAGAAGAGCGGGATCTTCAGGCGGGCTAAGTATTATAATGGACGTACAAGCGAATGAAAATACCATCAGCGAATTTTCGCGGGGACTAAGAGTAATAGTACATGATCAGGGAACATTTATAAACTTGGAGAATGGATTCAACGTTTATCCTGGATCGCACACTTTGGCGCGAATAACCTCGACAAAAGTAAGTTTTATCTTTCTCAAGTTAAAAAAGAACCGAAGTTGTCATTTTATGAGTACTTGTTTTCCCTTCAATTTCCCGGTTAATGCGGGTGAATATTACCTAGCAGCTTAACTTGGGAACTTCCACAAGATTCACATAAAGAAGTTACGTGCACACCTTCCTCCTAATCATTGAGTTTCATTGGTCAAACATTCAAATGTGCCTTTTCAATTAGAGGCGCAGTTGCAAATGTTGTGACAAATTCTCTTAATTACATACACGCATTTATGGCCTCATTTTTGCGACATGGATAATTGCCAGGTGTCAGAAGAATACTCATCAGTCTGCGGACAGTGTCCATTCCATGCACTCGTTAAAGAAACTAACTTCTTTCACCCTTTATCTTCACAAAACCGGTTCGGACACACTAAGGTCTCTGCGACGAGTGGCTGTGTGTACTCTGCGTCTAAAACAAGTTGGGAGTTTGAATTGGTACGGCTCATCGCAATCAACGGCAAAGCTAGATTTTTACAAAAATTCTTGCATCTTGGAACACTAGGAAAATTGTTCCTGCGACTTGTCCCGGCAGCCTGTTGCCTAGCTTGTCTCGGCCTTATATATATACAAACTCTTTCTAAATTATTGCTTCAAGGCTTTTTACGGAATTTCAAAAGATTCTGAGCCAAAGTAGAAAGCGATTTTTAGTTTACACAAGGCTTTATCGTTTCCGTATTCATCACTGTCATTCTAGCTCCCTATTGTATTGTAATTGGTTTCTGGCATTTTCTAGATATCATTATCCAAAAATTATGCGTTATTGTTGGGTCTTGTATTTATCCAAGTTTTGATAAGCTACACGAAAATGACCATCTGACGACATAAATGAAAGAAATATCAACAGAAAAGAAAAAAAAAACAATAATTAAAAAATCCTGAGGAGATATGAATATCATGTACCTGAAGATGAGGGAGTTAGGAATGTTTTAATCTGGGGAAAAGCAATTGTATTTGAATACGGCGTTGTCATAGATTTCGTAAATAAATTGAGTCAGAGATGAACAAAGGGCAAATAAAGCGAAGCCAAACCAAAAAAATCCTAATTATTTGCAATGAGATCTCGAAACGGAGAGCGAGACTGGAAGAATATGGACGACATAGACTAGTGAAGCTCATGAATCATGAACTCGGCCTCATGAAAATTATATAATTTGGTTTTATCAACTGACTCTCCCTGAATTTTTGTTCTACGTGTATATAACGTAAGTCAAGTTTACTATTCTCGATCGTGTTGTTTTCTGTATAACAGCATCAACGTCTTCCATATCCGTACAATTCAGATTGCACTCAAAGGGTACTGCCTAGAATACCACGTTACACCAGGGATGGTTGCTTTACGCAGTGCCAAGCCAACGCCACCTTACGAAAGTGCGGATGCAGAATGATTGGAGTGCCATGTAAGTGAAATCTGCTATACTATATATATGGGCCCTCCTCTGGTAGTGGGCCTCGACGTGGTGGGGAAACTTAAGCGTCCTAATGACCCTCAGAGCTATGCTGGAGGGAGCTCGTGATGATGCTCCTGATAGGTTCTACCAAGCCAGATTGGTCTGGGGGTGAAGGGTCTGACTTAACACTACCCTGGTCCTTCAGGCTGGAGGTTTGGCGCAGGGTTAACCATCCTGTCCTGTTAAGAAAAAGCGATTGTTACTGAAACCTTAAAAAGGATGCCTTATATGCTAATGGGACAACGAGGATGAGCGAGTGGTATATCACTGCCCCAAATGAAAAATATTCTAGAGTATTCTAGCCTCGAATATGTCATGGTGATGCCATATAATCCTTAAGTATCGTAGAGTATTCGAGGCGTACGCTATACGTGAAGAACACCTGGAGTATTCGAGAGTATTCGATTTGAATACGTGAAGTGCCCATGGAGTATTCACGAGTATTCAATATTGAATACGTGATGCACACCCAGAGTGTTCAATTTGAATACGGAAAAACAGGCCGGATTCTAATAGGATATCCCAGGTGTATTTCGAATCAGGCGTACTAGAATACGTCGGAAAATTACAGTATACGAGGCGTGTGCCGACTCGTATTCGAGCGAATTCTGGCCCGAATATTTGGCTTTTCGCGTAGTGTATATAGACGGCTGAACTGTATGATTTTATGGCAAGCAGGTCATTCAGTAATTACCCATAACAACGTTAACGAACTTCGAGAAAGTCTATCAATTCATGTGACCTGAACAGTGCCTGTCCTTGGATTCATTGCTTTTTATCTATTATTGAATGTTATAAGGCAGGGAAAAGCAGGGAAAAGTAATGGTGTATGTGCTCTTAAAAGCAATTATTCAGTTATATTTACTTCAGGAGTGTTGGCGTTTTGCAGTGCCTTCCCACATGCCAGTGTGTACATTTCAACACCAGTTCTGTAAGGAACAGAGTGAAGGTAAGTAATACTGAGAATGACTGTTCCTGTAGTCCTTGTTCCTTAGATATCTATTGCAGGCTGGTTTGTTCATTGACATGCGACCTCTCCTGTTACTCTCGTTTCAAAGGGGTAAAATATTCGGGGGAACAAAATGCAAGCGCCAGTTTATGACGAAATCCCGCCTCCGACAGGGGACAGCGACCAAGTTGTTCGTCCGTTTGTGCGTTTGAGTGACGTGTATTCGCGAGCTCTCGCCCTAGTTTGATTGAGTGAAATATGTTTGAAACTCGCCGCGTGCTTCACCCAAGATTTGCCAAAACTGGTACTTGCTTCCATGACTGGAAAGGGGATGTTAAGCAAAAAAATATCTTCTTATCCCTGACGAATAGATTCGCAAACTCATGAACTTTGCTGCTCCATTTATTTTCTCCGAGCTGTGGAGAACGAACTATGTGATGAAGTCGACCAAACATGGCCAGAATAGGAGAGAACAATGGAAATCGATGCAAGCATTATGACTTACTGCGTCATTCGAACTTGCAAGTGTCCCTGAAGATATTGCAACGATCACACAATTTTCAATAATAGACTACGAGCAGTCTATTTCAATAATGGACTGAACGCCAACCCTTCCATGCTGGTCGTTCTAGTATAGAAAATATATAAAAGAATGCTGCATCACGTGAATGGTGACCAAAACACGTTTAATTACTTTCCTTTCCAGGGTCGCAAAATCCTTTTAACTGTTCTTGCGGAATTCCTTGCGAGGTGATCGAGTTCTCGACTCAGGTGTCTTACTCGGAATTACCGGATGTTGGAGCAGCCAAGATCTTAAAGCACCTGCACGATTATAACAAGAGCATGGAATACCAAAGGTAAACGTTAACACTCACGTGGCTAGCCACAAAGATCCTCCTTCCAATTACCAAAATATACACATGTTTAAAGGCCGGGACACACTATGAGACAAATCGTTGCGAGACGTCGCCGCGACAGGTTGCTGCAACAAATCACCTCGTGTGACATGTGAAAATCTTTGTCGCTGCGACGGCATTTTGTCGCTGCGATCTGTCGCACGAATTCAAACCATTTTGAATTCGTGCGACAGATCGCAGCGACAAAATAAGCACAAGCAGCCTTTTCGCAGCGTTTGTACGGCTTAAATCAACCAATGAGGCGGCGTCAATTTTCTCTAGTTCACATTTCCCCTCTTCCAAATTCGCTTGCTTGTACCAAACAAGCGTCTTGTCACTGCAGCTGTACAGGCGAAGTCGCATGGTGTGTCCCGACCTTAAGCGTACAGCGCATGAACGGTCTTCGTGAACATAGAGACCCAGCGAATGTGACCTCAGCGGGAAAGAGAACTTTTAAGTATGCAGGAACAATCCGTTTTAACGCATTACCGGCTTGTATTAAGAGTACCCCCTTCTTGAACAATTTTAAAAGTTTGATATTTAAGCATTTAAGCATTATCATATTTGTATATTTTAGCCACTTATATGTTACTTAGATTTTTTATTATTTTATATTTTATAAATTGTATATATCTTTATTCTCCAGGGCCCTTCTGCATACCAGCCTCGGTGCTGAATGGGCTAGCCTAGCTAAATAAAGTTACTTACTTAATCAACAAAAAATATACTGAGTTAATATACGTTGCTCAGTGCAGTTTTGAGTGAGTTTTTATTTCAGATCCATTGACCAGAATTGAATCTAGTACGTTAGAATTCCATTTTATATTAAGTGTTATAATTTATGCAAATAAAGTAATTAAAACGGAATCCGTTAGGACTTCGAGCATTAATTGGACAAAATTATGTACCAAAATATTTTACTCCTTATTGCAAGCATTTGTGTTACTACTTCAAATATATTATCAGGAGAAATCTTTTCTAACAACACCAAGCATCGAAAAAAAATTTCGAAGTTCCACTGAATCGCTTAAAAGATGTCAGATTTTTCCTATAGCTTGCGAGCTTTGAAATTCATTTTCTCAGTCTCTGATAAGAAATTGTTGTACCAAAATTATTTACACCTTATTGCAAACTTTTGAGTTACTGCTTCAAATATCTTATGAAAAGAAATCTCTTCTAACGACACCAAACATCGAAAACAAATTTCGAAGTTCCACTATAATTCCACTGAATCGCTTCAAGACGATTTTACAAAATGGCTACACGTTAGATTTTGCCTAGAGTTTGTGATCTTTAAAATTCATTTTCTCGGGCTCTGGTAAGATATTGTTGTCGGTGTTATCACAAATAATTACTTACATCTTTACCTTTTATTAAGGGTAAAAATAACGCAATATGATTTAAATTATTCTGGTACTCGATTTTTGTCCAACTTAAATAAATATTACTCAACTTCGTGATGGATTCCGTCTTAATAATTTATGATTTGTGATTGACTGACTGACTGAATGAATAATTGAATACAACTGACGTTCCAAATTATACCTGACCTATTTTCACGTATTCTTTAAATTGTAACTTCAGGGCAAACTTAGTATTTCTTCAAGTTGGCTTTCAGCACCATGGATACGCACTCGTGACTGAAACACCAAGTTACAAGATGGGAAGCTTACTAGGTAGCCACATCTGATTCACTCACTTTTTATGTATCACTATATAATACAATTAATTTATTTTTAGATAGGCAAATGGCTTGGAAGAAATTGCAGTTTTGTTGCCAAATGCTAGGTTTGTTGCATGGCCCAAAAAGCCAAGGCCCAAAAGCAGGAGGGGATGGCCCAGCCAGGAAGCCCTATTAATTTATTCAGTGCTGAATAGAGACCTTTGGATCGCAGTACAATTTCGGGGTTTGAGTACGAAAAAGAACTGCGAACCATGTTCATGCTCTCTATTTCGCACCATTCCTTGTACCAATAGTCTCCCGTTCAACTGGTCAGCATATGTCTGGGAACAGAACGCGGCGACGTCTGGTACTCAATCCTCTACCCGTACTGCGGAACGGCGAGCCCAGAAAAAAATTGTCTACAGATCACAGAGACCTGTAGCTCGGCCTTTTTGGGTCCATAGTCTTCAAGCACAAACTCTTTTGGGACGGTTCCTGATTTGGCTCCTTCTTCCTCCTAGCTATATTACAATTTTAAGGGCATTTTCTGTTTACAGGTGATATCGGCGGGAATATGGGTCTTTTCCTGGGCTGCAGTCTGTTAACATTGTTCGAATTCGTGGATTTAGTATGGAACGTCCTAGACGCCCGAACAAACAGAGCTAAAAGTATCCCTGAAGGCCAGAAAGACGATGGATCGTTATGAAATAAGAATCGTGCATATAAATTGATAAAACTCTCCGAAAGTAAGGTGAACTTCCAGAAAAATTCCTTTCCAAACCAAAACGTAGATGAGATTCGCACCTTTGGAAACTTTGGAAGAATATGGACAGTCACGACCTTGTGTGGACGCATTCAGTTAATCTGACATTACCTTGCAAATAGATGTAACGTCTACTACGCATGTCACCAGAATAACGCTGCGACCCGATGGGACTCCTGCAAACTTGGCTCGTTACAAATGTCTCCACTGACACGTGACAGCCCTAAATCGTTTCTTAGGAGAATTTTTTTCTTTCCCTGGAGCGTTTTGAGGCAAGAGAACAGCCCATGGAACATGCCTCGAGTCCTTGTTTCTTCCGACTCGCTGTATTTTATGGACTGATTAGTGGCGGATATAAGGGAGGGGTCCGGGAGGCCCCGAGTTCCCTCTCATGAGCAAAAATTTTAAGGCTCGAAGGGCCGAAAGTTTCTTGATCCACCACTGCTGATAGTAGCAGTGCTCACGTCTAGACATTAGTTTTCTTTTCCTTCAACTAATTATACGTCATTGGTACAAATGCAAGTGTACAGAGCCTTCACTTTTTCAGCAGTTGAAAAATGCCTTACAGAACTTGAATAATGTTCCAGTAGTAGTTTATGTAGGTTAGGACAGTCTGGGCGACATACGTATGGTTATAGCCAGCAGACTTATCGAGTATCTTCTTTTTAACGGGAGTAAAAGTTTGGGGTTACCTTTATCTCTTCACAATGCAAAAATATGAGAACGAAGTAGAGCGCATATTATTATTTTATTACTCACTAAAATAAACATATATGCTATTGTTCATCATCGTCATCGTCATCATCGTCATCGTCCTCGTCGTCGTCATAATCGTCATAATCATCGTTATCATCATCATGGACTGGGACTGGGACTGGCGATGAGCGAGTGAAGACGCTTCTCTTTCTGCTCCCGTAAATTTCAAACTTTTCAGTTAGTTATTCCTTTGTTTTATGGCCAAGGCGAGCCTAAGCGAACAAGAACCAGTAAGAGTTCTAATTCAGATAGTGAAACGTGTTCGCCAGACGGTAAAAGGCTCTTCGTCTCAAGTTTTAATACGACGCTTTCGGAGAATGATATAAGCGTGGGATCGCTCAACGACAGTGACGATCAAGTTCTGAAAGCTTTAACGATGACTGACAAGATTGGTCAACAGCTTCAACAAATCTTAGACAGACTTGAACGTATGGAGACGAAATTACAAACTTTTGAAGGAGCTCTCGCTAAGATTTCTAGCCTGGAGAATGCGGTAAACAAGATTCAAGCGAGTATGGCATCCTTTGATGAAAAAGCTAAGAAGATGGGGGAGACGATACAGGAGATAGAAGCGGGATTGATGTCTACCAATGCAGATATTGAGGAAATGAAGATAAGAGAGCAACAAACTGAAGACAGAATTAAGGGCTTGGAAGATAAAATTTCTTATCAGGATGTCTACAGCAGGAGAGAGAATTTACGCCTCTTCGGTCTCCCCGAAGAAGCTCAGGGTATAGAGAATACAAGTGAAGTTGTGTACAGGTTTCTGGAGAATGAATTAGAATTAGAAGATGCAAGGAACATAGAGTTTCAGCGGGTCCACAGACTCGGGAAAAAGAAGTCAGGGCAGTCAAGGCCGATAATTGTACGCTTTCTTAGGTTCCCGGAACGCGAACTTGTTTTTAAAAATGTGAGAGATCTAGGGAATGACTCGGATGTGAAAGTGTATTCTGATTTTCCGAAAGAAATACGAGACAGGAGGAAGAAATTGTGGCCAAAAATGAAGAAAGCAAGAGAGGAAGGCAAAGTAGCATATTTTGATAAGCGAGAACCAGATAAGCTTTATATGGATGGTGTTTTGAGTGTTTAAAATCCTTGCTACACGGTCTATTTTGTTTACGGGCGTAGAATGCGAACTTTGCATATCGTAGAGGAACAAGTCTGGTCCTTAAATCCCAAAGGTAGCACATAGATATAGAATATCTGCTGCTTTTCTTAATGATTTCATGTGTTTTCTGTTGTTCATTGTTTTCATGTTTATTGTCTTTAGTGTGTGTGTGTAAATGCCCCTTGGGTCCTCAGTTAATATATGTACAGTTTGCGGTACTGGTTTTTTATCAGCTCTCTTATGTTTTTCAACTTTTTAAGTCCTATTCGAAAAGGAATATCTAAACTTTAAGTTAGTTTCTCTTAACGTTCGAGGGATTCGTTCCTCTACAAAGAGGAAAGCTCTGTTCACCCGGCTAAATGAGCGGAAATACGACATAATCTTCCTTCAAGAGACCTACAGTACTGCGGATGTGGAACACATTTGGAAAGCGCAATGGAAAGGTAAGCTTCATTTTTCTCATGGCTCTAATCATAGTTGTGGGGTGATGGTTTTAGTGCGGAATGACCTTGATTTTAATCTAATATCTATAAACTCCGACGACGAAGGCCGTTTAATTATAATGAAAGCTGAAGTACAAGGCTCGCTTTTCTTGTTTGTTAATATTTACGCCCCAAATAAGACTCAAGAGCAATATCGTTTCTTTAAAAAATTAAATAAGAACATTGATGACCATGTTGTTAGCACAGAGCATAGGATAATTCTCGGGGGAGATTTCAATGTCACACTTGACTCTGACCTTGATTGTTTTGGCGGCAGACCATTCAAAAAAGACTCTGTCAAAAATATACAAGATCTGTGCTTGGATTTTGACTTAGTAGACATTTGGCGCATACGAAACCCGGAAACGAGACGTTTTACATGGAGACAAAAAACCCCTTTTATTCAGAGAAGACTTGATTATTGGTTAATCAGCGACGTTTGCCAAGATGAGATTGAAAAGTCTGATATCATTCCGTCGATCAATTCCGATCACTCAGCAATCTTGCTTCATTTTAACAGTATAGACAAATCAGAACATGGTCCCTCCTTTTGGAAGTTTAATGCTAGCCTGGTGGACGACGAAAACGTCGTCACATTGATAAATGAAAGTATACCTAAATGGTTAAATGAGTTTAATAGTGTTACTGATAAAAGATTGTTGCGGGACTTAATTAAGTACAGGATTAGGCAAGTCACAATAAAATACAGTAAAGAAAGGGCACGTGAAAGAAGAAAAAAAGATTTCTGATATCGAGACTTCACTAAGGATATGCGAGGAAAGATGCAACGAGTCACCAACAGCTGAGAACCAAGAGGAGCTTGAAATGCTGAAAATGGAATACGACTCAATTTATGAACAAATAGCAAAAGGCGCCATAATTCGATCAAAAGCTACTTGGTACGAGAAAGGTGAAAAAAGTAACAAATATTTTCTAAACCTTGAAACTCATAAAAAAGCTAAAAGCTCTGTTCGTAAAGTTTTCAATAAAGAAGGAGTTCTTATTACAGATCCTAAAAAGATTTTACAAGAAACTCATGATTTCTATTCTAATCTCTGCAAACAGGATCCCCTCAGTCCATCCGAGGATATATTAAATTCGTTCTTAAAAAATCTTAAAATACCAAAGCTTTCCAATAATGACACAAGAATATGTGATGGAAAGCTAACAGTCGATGAGTGTTATAAGAGTCTCCAGCTGTTTGAAGGTAACAAGTCACCTGGAAACGACGGTTTAACAGTCGAGTTCTACAGAGCGTTTTGGCACATTTTAGGTGGTGTTATGGTTGAAAGCTTAAACTATTCTTACGACTGTGGCGAATTATCAAATTCCCAAAAAGAAGCTATAATTACCTTAATCGAGAAAAAAGATAAAGACAAAAGGCTCTTGTCAAACTGGAGACCGATTTCTCTTATCAATGTAGATGTTAAAATAGGTTCAAAAGCTATCGCAAAGAGATTAGAGATTGTGTTACCTAATATTATACATTACAACCAATGTGCTTATGTCAAAGGGAGGACCACTTTCGATGCAGTTAGAACGATTGAAGATGTTATGGAATTTACTAAAAGATACAACATTGAAGGAAAAATGATCTGTATAGATTTTAAAAAAGCCTTCGACACTGTAAGCAGGGATTTTTTATTTCGTACACTGGCTTCTTATGGTTTTGGACCATCGTTTATACAATGGATCTACACGTTTTATAACAAAATCTCAAGTTGTGTCCCCAACAACGGATTTTCTACTCCGCCCTTCGCAGTTGAAAGAGGAGTAAGACAGGGTGACCCCCTCTCCGCTTATTTGTTTATTATAGTTTTAGAGATTTTAGCATTAGCATACGCAACAACAAGGACATCCATGGCTTGTTAGTGGAGAAAGTAGAAATTAAATTAGGCCTTTTTGCTGATGATCTGACTGGCTTTCTGAAAGATGACCTCTCTGTTGGACATTTTCTCAAGGTTATAGAAGTTTATGGAAGTTGCTCGGGCCTCGAAATTAACCATGAGAAATCAGAAATATTGTTATTAGGCAATCCCGCTTATATTTCACAGGAAGGAAACGCCGTACCAGACAAATTTCAGAATATAAAAGTCAAGAAATCTGTTAAAATATTGGGAGTGAACTTCTCTTATGATATTCAAGCCAGAAATAAGCTAAATGCCGATGAATTAATTAGCTCTATTCAACAAAAATTACGAATCTGGATGTGGAGGGATTTGACTATTATCGGAAGAATCCAAATTGTGAAAACTTTTATTATCCCTATATTCTTATATCGGGTGAGTTTGATACCAATGGATAAAGATTTTGTGAAACAAGTAAATAAAATTATTTTCGATTTTATCTGGAAGGGAAAGGATAAAATTAAACGCTCGGCTCTTGTTAGTGAAATTGAAGATGGAGGACTAAAAGCCCCACATCTAGAGTCTATTGTTGAAGCGCAAAGAGTACTTTGCTGCAAGAAATTGGCAAGTGATCTGCCGAGCAGCTGGAAAACAATTCTTCTGCATTATCTCAAACCTGTTGGAGGGAAATTGATCTTATGTTGCAACTATGAATTGCAGAAATTGCCGATAAAGCTGCCAAAATTCTATGAAGATTGCTTTAAAAGTTTTGCAAAGTGCTCCGCGGCAAGTTGGGGGAGTGTAGAGGATCTTAATGGAAACGATCTTGGAAATATGATTCTTTGGAATAATAAATTTGTTTGTATTGGAGGCAAGTCTGTGTTTTTTAAAAATCTCTCAGAGAAAGGAATAATTAGAATTAGGCATTTAATATCCGATAACAATGAGTTTATTATTAAAAACAACCGCATATTGAGGGAGCTAAGGATTTCGCCGCTTGATGCATTTAGACTTCTGACTTTAATTGATGCTTTACCAGTTGAATGGCGTGAAGCTTTAAGAGCAAGCTCCTATATGGAGAATGAGCCTTTTAATATACACGAGGAGATCAAATTAAACTTAAATAAGCAAACTGTTCTAATAAAAACAGCGGTTTCTAAGACTGTCTATAAGGAACTTCGAAATAAAATCATCACCCCACCGACTGCTCAGTCGAATTTTAACGCCAGATTTGGTGGCGATGTCTTAGAATGGAAAGAGTTTTACAGCTTGCCTTTTCGTGTTACCTTAGACACAAAGTCGCGTGAATTTCAGTATAAATTGCTTAACAGATGTCTTGTAACAAATGCTTTTTTATATAAAGTTGGAGTCGTACAATCTCCGGCATGTTCCTTTTGTGGAGAAATGGATGAATCCCTTGAGCACCTTATTACATCTTGTCGCTATTCTAAGAATTTTTGGGCTGAAGTTATAAAATGGTTTGACAAACAAGGGATTAAAATCGCTAATCTTTCTGAAAAGGATATAATGTTTGGCATTGCAAGGTGTGATGATGAATTATTTGTAAATCACGTTTTGCTAGTTGCCAAACAATACATATATTATTGTAGACAAAGTAGTTCTTTACCTTCAATTAGAGTTTTTAATTCCAAAATTGAAATGACTTATCAACTTAAGACAATAATTGCCAAATCAAATAATAAACTGACAGCTCACAATATAAAATGGGGCAAATATAACACAAAATAATGTGCGATCGTGTACCGCTACTGTACATATGTTAATATCTAAACAATGTGAAAAGATGGTTATGAAGGGGTTTGTGTGTATATGTTTGTCTGTGTGTAAATTAATTATTATTATAATTTTTTTCCTTTCTTTCTCTGTACTAAGTTAAGTTATAGTGTATGTTTAAACTGTATGTTATAAATCGGAAAATCAATAAATATCATTAAAATACAAAAAAAAAAAAATCATCATCATCACCATCATCATCATCGTTATCATCATCATCGTTATCATCACCATTCGCTCAAGATAAACTTCTTTACTATTTTATCTTATTTT
>OX393567.1:20285567-20396116 GCA_947652115.1 Blastomussa wellsi | reverse complement strand
CACCCGGCCCAGCATGAACAGTTAACTCAATAGCTTTGTTTTAGAGCAAACAACATGTGCGAGTATCATGCAGAAAAACACTTTTCCACTGTGTCAAGTTAATTGCTTGCACTTAGATAAATGAAACCCAAGACACGGAACGCTAAACGTCTTGAAAGTTCACCACATGATTTTAATTGCATTGATATTATTCGCTACAGTATTAATTTTATTTTATTTAATTTTATTTATTCCAGAAGACTAAACGGTTTCTAATTCCTGACGTCTGTAACTTCCAAATGAATTGTAGTTTAGTTTTAAATAATTAATGGCACTCAGTATAAGCAAGTTGTATAAATTTTTAGAGTAGAATGTCATGAAGAAAGACACTTTTCCTTTATTTGACTAATTATTTCTACTTCGTAAGAACGTTAAATGCCTCGAAAGTTCAGTAAAAGAACTGATCTGCAACATTATTGAATTTACTCGCCAATATATAAAAGATATCTTCCAGAAGACTGAACCATTCCTGGTTTTTTACATCTGCAACTTCCAAATAAACTGTAGTATAAACTGTAATATAAACTGTAGTACAATTTGTAGTATAAACTGCAGGACAATTTATTCCGTATGCTCCAAACAAAGATTGTTTTACCTGCCCAACTAATGAACGGTTCTCGAGAGCTTCACAGCAAACCCCATATAATAAAATGAGGCACTTTTCCTTTGTTTAGCTTATTAGTTCTACTCAGTGAAATCAGGGCATGGAATGCTAAATGTCTCGATCGTTCATTGAAGTCACTAATATATTAACTGAATGTTCAAACTTTTATTTCTCACCCAAAAGACCCTGTTTTCAAATAAATCCTAATGTAATATAATTTTCAAACTTTTATTTCTCAGATGCTTTTTAATCTCAAATTAATTATTTCTCTGTTTATTAACATATCCAATAATATAAATGGAAACGTTATGAGCGTTGTATGCTTCTATTATAAAGTCTTGCATACGAGCCTAGTGGCCGATTTGCGTAGCATTAACCGACGACAGAGGCTATTTCTACTCCCCTCTGAATGGGATGCTAGTCCCTCGCAGGGTTTGCCGGTAAATTCGCCGGTACCTGTTTATACACCTGGGTGAAGAGAAGCACTGTAACAGGGGGATTAATGCTGACGTCATTGTTTACCTTTTCTCTCATTAGCATACGGCTTGGCGTACAGAAGGCAACATGTTAAAGAGGTAGTGAAATTTAGTATATGGTGAAATTTTTAGCTCTTTGCGTGTAATATTCAAGGAGAAATTGTCTTTCAAAAACTCCAAAATTTCTGGGTGGCAAAAGCGATAATGAGCTCATACATTCTTTGTAAAATTTTGAGTTTTTAAACCCGCATCAGACACAAAGTTTTAAATACATCGAGCTGAAATTCATTGGCAGTGTTAATCGTGCTACGAACTTTCAATATTCAGAACTGATTTTTTTGTAGCTCCATCAGAAACTGAATCGCTTATGCTAATGAGGCAAATATTGTAAACAAGGATTTCCCTATTGAGAGTAAAGTTTCTTGCTCAAGAACACATAAAGTGCCCCTGCCAGGGCTCGACTGAACCCTGACCGTCCGATCCGGAATCCAGAGCACCAACCGTTTGGTCACCGTGCTTCTATTATGAAGTAAAAAAAAAATGTAATCAGCTTGTTACATAATATGAAGTTAGGTTAGTGATATTGGTCATTCAAGTTGACATCTAATTTGAATGATAAAATTAGCCAATACTAAAGAAAGTGTCAATGATGTTTTATATTATTGAATTAAAATGTGATTTGGTCAGGTCTCACTCTTGATAGCACTCATGATCTGAAATTTTTGCCATTAGAAAAACGCATCAGGTATAGCAAATAAACCAATATACAGGATTCGTACATTCGTCATTCTGATAATGATTGAGTCAGCAAAATTTTCGTATTTTGATTCGCTTGTAAAAATGCTTTTCCGAGCCCGGATATTGGTAGATGGAATTAACAAACATTGAACTATTTTTGGCTTTTGTGTATTTGAACTTATATAAACAAGAAAAGATTAGATTATTGGTTTTTCCCTCGTGTACCGGTACACAAGAGAATAATTAACCATTGCTCTTTCTTTGTTTAGGAGTTATTGGTCTGCTGTTTTGTATATACTATTGGCTCTTTTGTATAGGCCCTTGTGAACCGGTACGCGAGGACAGAATCCTATTATTTCTGCTGCTTTGTATGCAGTCTACACGTTGTCATTTTGAAAAGACCACACGTACGGATTTTTTATTGGAAAACTATTGAATAGTTAATTTTGGCAAAGATGTCGCTTTGTTTAGTTATTCGAAAACTCTATTAAAAATATTCTTATCTCGACCGGAGTGTTTTTATTATTTTTAAAGCTGATTCAGGAAATAAATATATAGCTATTGCAAAATTAAGTTGACAAACAAAATTCTGAAACAAAAATGTAAATTTATCGTGAATCAGTAAATAAGGTAGCTGTGTGCAACAATTTCTATCTCTTTTACACTTAAGTAGATAATTTTACTTTCCTAGGCGAAAAATGATCTTCCAACGTTTTCATACATTTGATGCAAATATTTCGTAAATACATTTTTTGGTCGAGAATTTTGCACCACGAAGGATTTCGCTCTGACATATAAAATAATATTGAAAGAATTCAAAACGTCAATTGGCGACGAGAGAAGATTGGGGACGAATAACAACAACAGTCTTTGCGACTATATCACGGGCGATGAGCCGGGATGTTCATCGGTGGAGACCTGACGATGAGTTATACCACATCGTATAATAGCACGCAGCGCTATTGTTTTAGGGCTAGGGTCCATTATTACTGTTGTTTGTTTATCATTTTTTTCACCCGAAGTGCTTATTAGGCTAACCGGAGTGAAATGGAGGCTATCCAGAGGGGGTGGTGCGCAGCTCTTTAAGGGGTCTCACAGTTCTGGCTGAAAAAATGATAAACAAACAACAGTAATAATGGACCCTGACCCTAAAACAATAGCGCTGCGTGCTATTATACGATGTGGTATAACTCATCGTCAGGTGTCCACCGATGAACATCCCGGCTCATCGCCCGTGATATAGTCGCAAAGACTGTTGTTGTTATTCGTCACTCGAGCGTCGATGAAGAGTAATTTTACTACTTTAGAGGTTCATGGAGGGCAAATTTAGCCGTAGAATGTCAGATGATAATATACCAGAAAGAAAGTCCAGCTACAGAAAGGCTGTGGGTGCTAATATAACAGAAAATCAAGCGAAGGCTGTAAGTTTTCAAGCCGCTGCCATATCATCGGGCGACCCTGTTGTCGTGTTCGATTCTGATGGTGGACTCAATGGTTCTGTTTTAGGTAAGAAAATTGTTAACGAATTTGATTTACAAATCATATTTCATACAGCTCCTTAGTGCATCGTCGAATAACGAAAATTAGTGAAACGCATGGAGCGAGGCAGAAAATTAAGCTGGTTTATAAATTAGAAACATTGTTGTCAGAAACCAGAATTCGTATACTGTAAAGTGACGTGTACATTGTTTATGTATTTAGTGCAAATTTGTTATTACTTTTATCGAAATATTGGTGGAACTGTAAGTTTGTGATAACACCAGGATTTCTTTTAAAACATTTGAATCTAAAGTTCTGGCGGTTAATTGTGGATCAAACTGAAACAGGAAAAAACATCCTCGTATCTTGACATCATTCAATGAAAGAAACAGAACTGCATGGTTCAAACTAAGGACATTACGCCGCATAACGATATAAATATCACTTTTTTTTCCTTAATTCGTTATGTTCATGTTGCTTTATGTCATTATGTTCCTACTATGTCGTTATGTTGTGTTGTTCACGCTGGTGACATAAATCATAAATATGTGAGGTCTTTTGCATTTGCGTCACCTTGCCTTCGTATTTGTTATGCCGCGCCAAATAAACTATAAAGTAATTGCATCTCACGGAGAAAAATTTCTGCAATATTATGGCAGTGATTCATATATATACTTGAGAATATTTGAATTCATAAATGTATCACTCTGTACTATAAATTTTCATTTTGGTTTAAAGTGACACAAGTTAATATAAAAGACCTCTATAAAGTAAATTTATTCAGAAATCTTATAAAATGCTTTTATTGTTCTTGAAGATCTTCGAGTTTTACTAATAGCACATACGCTTGTTATTTGCACAGCTGTGTTAGTTGCTCTGTTCTTCGAGGAGACCAACTCAACGTGAAAAGGTGAAAAGATAACTGTACGGCAGTACAAAGCCAACTTAAAGCTGGCTTAATCGTCTGCTACCCTTACGTTTTTGAAGCTGACCTGTATGCCAGCTTTACACTCATAATTAAAGCTAGAAAAGAGCAAAGAGACTAAAACTTTTAAGATTTAATCCATAGCGTGAAGTTGGATAACCAGCTTTAAGAACATTTTTAAGCCATTGGTTATGAAAACACTCCAGTGAGTTATTTTTCTTTTCCCACGCTTTTAATTTTTTTGGACGTTTAAAATACTCCCAAGGCTCATTGTAGACATACTCAGTGCTCTATGACAAGAGAAGTAATCATGCAAACTGAAAAGGGTAAATTTTATTTTTCTTTATTAAAACAAATCTTACCAAATAAGGGATTCATAAAATTTATATTAACAAATGACGTAACGATCCACGTTAATAATTTTATCGGTTAGATTAGAGACACAACGGGCTACCTACTTATTGGAAATTTCTTTTGACAGATAAAACCCCAAGCGGACTGTTGTTTCTTTCGCAGTCGTCAGGTTTTTCCTTTTTTGGGGGCCGGGAGGGGGGGGGGGGGGGGGCAGGAGGGGGAAGCGCTCCGGAAGCATGACACTCCCCTCCCCCTAAAAATACAGCAACTGCGAAGAAAAGCCACTATCATTTCTTGCCTTGATATTAACTTTAGTTCAGCCTTAGGTTAGTTGCGTACGCTTATTACGATTAATTTCCATATTAAACCGGTCCATAACCATGATATCCGCCCATTTCAACAGCAATATGTTAGCCTTATACCTGCCTGAAGATGTAAGACGTTTCGTTAACGACTTTTTACACTGTGAGACTGTAAGTTGAGCCATTTCTGTATCTCTTGGCGCACCTTTTTAACACAACTCGATACTGGGACGTGATTCATAAACTGGCTTTATTAGATTGTGATACGTTCTGTGATTTGTTCAGGTTTCTGTTGTCCTTGTATTACCGACAGCTTATTTCCGTCAGTGCAGTGCGTGTTTACCTGTTTATTCCGCAAACCATCATTCGCCCACACATTTCACTGAAATCGACTGTAGGAGATGGGTGGCCGGGGGGGGGGGGGGGAAATGGTGGGATGTGACAAAACCCGCAGAGAAACTACGGGTGCTATAAGAATAAATTTGAAACGAAGTGCCACTCATTCACTGAATTACCATGATTTCTTTATAAACTTTTTTTTATTATATGAAAAAATAAACACATGATATTCGCTTATTGTTGGAATCGGTCAAGAGTTCGACTTACCGGCTGTAGGAGCGTGACTTGCCCTCCACATCCATTCCAGTCCCCTGCAACTTGTTTTGCAGCACCGTCGCTAGCAAGCGGCAAGACGAGGCGTCTAATTTTTAGCTTAAGGTATCAGTATACCTCAATTTCGTTCAAAAAAGTGAAATTCCTTTTTTTCGGATGCCCTGTTGGGAAATTTTATGGTCTTTCTTTTGCAAAAAATTCGAAAAGAAAAGCCATTTTTGTTCCCAAAATAGAAAAGAATTTTTAATTGCTATTTACCACCAGTTGACCAAGTTCCTGTCATCACTTACTGTCAATTCACCGCCAAACCTCACGAGAGCGTCTCACTTCACAACAAAACTTTTTTCTCGTGATATGATCGCACTTTAGTTCTAATTCTCCTGTTCTCTTTCAGTATTTTCAGTGGGTTCTTGCGTTAGACTTTAATTTTGCGGGTTGCATGCTTGATGTCCTCATGGAAACTCAAAGTGCCGCACCCGTGTGCTTCTGAGCAAAGAAGCCGAAACAACAAGCAATCTTTTAATTACCCGCTTCGATCGTGGCTCCTTTTATTTGCTAGAAGCTCTATCTTTATAATTTTCTGCTTTTCTTATAATTTTCTGATTCTCAATACCTGCTCTACAAAAGTGTGTCTCCGATTTCTAAATTCCGACCTGGTTAAACAGTTATAGGTTTGTTTGTTCAAGGGTATCAGAAGCTTTAGAACCTCAAACTTTAGAGTGGCATAAAAAGAAAACAAAGCGATTGAGAAGTCGGAGTTACAATTTTGAAGGGCCATCTGTAACGAATCATTTACGATACTAAACACGTTGGGGGCAACAATCGAGGCGTGTAAACGAACTTGATAAAGACAAAAGGGAAAATATCACTGAGCAAAAATTCTAAACCGAATTTCTCATTTATTAAGCTTTTAGAAAATGTATACTTTTGGGGTGTTAGCGTGAGGAGGCCAATTGAGGTATGCCTTAAATTAAAATCAAACAGTTTAGTTTTTAAAATACTGTTAATTTTTCTTTGCTTCAAGGTAAATAATTGAGAGAGCTTCTAGATTTCCCTCTGGTTACTGACTTCGGCTTTGCCTTTAATTTATTTGTATTTGAGACCGACGTCATTTTTCGCCAGGATCGATACAGGTTGCGGGAGGTTAACATCTAAAAACTATTTGATTCCTTTTCCTCAGCAAAAGACAGTAATATTCCCATGGAAACATTCTTCATCCAAGCCGATACTAAACGAGACAAAGAAGAAGAGGTAAAAAGAGAAAAATGGGGCGATTTTGCAGAAAACGCGACTCTCCATGGTTTCCGATTTATTTTTACACGAGCGTCGTTTAGGGTGCGTCTGTTATGGCTTTTTCTCTTACTAATCTGCACTGGATACGTCATCTTCTCCATATACACCAGCATTTACAAATATTTTACCTACCCCATTGCTACAGTGATGAAGATTCGTCACCCACAAGAGGGACTTCAGTTTCCCGCAGTTACATTGTGTCCCATGACAACGTTAACCAAGACTAAGATATCCATGAAAGACAATGACCCATGGTTTAGGAAGCTGGGGCTAGACATACCCGCCTGCAATACAACAGCGGCTGTCAGGGCAGGGAGACCCTGCGGAGAAGCCCTACTGTGTTGTTGTTCGACTCAGAATCCTAGCGAGGTTTCTTTGGTTCTCAGCAACTGCACCGAGGACTATAAACAAGATCTTCTTGGAGTTATGAAGAAGAACAGGGAGACATTTAATGACAGGAAATTTCACGAAGCTTACGGTCCAAATATACGAAGAATAATCATACCGAGAACTTGCTGGTTTGGATCAGAAAAGGCTTGTTCCCACGAAGATTTCGATCCGATTGTTACGGAACGCGGCCTGTGCTACTCATTCAATGCGGCTCCGCGTGGAGAAAAAGTACTCAATGCATCTTATGGCGACATCTCAGCCGGTCTGTCCTTGATGTTAGATCTAAATTTGCCTGATCACCTTGTTGGCTCATACTCCGAGGGGATCAGGATTATTGTACACGATCAGGGGGTATACATCAACCCCTTTAACAGTGTTCTTGTGGCTCCAGGGACGCATGCTCAAATCGGCGTTAGGAGGAAAGTGGTAAGCATATATATATAGTTCGACTTTTTTATCAAAAAATTCACGTCCACACGTAGCGTTTTCATATCGTTTTCACCCGTCCACACGAAAACGCTGAAGTGATTCGAAAACGCAGATACCGCTGACGGTGCATGCGCATTTACCGGCAAAATGAGCCCGCAAGATAGGAAGGGGAAGCCACGTGGTACCATTTTCTTTCGCGGGGGTGGGCTGCATCCAATACTGATACGTCATCGTGTTCGAAAAGTTCCGTTTTCCCCCGTCCACACGTAAAAACGAAAACAGCGTTTTCAAAAACTTCCACTCTTGAAAGCGTTTTCAAAAAGTTGCGTTTTCGCTGACCGTTTTCATCGGATACGTGTGGACGGAAGCCGTATCCGTAACAAAAAAGTTGCGTTTTCAAATGAAAACGGATACGCGTGGACGGGGCCTTAGTGTTTAGCTGTTTGGGTGGTAATAATCACTTGGGCTGTTGGTTTATGGTTGGTTGTCTGGTTGTTCGCTCGTTTTATTTGTTTTTGTTCGTTTCTTTCATATACTTATTCATTCGATGTTTTGGCATCTACCTTGAAGTATCGAAACAAGAAACCGCCGTACGGAACAAATTGCAGCGAAACTAAACAGTTGGCAGGCTATCAGAATTACACTTCTGAAGGATGCAATACCGAATGCGTAGCAAATGCCACAGCAAAGAAATGCGGTTGTAAATTACCAGGGGACCCAGGTGAGGCTTGCTGAGTGACTGGCTGGCTGACGCCCTGACTGTCCGACCGACCGACTGACTGATTAACCGACTGACTGATTGCTTGGCTGTCTGTCTGACGGACTGACTGTATGTCTAGCTAGTTTAATGATTTCCTGATTGATCGAGCGGAGCAATTGATTAATGGATTAATCAAATTATGTATTGGTTGATTTATTGATTATATGACTGACTAATTGGATGCGATTCATTGTGGCTGTAACTGATTTATACAAAAATTCTAAAACCAGTAAAGACAAGATATTTTATGTACTACTGTTAAATTTGTCTGTACTTCTAAAACTTTTTGTAACCATATGCGCTTGTTACGTTTAATAGGTAACGATGTTGAAAGGGTCTGTTTTGGAGAAGACATGTCATGTGCTGAAACATTAGTTAATGGTAAGTAGCCCGGGGGTACTTGACTAATGTTTGTTGGGGGTTTGAAACCCTGACCCTGTTTTGGACAAAAATAAAGGTTGCCCTGATTAGGACAAACGGCAACGTTTTTAATACTATAGAGCTAATATGTTGTTCTGAAAATGACCTAATGTTGATTGATAACCGGCTTAATAAACAATGAACATTTCGGAGTGAGGTCTTGAAGCCATACCCTACCTAGGACGGGTCGAGACTCTGACTAGGACAGACTCCTTCAAACTATATATCCTGTTCTGGGATGAGGGGCACAAAGCCATACCCTATCCAGCGGTGCCCTCCCGTATAGACCATTATAGGGGAGTACCCCCTCCCCCAGGTAAGTAGTCTAAAAGAGTTTTCTGCTGCCGTGCATGATGCCAGATAAGGCTGTAACTAATGCTTTAACCACTCAGGATATAATCATGATGAAACACGAAAGTTCCACCAGTGAAACAGAAGAAATGCATAAAAATGTCAGTTCGGAGTTTTGATACAATGCAATTGAAAATAGTTGACAGATCGTCTGCTTGGTGACTCAACCAGTATGGGGCGTTGCACATTTTGAACTTTTTTTGATATTGAGGGCATTGCCTAACATTAAATTTGACGGAAGCTTCTTACGTAAAGACCTTTTCATATCATATGATTATGATTATTTTGCATAATTGATTTATTTTAGCCCTTTGAAATATCATACTATTAAACCAATGCTTTAAGAAGGCGAAGAATGAAGACAACAATACTTCATTTTCATTCTTCTTCAGTGCAAAAGTAAAAAATAAATTCTGAGTACGAGCCTCGTGGCCCGTCAAGTAGGAGCGTATCCCTGTTTCGTTAACATAAAGAGTCAAGAAGTATTTCTACTCACTCCTGGATGGATGCTAATTCATTCCAAAGTTATACCCCAGCATTAAATTTAGGCGTAGTTATGTCATCATTTTTTTTTCTTGATTGGATTACCTTGAAGGCCTTTGCCCTGTCGTAGACCACCTCACTGTATAAGTTTTATATCATTTTCAGTTGTTATACAGTGTAAGCTGAATGAATAAATAAATGAAAAACATCCGCTGGTGCCTATCCCCCACGTGGAGGGAGGCACCATGACAGTAAAGTACCATGCCCAAGGAAACATCATTCCCAGTTCCCCGGCCACGGCTTGAACCCCCGGACCGCTCGATGCAGATTCCAATGAACGTACTAACCATTAGGCCACTGCGCCTCCCAGTTCGCGAGTAACTCAATATGTAAATTAAAAAAGAATAAATTAACTGAATCACATATTGCCACAGATATGTTTGAAGGCACCCTAAAATGTGACTGTCCCCTCGCTTGTGGTGTGGTCAACTTTGAATCGACGGTATCAACTGCAGCATTTCCCAACCCAACGATGATTAAGCTATTACAAACCAGAGGATATAACAGAACGGAGGAGTACTTGCGGTGGGTCTTCTATAAAGTGTTTTAAGCGAAATTATTAATAATAATGGTGGATTTTTTGCAACTTACAATCACATGGTACAACATCCGTAATGCTGGGACAAAGGCTCCTCGCTGGGGCATTCAAAACAAAGCGACTTCAACATGTCAGACTTGACTTTCCTTTGTTTTGAATGTCCCAGTTCTTAGCTTGTACCAGGTGACCGTAAACCACAAAGGGCCCATTATGCCTAATTCTTTACTTGAAAACTGCCTGCAATTAACGATCTTATCTTATCTTGTTGACGTTATTTTGGATTAGTTGCTGGCTTAATTATAGAGTCAAAAGCACACATTCCTGCAAAAATTGACTTTTTAAAGTCACTATTTTTAAATTTCATTATTCTGATATATATAATGAACACTGAGGTTTGACTTGAGTACTGTTTGCCCCTTGTTCTTTTCCACAGAAAGATTTTCTTCAAGTTGGTTATATTTCTAGCTCTCAGTTAAGAATAATAAAAGTTCATTATTTTGATCATGATCTCTGAAGTTTGACTTGGCTACTGTTTGTACCTTGTTTTTTTTTTCCACAGAAAGAACTTGGTTTTTCTTCAAGTTGGCTATATTTCTCTCAGTTACGAATATTTTAGACAAACGTCACAGTACGATACTGGGGCACTGATGGGTGAGTGCATTTTCTAATATTCTTATGAGTTTCATTTGGCTATAACAAGACAAAATGCGCCGCAGAAAAGGGCATTCCCATTCCGGGATTTGGGATATGTCGATTTAATACAGCTATTAATTTTAGGCTATGTTTACAAGGGACGGGTCCAAACGGATCCAAATGGATCCGGTCCGAATCGGACCGGATAGGCTTTCTGTTTACACTGGGCCTTTCTCAAACCGATCCGGAACGGATCCAACCGGATCCAAACCTGGACCTCTTGTTTTGCAGGACCAGTTTGGATCCGTGCCGGACCGGTTCCATAAAGATCCCGGATCGGTTCTAAAACGATTCCACGTAAACAGAAGCCGATCCGGTCCGGCTAAGTTCGGAACGGTTCCGGTCCGGACCCGTGTAAACGTAGCCTTAGACTGGCTTTTGTAACGGAGTTCTTTTTCCCGAGACGTCCGCGTAAAGACCAATTTCAATCTGATGTTTGGAAGAAAAGCAATATTTGGCTTGTAATGGCTGACCGATTAGAATTAAGTTTGTCGATGAAAATGACTTCCAAAAGTTGGCGTCGAGGAAACTGACAATCCTCTCCATCCTTGTTCCTGTTTGGTTCAGTATCAACTCTTTGGTGTATATCTTCCCATCCAAAAACAGCACTTCTTATCCCTGCAGGTGATATTGTTCCTTTCCGCTCCAGTTTACCTCGTCTCTCCGGAGTCCAGGTCACGGCTGTTTTTGGAATTTGCTGCAGAATCCATTGGTAACATATCCAAGCCATTCCTATCTCCTTAGCCCAAGAATGGTGGACACTGCTTCTTTTCCTTTTGCTTGTAGGAGTCTGGCATTGGAATGTTGTTGGACCAGAACACTCGCATTATTATCCTGTGAGAGGTGATGCCATTTTTGACTTGTCACAACTCTAATTGTCTTTTTGCAGGTGAAATTGGTGGTAACCTGGGCCTGTTCCTTGGCTGCAGTATTCTCACCATCTGTGAATTTATCGACTTTGCAATTTTTCTGTGCCGCGCCCGAAACAAGAAGAAGTCTTGATACTCAAGCTACAGAGGGATGAGAACAGTGGTATAAACATTTTTATACTTGCACATAACTTATTGTGAAAATATAAATAAATAGTACAATAATTCACTAAACATGTAATCTGATTCGTGCGAAGTTATTTGCTGATGCTAAGTACATTTGCATAATTACCATGAACCCATACCGGAATGTCATGAAAACCATCTGATTGATATTTAAACACAACTCTTTAAAAACTTTGAAATTCAACGAACTCTTAGTAGATTAACACTACTGTACGAACACCACTTAATATTTCTTGTTAAGTACTTTAAAGGAGAAGGTCACTCCAAAATCCGCATTTTTTTTTTGTCATCACCAATAAGAAGTTTATACTGAGTTAAGTTACTCACCGAAGTTTCAGCTTCTAAAGTGCATCCTATGCCGAGAAATTAGTCTCCAAAGAAGTCCAAAATTCTACCTCTGTAGCCGCCATTTTTGAACCAAGTGCTCAGTAGCCAGGCCGGGCCAGGCCGCTGAGCGTGACGTCCTTCCGTCCGAGGGATTTTGGGCTGACAAGTGTGTTTATACTGGAGGTCATGGCTGATCTTCAACCTTACCGTTTAGAGCCAGAACGTGTTCCAAATACTGATGATAGCGAAAGCGAAAGTGAAGAAGTAAACGATCGGTTAGAAGTTACATTTTGGTGTACTTGTGAGTGATGTGAAATCATGCCAACGCAAAGACAAGGTGTTTGTTGCCGAGAACAGCCAAAAATGGAAGGTACAATTTTAAGCAAAAGAAGCGTGAGAACATTTCAAAAACATATGCTCGATTGTCTGCCACTCTTTTTTTACAAAGTCAGATACTAGGTTCGCTTTTGGCGCGAGAGTCGCACATCCGCGCTATTCAGACAAAATATCACCCTTTTTAAAAAATACTACAAATTTCGTGGAGCCGAACACCAATCGTCAATATGCTCACCGTCGTGGAATTATAACAAGCTCCGTCCTTGTATTAAAGAAGTGATGTTTTGCTTCCCCAAAGGTTTTCAGTTGGTGGATAATGCTTGCCCAGAATGGAGGAAATCGCTTCTCTGCAACATAGATTTTTAAAAATTTTGCCTGGGGGAGCAAGCCCCCAGAACCCCTTAGAAATTCGGCCCTTTGGGCCTCACTGTTGACATCAATTAAATTGCTCACTCTATACTAACCGGAAACCTTGCATATATGTAATAATTATATGTAACAACTATCATATTAGAAAGTGTGGTCCTCATAATTCTTAGTTATTGAAAGCTCTTGAAAAATTTTGCGTAACAGAAATTTGCAATTGAGGAAGAACAACAACGAATAGGCGATACTAAACCAAACAGGAGCAAGAGGAAGATTGAACTGGATTAAACATTACGAATTAAAAAATGTTAAGCTATTTTCTTTAAAAAAGATACACAAAATCCATCACGTAGCTCCTCCAATACTGAAGATGAACCTTAGCTAAAAATCAAATTAATAAATTAAAATTTTTTTTAAGCGAGTATCCCATTATTTCATCATTAATTTCGTCATCACTAATTGTCAAAATATATATAGCGTGGATGCCACCAGGTCCAGTTTAAGCTTGTGAAATACGACGGATGTAATAATGCGTCTAAGCAGTAAGTATTTAAAGACAAAATATTGAGCTTCATTTTTTTTTGCTCCGAGGCCTTTTGAGCTGTCCATTGTGATCAGTTCTAAATGATAGAGCCTATATTTTTACGTTCTGTTCACGACATATATATCTCCTCTTAATTTCCGTTGTTGATAATCTCTGGTTGAGTAGGGTTCTACTGCAATAATAAAAATATTTATCTCAGTTTATCGGTCATTGACTGTGATAGTTTATAACAATACACGGAGTGAACTGAGTCCTTGCTATTTTCCTTTAAGTGCAGTGTAAAAGTAAAGGTTTTCACTGGTAAATACAGAAATCTAGCATTTAAATCGCCAGGAGAACGTAGACTGAAAAACTAATATGCGATAAAAAAGTTCCGGATAAAGAACCAAATTAATTTACCGAATTTATTGCTTACGGCATCCCAGATATGATGCCCTGATATAATATCCTTTCAGATAATTGTAATGAACATTTCAATTTGTAGTTATGTTTTTGTTTATTTTAATTTTTATTGCACGTCAAGTTAAGTATGTTATATATCATTTTCTTAAAAACTGTGGTATGTTGCATGTTGCAGTTCCTGAGTTTTTACTGGTTTACAAGCCTTGGTATATGCGCTCATATACCATCATGGAACATAAATATGCTAGGTTTACGCGATAGCGAGAACACCGGGGTACTCAAATATTGCGGTTATATTTCACTCGGGCTTATTGGATATTTAATAATTAGACTACTCGCCCTCGTTTTCTACTTAACAATTAGATTATGAGCTCGAGATTTCTATCGCGTTGACGAGGGCGCAGCCCGAGCCAACTATCACGCATGGAAATCGAGAGCGAATAATCTAATCGTTTTAGTATAAATCTACTAGTCGTGGCGACTTTTGTCTTTTCTGGGTTCGACCAGTAAACTGTCTAAATCTTCTTCACGGACATTTCGAAAACGTGATGAAGCGGCCGCCATTTTTTTTGACAACCGCACTGCTACGCTACTCACTATCTATCACAGAATAGATAGTGGGTAGCGTAGCCAATCAGAGAATGGCATTCGTGATAGAACACTAGTAGATTTATACGTCTAATAACGAGTAGTCAACGAGGCGCAGCATTTTCTGCCATTATATATACTTTAAGCCGAAAATCAAGAAGCAAGATCATTTTCAGTCAGCGAATAGAAAACAGTTGGAGAACTAATCAGATTCACGGATTTGCACATCTGCGACAGACTCGGATATCGCCTCGTGTGCCACCTTTTTATTCTTACCACATTTTGACGTCATCAGTGATCTATTACTGAACAGACGCACGGCAACATGGAATCTGTCTGTTTTATATCATAACGATTTTATTAGTGATAACGTCATCAGTCCGTGTGTCCTTTAATAGATCGATCATAGGTAGGAACCAATCAAAATGCGTCCATCATTGGGTTAATTATGTAAAAGATAGTTGTAGCCAACTCAACGCTATGCGCCTTGTTGGCTATCTACCATCTCATATATCCAGCAAGCGCGAGTGGAATAATTGTTAAATATGAAATGTTAATTGACAGTTAAGCTGCTAGTATTTTAGCTACTAATTAAGAGGATTAAATGGTAAAAAATTGTTTTCAAAAAATGTATTCTACTTATTTTTATTCCAGAGGGTGACAGGTGAAAGTATATTTAATTCATTCAATAGCTTTTCTTTAGTCCTATGCCTGTTCGTGTCTGTATTTCGTCCACTGCCTTGCTCGCGGTTAAATTCAAGAATGGAAAATAGCTTTATTTGTTACATTGCAAAATTTAGTGAAACAGAACGCGACTTTGTAGTAATATCTTCACTCGATGTACATAAAGTTTTGTTGTTTTCGTGACTAACACAGACAACAATGTGGTTTGACTATCATGCTACTATTAGAAATTAAAAAAAGACGAACAATAAATTGTTTTATTTCAACACTGTATGATTCCGTATTACGTTGTGATGGTTTCAAAGATAATATTCTCGGAAATTTTATTAATTCCTCTAAAGTCCGCCAAAATATCCGCCAGTATATTATCTGTAAATTGTATTTATTTACATTAAGAGCACTCAAAGCCTTTTAAGCCGTCAGATTAACTTTGAGCCAGCACTGTCCTTAAGTGGCATGCGTGAGCTTGAAAGAATAACATGGTATGGTCTATTGCAGTGTGATAAGATCAGCTTCTCGCATTCATTTTTGTGTGGCATTGTTATATGAAAAGAAATGAACCTGATCGAGATTTGGAATCCCGTTTCATTTTTCGCCACTTAAATTTTGGATATAGCCATCGAGTTTGGAGTATTCCTAGCACCTATTTGAGATGCAAATTATTTTTGCTTGACATACGATGGGAATTGTAGCACAAAGAGCACCACCGTAATCTTTTATTTGATCAGTTTTAATTGCTTTTGCCTTTGACAATGTTTAATACGCACGTTGCTTTCGTCCTCGTCTGTTGAATGGACGCGAAGGAACGAAATACGATGACTCGGTGTGGAAACAATGGGAAGCGCGGACATTTTACCCATGCGGACAAAGCTACAAAGACTGTATTTCAGAAAGTTAATTGGTAAAAACAGGTGAAAATATGAACAGGCCCCAAAAATTAAACAGTTGGAGTGCTTGAGGCCATACACCTGTTAAATTCTTTATATTTCGGCTGCCATTTTTGTCAGCTATAAGCGTCAGAGTACAGGTTGTCCTGCGCGGCACGTTTGATGTCCCACATAAAGAATATTGTTTGTGGATTTCCGTAATTTTTTCATCAGTTAGTCTTATAACGGCAGTCTGTAAACTTTCGACCATTTTCAGTTCAATATGCAAATCACATCATGGAACATTCAAAACGACACATTCGACGAGAATAAAGAGGAGGAGTCCATCCTGGGCTTTAGCCCTGAGTTCGATACGTTTCCTATAGTCCTGGCAATCTTGAGCGCAGCTTTGAACTTCTTTGTACTGTTTCTCGCTGCAAGGCTACGATCTCTTCGAACGGTGTCGAACTTTATCCTTTGTAGCCTGGCATTTTCGGACTTGCTCAGTGGTTTGATGGGAATACCTTGTTACTTGACTTGCTCCGCAATTCAAGAGACACCTGTTTGCAGTATTACTCAGGTGCTCACGAAGTTCTTTTCCGTTTCTATCGTTCTACATCTCCTTCTAGTCTCTATCGATCGCCATGTTGCTATCGTCCACGCCATACGTTATCGATCCTTGGTCACGAAGCGCAGGACACTCTACACGCTGCTTTCAGTGTGGATAATCGCTGTTTTTGTCTCCCTGATTCAACTCTCGTGGATTAGTCCCGACATCGATGTTAACGAAGACATTGAAGAACAATCCGCGAAAATAAACATCATATATAGCATCTTTTGCATTGTAATGTTCTTCCTGGTACCGCTTATAACAATGATTTTTTGCTATGTGACAATATTCCTTGCTTTGAGAAAACAGCTACAAGCAATTCATCAGAACAACATACCGTCTTTTAGGAAAAGTGAACGCCGTTCTCACGCACGCGAAAGACGTGCGGTCCTAATTTTCGTAACCATGATTATCATATATATCTTCTGCTGGTGTCCTTATTTCTTGCTTGCCTTTCAGCACCAGTTTGGAAATTATTTTTTTACGTTACCAATCTCAATTGAATATACAATCTTTTATTATCCGAAGTTTTTGAATTCGCTTATGAACCCACTACTTTACGTATTCTGCAAGCATGACTTCCGGCAGGCCATCCGTGTAATTATATCAAGAACGTTAACAGACGATGGGCCATCGTTAAGTATTCAAGATACCCACGGGAAAGGTGCTCATCGGAGAGCAATTGGAGAAAAGCCATAATTAAAAAAATTGAGGCCAGACGTAACCTAGCTTCGGTTATGCTATATAATAGATATAGAACGTCCATTGGACAGCGACGATGAAAATAGGAAAGGGGAAATAGGAAATCAATTTAAAAGCATATAATTAGGTGTATATGTGACGATAGTTGGGTTAGCTACATCTAAAGTAAATCAATCTTTCATGTTTCAATTCATCTCTAATATATATGTGCTGTTGTATTTATATTTATATATGTAATTTTCTAATTGTCTGGTGGGAAGCTGTAATATTTCAATTCGAATTTCCCTGTTTAGCTAATTCTGTTCGCATTATAAAAATAATTTCTTTCACAAAAGGGAGTGTTCTTCTCTTTTTAAATTCTGAATTGTATTTTTCTCCAGATATCGAGTTCAGTATTATAACGCGATCTTTAAGTTCATAAATTGCACCATTCTCATCCCCATAGCCCTTTTCGTTTCTCTTAGCCAGCGGGGCCTTGGACCGAGAAACGAAGGGCTTTGGAGACCTACGATTTCTAGTCCAAGATTCTAGGACTTCCGGACTTCATGTTTTAGCATTGATGTTTCTACATGTTGTGTGTTGTAACATGTCGGCCGGCGAACAGTTTGACTTCCGTTTAAGATTTCTTTGTTCTAAACAGCCACCAAAAAAAATTCGAATTTTCTTGAAAATTGTATGTCCCCAGAGCCCTTTGTTTTTGTGCCAAGGCCCTGCCAGCTAAGGGAAACGAACAGGGCGATGGGGACGAGAATGAAATTGCACTCGCCGAGCTCATGCACGTTAATTACTAATTGCTCTCGAAGACGGGGGATAAATTATCTAACAAATAGCAAACCTGTTATTTTAGTCAACAGTTCCCTCAAGCTGCTAAACATGATTTCGAGATAATGTCACCGGATGATGTTATTAAACACTCGCTTGGCGCTGTTATGAAGATCATTTTAATTTCGTTAATGACCATCTCACTAATGACTACCTCAGTAATTTATATTTATGTATGTAGATTCGGCTTTCGAGCACGCTAAAAGTTTATATATATGTAAACATAATGACACTGTGAAACGACATTTCACCTGCCAGTAATGTCACTTTTCCAAGAAGAAATAATATTTTCCTGTGACAGGAGATGTAAATCATCTCACGAAATGTTTTCAGGTCTCTACAATCTCCACGTTGATAGGTCTAATTACCATTGCCTTTGACAAGTTTTAATATTTCTTGTTTTATTTATTTTATCTTATTAAAAAACTGAAGGTACCTTACTTAAAAATAGCCATGGAATAGGACGTGGAAAGTGAATTTGCATTTTGGGAAATCATTTTGTTTTAGAACTGGGGAAAACTGCATGGTAATTGCTCGATCGAGATCCTATAGTGCTAAACCTGAAGCAAAGTATTATTAGTTTTCTTATAATTCATGCCGAGCGTTTGATGACGCGCATATAATTCGTAAGGTATGAATACCCGATTACCAGTTCATTCGTCATTTACCATCACCATCAGCCGTTTGCAGCAAAGATACTATATGCTGTGAACTCGACATTTCTTTAAGTAAACATGCTAAACTTCACAAGGCATATCAAAAACGACTCGGCGCTCGATAATTTGGATGATAACGAAGAAGAGAAAATATTAGGCTTCAGCCCCGAATTCGACACTTTTCCGATAGTCTTGGCAGTTTTCATCACTGCGTTGAACGTCTTTGTTTTGCTTCTTATTACAAGAGTGCGATCTCTTCGAACGGTGACGAACTTTATCCTTTGTAGCCTGGCATTTTCGGACTTGCTCAGTGGTTTGATGGGAATACCTTGTTACTTGGCTTGCTCCGCAATTCAAGAGACACCTGTTTGCGGTATTACTCAGGTGCTCACGAAGTTCTTTTCCGTTTCTATCGTTCTACATCTCCTTCTGGTGTCTATTGATCGTCATGTTGCTGTCGTCCACGCCATACGTTATCGATCCTTGGTCACGAAGCGCAGGACACTGTACACACTGCTCTCAGTGTGGATAATCGCTATTTTTGTCTCCCTGATTCAACTCTCGTGGATTGGTCCCGATGTAGATGTTAACGAAGACATTGAAGAGAAGACCGCACGAATTAGTATCATATATGACATCTTTTGCATCATCTTATTCTTCACAGTGCCGCTTATAACAATGATTATTTGCTACGTGACAATATTCCTTGCTCTGAGACAGCAGTTGCGAGCCATCCAGCAGAATAACGTTGGCCCGTCTGTTAAGAAACTAGAGCGACGTTCGCGCGCTCGTGAAAGACGGGCAGCACTAATTTTCGTGCTTATGATTTCCGTTTATATCTTCTGCTGGTTTCCCTATTTCATGCTTGACATACAGCACCAGTTTGGGAATGACTTTTTCACATTACCAATCATAGTTGAATACACCGTTTTTTATTATCCAAAGTTCTTTAACTCCCTTTTAAATCCATTGCTTTATGTATTCTGCAAGCACGACTTCCGGCAGGCCATGCGTGCAATGATAGGAAGAGCGTTCACAGACAATGGACCATCGTTAAGTTTGCAAAATACTTACGGAAAAGGTTCACCTCATTCATGAATCAGCAAGGGAAAAGGAATTGGCCTCAGAATCAAACTTTAAAACTAATCTAACCTAGCTACATTAGGCAGATAGTCCATAAAGGGTAAAAATAACGAAGCATGGATTTTGGCGATTGTGAAGTTCAAAAAATATTAATGAATCGAAGTAGGAAAAGAACACTAACACCATATCGGTCTGCTATTACAACTAAGAAGTAACCATCCAAATATGCGAATTTCAAAAAAATGTGCTATTGCTTTATTTGATGACTCCTGAGGGTTATATTAAAAAGCATATCCTTTAATCAACGAAATTCGAGTTCTAATTTTGTTTTGTTAGACTTCGACATTAATTTTGCAAGGTATTTGTCAGAACTCTGAGCCGATCAAAAGTGGCGGGTTTTATGAGGGGCCCAGCTCACCAATACGAAATTTATCTTACGGTTAATTTACTTGGAAGCATTGGATGCATGATGTAGAAGTAAAGAGCGTGGATGGAACTGACATATCAGAAGTTGTTGAAAACAATTTGTTCATTAGACGTCAAATCAAGATCAAGCCTCAAAGAGATCGCAGATGCATATATGAGCTAACGTCTTAATGCACTTTGTACGGACTTCTGAATGTACTGTCTGACGACGGCCATAACACTCTCAAAGATTCCAAAGTTTATTTGAGAGATACTTTTCATCTTGGTGGCTTTTACAGAAATTACCTTTTTCATTTTACTGACGTGTGGATAAAAAGGTTTTTCAAACTGCAGGTGTAATTTCCTCAGGCGTTATAAATGGCAATCGTCAAGGCATATAGTATGCCGTCTTTGTTATAACTCTAAGCAGATTTCGGTTTGCTTAGTTATTTAGGCAAAGAGTTCGGAATTTGTTTTACGTTCTCATTGATATATGCGGCGACTTTCTCACTTTCATCTTCATCCGTTCATATGCTTTACGTCATGCGGCGACTTGTAAGTTATATAAAAATTCATTGAGAAATGCTACGCGTATATTTTAAAAGGAGTATAATATAGGACTACCGACTAAAATGTCTAATAATTAAGCATAGCCTTTTTTGTTTAATGCACTTATTTCCGTAAGTAACGGGAACTATGCAGCGATGCAATAAATAATGTTTCTTATCATTTTGGACGTGGATGATATCAATCTTGTCCCCAGGGCCCGATTTTCTTTGCTTTTCCGTGTTCTTTGGACGAGATTGGGATGATACTGGACCTTAAGATGACCGCACCTTTCACTCTCAATTCATTACTGATTTCAGAAATGGATATTGGTTTAAAGCTAATTACGGCGGAAGAATCTCCCCCCCCCCCCCCCGTCCAACGAGACAACTTTATCGAGCATTTATATGGCAAATAATCGTCCCTATCGGCCGAGTAAAAGTTGACACTGTTTCATTATTCAAATCGCCAGTTAACCTTCTTCCTTTGAATTTCTTTCGTTCATTCGATCACTGGAGGCCTTGCTGAGTAATTCTATTTCTTTATTGAACTTTTTCAGCATTTTCGTGAAAAGTTAGATCGCGCAGGCATATCGCGGTTTCCATTGCATGGAATCATAGCATTGTAATTAATGCCTGGGCGCGATACTAGTTCATGACAGCATATTGTCAGGTTGCTGTAACAGTAGCGAATGTAATTTATAAGAAGTATAAATTTAAGTTAATGTGACAGCCATGAAACGGAGATTAGGAAAGTTGTTTTTGCCTTATACTGAAAAGAAACGGCTAGCGTGACAATCACACTCGTGCGTTACATCCAAAGCTTAATTCTCGCCACACGCCAGCGTGGCATGTTTTTTTTTCTAGTCCAATCACATCGCCGTTGTCCCATTATGTCAATCAAAAGTATTTGGTTTCACCTACATGGCTGCGTTTGATGTGCTAATTTTTTCTCTCAAAATTTCCACCCACACAACACACTTCTGTTTCTTCTGTTTTCTTTGCTAGTACCCTACTTTCAGATTCTGTATATAAAAGTCCAGAGATTTATATTTGGTTGATTGTGTATAGTACCATCTATCTTAACTCTTGTCATCACTGTCATCACACTACCTCCAGATGAACCTTGAAATGATCACTCGGAGCCTTTTGGGCTCTCTTGGGTAAATTAAAATGAAAACATCGGACCGATATAATAAATTCCAGGTATAAACACGCGAAAGTTACTCTAAAGTTACTCTACGTTCGCTGATTGGGTAGAATGATACAAAAGAGTTTTTCTCCATGTACAATCAGGAGGCAGCCTTCAGAGAGCTATTTGGAATTGTCATGGTAAGTCTCTTTCCCCAGGGACTTCTCGCTTTAGAACTCTCTAATTTTTCTTTGTTGATTTACCGCAGTTTCAACTTTCCCTCGTCCCAGCTAACTGCCCCTGTGGCATCCGAAAAAACCGCCAGATAAGAACACACGACTGTGACGCTGCTGTTCCTAGATTGGGTAGAAAAATGAAATGGACTCAGTAAGGATCCAGCAATGGCAAACTGGTTTTGTCTCTCCAATTCTTGCCGAATTTACTTCGTTTTGCCACCAATGTTTCGTCCCCGGTATTTTGAGCCATAACTTTTGTGATTTAGGTTATTCGAGATTCTCAAACTATATAAAAATGTCCCGTAAAAAGCATTCTGGAAATTTACTATGTACCAAAACGAGTCTAAGTGCAAAATGACCTTTTTTTACCTGTCGGTTCATTTTAATTTCTTGCAAATAAAAATTATTTTCATGCATGAATGGTTTCGCACTTAGGGCCTAATTACATGAGCCGGGCTGGCCCGGTTTGCCGGTATGGTTTGCTTTGTCGGCTAACCGGGCTGGCCCGGTTGTCATGTAATCGCGAAGTTAAAAAAAAATCTGAAACAAGCCCGGCTAACCGGGCCAGCCCGGCTTATGTAATCAGGCCCTTAGACTCGTTTTGAAACAGAGGTCAAAGGAAACTCGGAAATGGCCAATTACTTTGTCTTGCTTTTATCCAGCTCAACTACTGAACATTAATTAAGTCATTATTGGTATGCATGTGAACTCATCGATGAACAGCTGCACACACTGGACACCACTTCATGCATAAATTTTATGATATATAAATTAAGTGACATAAGTTATATATCTAACATATCATGCAAAGTTATCAGTTGTCGAAAGGTATAAGTTGGCGCGGCTCTAACAATATTAAAAGGAGTTAAAAGGGTCTTAAGACAAACAAATAACTGGCAAAGCGAAGCAAAAAATGCTGATTTAATTTTTTAAAAATAAAAATGACGATATTACAATAAAATATTCATATTAAATTTCCGAGAAATTTAGACTCGATTTAGAATATTTGAGGTCAAAACCGAGAAAAAGCAGACTGACCATCCATTACACGAAAACAGTTACGCCGGATTTTTATGAAATATAGAACTTCTTTTAGCTTATAAACTTTCTTTTCGACTGTTTTTCCTGAATTTATGCATGTATAGTGTGTTTTGTGTGCACAGCTGTTCATTCAATGTTATTTCAGACATGCAGTTGAACCAGACATGGAGCGACCATGCGTAAATTAATGGTCAGCGGACAAGAACTAAACCAAATATGACTTACCGAGAAAATCAAAATTTCTGTGAATGCTTAACATGATGTTTTAACAGAATACGGTGACAAAAAGTACTCAAATAAATTATGATCACTTTAAGGTCATTATTTTAACCAGCAACATACTGCAAAGTAAAGGGTTTTCGTCTGATCTGGTGGAAACAAAAGGATTGGTAAGTAAATATTCATGGCGTGATGGAGGTGCCAATCTCGCTCGCCTTTATAAATATACAGAATTACTTTCTTGAAGGGTTAAAATGTTATAAATAGTTTCTACAGGTTTCTTAGATGTTCTAATAGCCTAAATCACGATTTTTTTCAATGTGTTCTATAAAAGTATTCACTATTGTTCCCGCTGTTGTTGATCGAAACGCGGCCAAGACAATATTATTGTTTTGATGATGTAAACAAATGTGTTTCTTGTTATTCTGGACAGAATCTGTATGTATATAGTAGTTTGAGTGAACGGAAGCCTTTTACTTTGTTCTGATGCATGTCTCAGTTGAAGATGGAAACGATGCGTGATGGTTTTTTGGCGTGCCTTTATTAAAATCCCCAGACATCACAGTACGATTGATTTAAGTGAGAAGAACTTTAGTTTTCTACAATATTCTCAATATTCGAAATCTGCTGATCGATAGCCAAATAAATACGTGATAGAAGCTACGGTCGACAATAAATCATTGCATATTGATATTTACTGTACAAGTGACTACGTACAACGCGAGCATAGCTCGCTGGGGATCGTGTTTGAATTGCATGCAAATTATATCTAATCATGATAACGAAGTCTTGAGTAGACATCGTTACCATATTGCGGACCAATGCTTGCAAAACAAAATGTGATTTCAGGTTCACACTCTTGTCACACTTGTGACATCCTTCAGATTTCGACTATAGTATACTTTACCCACTTTTCTGATATAGCTTTTAATTCAGTATCAATATCGTGGAAGTTGAATTTTATGTAAATCATATTCGTTTTCGGATTCCCTGTACGTTTTAAATAATACTGTGTCCACCAGGTTTGTTTACTCATTTACCCGTCAAAACTAAGCAAGCGTTCTCCATATATGTACATCAGATCTGTGTGCCTGTTTTTAAATTTAATTTTACGCTATTCTTCCTGGAAGTAATCCCATTTTGTTTGGTCATGACTGGACTTTGTGACAATGTGTCACGCTGAGCTTTTTCTACTCCACCGTTGATCCGTCATTGCTCATTGCACATTGCTGTGTTGCCTTCATTTGCATTTCGGATTTCCGCAGACAAAACAAAGTTCTGAAAATTTGCAATTGTTAATATTTTCAGCAAGCATTAGCTGGGTGCTGGAAAAGATCTTAACAGTACCCTCGCCATTTTTATTTATACTCCAAGAAATGTAACTATACCGCATTTACCGGAACAGGGTGGCAATGTGCCCGTTCATGATGGAAAGAATAACATTTGTGTAAGGTAGGTGATGATCTTCCGTATTCAATATTTAGTTCCATAAAACAAGAACGTAGATCAACCGGAGTAAGGGGCCGCTTCATCATCTGCTCAGATCATCAGATCTCGGCAAACTGAAACAAGCCCGGCTAACCGGGCCAGCCCGGCTCATGGAATCAGTCCCTTAATTTGCACGGTACGTATTTACTAAGCGTTACCAGAAACTAATGAACTACTCTCTAATACTGACATGCAACACCTATCATGTACTCGTAGCAAAACGTTTCAAAGTTATATATGGTCTAGGCTGGCTTCGAAATACTGCCTAATCTTGCCAACGATTGGCAATCGTAAGAAAAGTTTTTGAAGCAATCCGCATCCAATACTATTTTTAAACTTACCGTTTGTTTTGTGTTGCTTTCCAGACCGTGACGAAAGTACAGCTCTGAAAACGAAAGCAGCGAAACGAAAGACGTGACGAAAGCAGCTCTGAAAAGCGGAATGGCATATCACGGGTATTCATCATTCAGACACTAAACGAAAACAGTTTTATATTAATTTTGTTTTGTAACTGTATGAATTCGTTAGGTACTGAATTTGGTTTAGCGAATCCCGTTTTTTTTTAATAAACCGTATACAGTGTAAAACCTCGTCAAAAACAAAACAAAGGATAAAGAAAGGAAAAGATAAGCAAAATTAGTTGAGTCATAATTCTGAACTTGAAATTTTCATTTTTCAGTCATAAAAGCAAGGCTGCATCCGCAGTATACTGCGAAACTGAAAAGAAAAGTTTAGTAGCAAGTAATACGTAAACATTTTTCGCTTCAAAAGTTGCATGTGGCATGGCGAGACTTGCATCTTCGGTCATTATTATAATAATAGCCCAGAGCACGTGACAAGCTAAGCATATGCCGGGTTTGGGATCTCGTGGTTCGTCAAGTGATGTCGAGAGGTACCACGTGGAGTTCGTTCTAACTGAACCATCCCCGCCGCAGTTATCTGAATGATTTGCTAAGGGAATATTAAAATATGTTTTGTTCTTTGCTAACGAATATTTTTTTTTTATGTTAACGGATTCATAGTTTACATCAACAATATTGTCGAGTGCTAAAAGTAACCTATATAGCTAACTTTGGACCAAAAATAAATGTAAAGAACATAAAGAAAATAGATTATAAAAAAAGAACTAGCATCCTATTTAATAATTATCTGCGAAATCGCGCAGAATATCGCCTGATACGGCCGACGAGGCTGTAGGCTCAAATCAGTTGGCTCAAATCAAACGATATTCCGCAAGATTGAGCAGGATAATTGTTCTATTTTCCCAAAAAATCGTCAACGAAGGGCATTCTTTAGCTAGAAAAGTTACCGTTATGCGGCGTTTTGCGCGACTTTGGCCGAATTATTTTTACTATCGCGGGATATCTGTCGGGTACAGATGGCAGATAACAGTCGCTTCATGACCATGTATGGGCAACGTGACAATTTGTTGAATTTGTTGGCCTAATGTTTAGTGGGCTGGTCTCCGGATCGGACGGTCCATCGCCAGAAATACGCGACATCCGCCATTTTGGAAATCGGTCAGCGGTTGTACCCTTGAGCGCACGTTGTCTCATTCAAGATGGCGGACCATCGCTCCTCGAAGCGAGTGGGTCGTTCAGTTGGATTCTACAAGGATCTCGAGACTTTAGAATTGCCAAAAGCCAGACGAGTGCGAGGAGAAGTGAATGTTCTACCACGGCGCTATAACGTGGAAAGGATCATTTCCCGCAGAGTGGTCGCAGGGGTACGTAAAATTATCCCTTTCTCGATGTTTTGAAATTATAGTCAAGTATCAGCCGGCTACGAATCCTCCACTGCACTGCAGCTCTATTTTTATCAAGAAACTTGGTATTTTATTTTGAATTTTCGTGCCAAAATGGTATAAACCGCTGACCCTCCCGCCAAATCGACGAGCCATCGAGGGCTCAGTATAAGATGCCGAAAACAGGTCCCTTTCGGGACCATTTTTGGTGATAAGGGAGCATCAAAGGGACATTTTTCATATGGAGTTCAAAGAAAAGGCCTTAAGGCGTTCCAATGGAAGTTCCCTCGAGCTGGTTCTCCAATTCTAAGTCAAGTTATGGCCGCGGAAAGATGACGAATTTTTCGTACTTTAGCGAACAATATGGCGGAATTTCATGGAAGAAATACACCAATGTTATTTCTCATCTCAAAAGTAAAGGTCGATTTATTCTGTGGGCGAAATTCATGGATTTTAGAGGTATGTATAAGCCTTCCCGAACGTGGGATCACTTGAAACTAAGTTGTGTATGTACGATTTCAATGACTTCTGGCGAGTTAGAAACTATTTCCAACCAATTCGAGTACAAAAAAATACAGTAATTGTATGGACTTGACGCGATTATGTCGGTGTACGAATTCAATTCAAAAAAGTAAAGGCCAAAATATTCGTAGCAATCCAAATATTTACCGGAGTTTGTCAGTGAAAGGTTAAATTTTTTAGTACCGCTTGAAACTAAGTACCTTGATTTTTAAAACGCGAGAAATATTTAGATTTGCGTTTTTAGCCCATACATTCTCTATATTCCATCAAAGCCACTAGAATAACCTGAGCCTCTAATTTCGAATTCAAAATGGCGGCCATGTCGCGTATTTCTGGCGAGGCTGAGTTCGAGCCATGACCGGACCATGCGTTTTGTTCTTGGGCAAGACACTTAACCCTCACAGTGCCTCTCTTCACCCAGTTTAATAAATGGGTACCGGCGACTTTACTGCTGGGGGTAACCCTGCGACGGACTAGCATCCCATCCATGAGGGGGGGGGGGGGTATGGTTAGAAATACTCTCTGTCGTTCCACGCTAAGGAAACCGTATGCAAACTTTACCTTAATTGGAAGAGTGTTTTTTTTTACAGTTCTCTGTCCTCTGATGCTGGGCTCGCAGACTTGCCTTTCACAGTTTCGTCGGTTTGTATTAGAATATTACAATTCTTTATGAAGTAGTTATGACGCTACCAGCGAAACCCCGCTATACGATCAGCATCGCATATCTTCTCGTTATGGACACTTCTTTGCATGAGCAGAATTATCTAGGCTAATAACATAATACCTCTTTGATGCGAGGCGGCTAGCAACTACCTTTTGGAGTCTTTTTTACCTCGAAAATAAACTCCAACGTTACTTCAACCACTCGAAATATCTAACAAGGGAAGTGGTAAAAGAAAATCTAAACTGGTTTCCCTTTCAGCTTTAGTAAATTGCGTTAGTTGTGCTTAGTGTACTGCGAACAATACTGAGTCAAATTGGATTCATGGTGCTAATTTAACTTTTACCTGCGTGACGTCATTTAATAGAATTGCATAATACGAGTATCATAAATTCAGCCATGTTTTTTGTTCTTGTAGTTGTTAATAGACCAATTCGGCTAACGTGTTCACATCCTTGTTGCCACCCAATTCAGGTCATATGTTGATTTATTTGGGAGGTTACAATTGTGCAATTTGTCATACACAACTGATTGCATGCAAGTATGTACGAACAAAACAATTGCAACCTCCCAAATGAATCACCGCTTTGCATACTGAGTGACCTCTCGCATAGGCCTGGCGCCTTATGTGTCCTGGCCTTTATGATCTTGTAACCATTCTGCGAGTTTTCTATTGTTGATGATATGGTTATGTTCCAAATTATCCTGACCCTACTTAAGGACTTATTTTAAGTATGTTAATAGTATACATGAAAAAAAAATGACTCGATTCTGATTGGCTGAGAGCAGTGCAGTTCAAGTGTAACACCAGTGCAAAAAGTGTAACGCCAGTGCAAATTACACATCGAAATTCTGCATTATGGTTGCAAATGCTTTAAACGAACCGATTTCAGTTCGTAGCATTATTAGCTGATCTTCATCAGCCATTCTTTAAAAAAAGGGTCAAATTCGCATCAAATTCTCCCAGCTTTTTGAAAAACTCACTAGTGCAAATTAATTCCAAATAGACCAATTCCGATATATTAAAATTCTAACATGACGCCGAGGCTTGGGGGAATAAAACAAAAGAAATTATTTATTCATCCCTAAGCCTCGATGCAAAAACTTTTGTTTTATTCCCCTAAGCCTCGGCGACATGTTAGAATATTAATATATCGGAATTGGTCTATTGAACTCGAAACCGTATGATTACCTATACTAATGTTAATCTCAATTTGTTTTGCAATAGGCTCTGCTTGGCTCGGCTCTTGTGTCACCTAATCTTGGGGACACTCTGAACAACGCTGAACAGTTCATGGTGATCAGAGACTATCGCACGGCCGCCGCGCTCTTTACTGCGGCGCTTCAGCGGCTCGGAGCTCCCGCTTCTCCAGAATTATGTGCCTCTATTCTGTGCAAGCGAGCTGAATGTTTACTTCGTTTGGTTAGTATAGTTTCAATATTTTTCCGGTGAAAAGAAACTTAAATCATTTTAAGTTTAAACCTAGACTTGTAAACACTAGTGACTTTTTCAATACTTTTTTGTCTTACAGAATTATGTACAATACGTTTTGCGAGATTGTAGAACAGGTGGGTTAATATAGCAGTAACGTAGTAAACTTGAAAATTTGGGTAAAAGGTTCATTTGAACGAGGTTTTGAGGAGGCGTAGTGGCAACTCCGCTGCAAAACGCAATACGGTCACGCCGGAATATGGAAAAAAAGTTTCACCCGCGAAGTTTAAAAACACAAGTCAAGAGATTGCGAAAAAAGTTAGAGGAAAGATTGGTATCATTAGAAAGACATTGTCCAGCACTTGCTGTCAGCTTTTGCACCAAGCGCTTTGGTACTTGCACTCAAAAGAGAAAAACATGTTTGAAGTTCGCGGTGCTTACTCGACAAGAGCGCATTTCATTTCGGTGTTCGTGGTGGCCTTCACAGGCGTACGGGCCGGGAGGGCAGGGGAGGCTGCAGCCCCCCACCCCACCCCCCAAATTTTGGGCAAATCAGATTTTTTGGACAGCATGAGAAAATTTGGGCAAGGCAACTTGGGAAAATTTTTTGGGCAAATGGTTCACCGCTCCCCCCCCCCCCCCCCCCCTGGCAAAAAATTGCCCGTACGCCTATGGTGGCCGTTTGGTCAGTTCGCTAGACGGTCTGGGTACGGGCCCTCGCCAGGGTCACTGTGTTGTGTTCTCGAGCAAGACACTTGACTCTCTCAGTGCCTCTCTCCACCAGGGAGTAAAAATGGGTACTGGCGAATTGTTGGGGTAACCTGACAGAGAATGCTGGACTATATACAATTCAGGGATCAGTAGCAATGCTGCTAGCCCCTTCATGCTACAGACAACAAAGATGAGCCCCAGGAGCGATGAGCCATTTGAGCTAAAGAGGCGAAATTGTGTGGTTAGTAGAATTATCCTTAAAAACTTCTGTTTTCGTGATCTCGTAATCATTGTATGAATTATTGATATGTACCAACAATTTTTGCTTTTCTTTTAGCTCGGAACAAAATTAGAGGAGAAAACGAATACATAGCGTTTCTATGGTCACAAGCTCTAGAGCTCCAGGGAGAAGTACTGAAGGCTTTTGTCCATGCTGTCATATACAAGTCTCTTGATCCTCAGGTTAGTTTAGCTCAAAAGTAATACAGATTTTGTAGAAATTAAAACTACTACCTTGCATCAAAGGGAACCTTTATACCCATGCAATAGTAATAAAAAGTTGTAGCTATGCAGCTTTAGAGTAACATAATTTTAGCTCTTTTTGATGTCTTCGCTTAGCTTATGTCCTTTGGAAACAAGCTCAAAACAAACTAAAACGTCCTTTGTATTGTAGATGGAAAGAGACAAGGATGTTGTGAACAGGCTAAGAGCGAAAGTAAAGTGGCTGTGTGGACAGGTATTCATCGAAGCTGGAATGTTATTTGCTAGTATTCATGAAAAGTTCAGGCGTAGTTTTCTTACATACGAGCGGCGGTGAGAGTGGCAATTTAATTAATGTTAGAGGAAATCGAATCTTAGTTATTATATTTTGTTGTGAGTCGCTTTCCTTTATCCTTTCCATTTTCCTCAATTCTTGGTTTAAAGGGACATTGTCACGAGAATTACCAAAAGGTATTTACACCATTGGAAATCTACAAAAAGTGGTCAAGTCTTGTTAAAAAGTGTTATCTCAGTGTGATAAAGCCATGAAAGGGGTGATATCACTGTGATACCGCCAGGAGCTTTGGATTTCAACTTGAAAAAGTCAGGCTGAATTTTTCAAGATCTCCCTTTGTGGCTCGGTAAAATAGCTCAAAACTAATTATGGTTCCCGCTTCTTTCAATAATTTACTTCATAATTTCCTCTTGGTGTAGACAATTTCTGTATGAGAGAAATTACTTCAGTTATTGGCTTTGTGCCGTATTACCAAAAAAGTCGAAAAATCTTCGTGACAGTGTCCCGTTTTCTTTTTATGTACGTATTGGGTCGAATTCCTTTGTAATGCACTACAGTTTTTCATTCAAATTTCATTGAAATAATCGTATTCTATTAATCTTTTGTATAACTCTTTTCTAGGGGTACCATCAAGTTTACAACACCATTGACATTCTGATGACGCAAGGAGAAATGTCGCTTTCAAACTCCGAGACAAATGTAGCTTTGGACTTTTACACAGAAGTTCTCAATCTTTTTCCTGGAATTCCAGAAGCACACGAATATCGTGCCCAGTGTTTGTTCATTCTGGTAAGAATATTACTGAAACTAATATTGTATGAGACGATTGCATTTTGGGCCAATCGTTTCCAATGAAACTAAACTCGAAGAGTTCCTTGTCTCTGCAGTCACTCCATGTTTTCTCGTGTGACAATTATCCTATTGCCCATAGGTGGGAGGAGCAGTGGCCTAATGGTTAGTACACTGCACTCCAGATCGAACGACTCGGGTTCAAGCCCCTGGCTGGCCTGGGCACTTCGTCGTGTTCTTGGGCAACACACTTTACTCTCACTGTGCCTCTCTTCACCCAGGTGTATAAATGCGTACCGGCGAATTTACTGCCGGGGGTAACCCTGCGATGGACTAGCATCCCATCCAGGGGGAGTAGAAATACTCTCTGTCGCTTCATGCTACAGAAACCGGGATAAGCTCCGGCCTGATGGGCCACTTGGCCCGAATGCAGACTTTACATTACCTTTACAGCCCCTTTACCACAGGTATGACCTGAGTGCTTTGTGCTAGCATATTGTAATTGTGACTTAGCTTAACTCGAGCTCGCTGTAATTGTAACAGTGACTGATAGACGCTTGGAGACATTTGAACGCAAAGAATGAACTTTACGCTAATAATAATAATAATAATAATAATAATAATAATAATAATAATAATAATAATAATAATAATAATAATAATAATAATAATAATAATAATATAAAATCAACCTTTATTGAGAAATAAAACTCGAATCTTACATGCATCCATGTGGAACTTATTACAATATTTATTATATAAAGTAATAATACTAATAACAAAAATAACTTACTTTCATAAAAGAAGTAAAAATTAGATAATTGATAATAGAAGTTCAAAATTCTATAAAATTGCAAATCCCATGATACCGAGATATTAAAATCAACAACAATAATAATAATAATAATAATAATAATAATAATAATAATAATAATAATAATAATAATAATAATAATATCTTTATTTAGGTAACATTGTGGAAATCTAAAAATAAGTTAACAAAAATATGAAACATATACACACTAAAACAAAATATACACACTAAAAGGTCCTTTTAATGTTAAAATGTTCAAAATTTGAGTTCTTAGCTCATTAAAAAGTACCTTCGTAAAAGATTCTTAAAACTGCTGTTTACGATTTTGGAATTACTAACGTCTTGTTAGTCGCCCATCTAGTTTGGTAGTTTTGGGTATTATTGGAGTAATGAAGAGGTTTTCTTTTGCAGGGTGATTTTGTGCAAGCCAAACGTGACTGCAATCAAGGTATATGACCACCAATTACTTTCGACTGTCATATATAAAAGCTTTTAATGTTACCATATACGGTTAAGATTCCTAGCTCCGTCTTGTTTTTGGATAGTCATGGGGAATTCTTGTTCCAGACTATTTGTTTGGAAGAAACTTGAAAAAGGTCTTGCGATCCAAAGTTGTTTTATCCATGGTTCCTGTGTTTGGCAAGTTCCTCGACGTCTGCATACTAGTGCTTAAATAGGCTATTTCCAAATTCCCTTTTTCCTCAGTTTCAAAACAATTCCAAGTGCAAAACTGTTCATATGGAAATAAGCTTGTCTTGCATGAGAATGAAGATGCAGGTAAAACACATTTTCATATGAATGGTTTCGCACTTAGAATCGTTTTGACGTTGAGGCAAAACTGAACTCGGAAATGGCCTATTGTTCAACCTGTCTTGTTTTAATTATAAATCGGCCCTCTGAAGTTACGCACTTCGTTAATTGGCAACCGTCCTGTCAATAATGACCTACTCTGTAAATTCATAACATTGCAAGTTTCGCGGTGGCCATCTGTTTTCTAACCTTGTTTTTTCCTTTTTGTAGCTCTCAAGCTGACTAATCGCACAAGTGCCACAGCTTTTGATACGAAAATAAAAATCAAGGTCAAATGGGAACAGTTTGAGGAGGCTTTGGAACTAGTGGATGAATGGCGATTGATTGAGCCTGATGTGAGAGATCAACTTTGATCCCTTTTTTTATTTATTTTAAAAACCCTCCTATTTGATATACGTAACAGCAAAAAAGAAAATACGTTGTATGATAAGAATGGGAAAGATAAATCTATCTCCTTTCGCAAATTTGTAATGCTGACTTTTTGACGATTAGCCTAGCGCTGAGTTTAGGTAGTTTTCCAAATTAGCTACGGCGGTTAATGAAACTATTGAAATTGAACCTAAATTAAAATTAGATGGAGCGTTTTTCGGTTGAGTGTCGTGAAACCAAAACCAAAGTAATAACACTGACCAGTGGCAAAAGACACTGGCAATTGCGTGGACCAATCAAAACTCGAAGCTGGCACGAAGCGCGGGAAAACGTGCGCTTGCGAGATTTTTGAACCAATCATTAAGCGTAGTTATGCAAGCAAACGCAAATGCATATGACTGTCGACACTCAAATGAAAACCGCTGCTTAACTTGCCCATGGACACAGCACAACAGTTATTTCGAAACTTATAGCTTCTTTTGCCTGTTGGAGCCACCGCAACGTATACAGTTCCTTCGACACTCTATCACTAAGTCTCGCACTTCTGTCACACAATGCAAACGTACACAAATCGTATCTCGGTTCATGGATAAGAAGTAGTGGGCATTTTAATTCCTCTCTGCTAGAGCTATAGACTGAGACACTTCTATGTGTAGCATTTTTAATCCGGCTCTGGAATCTATCTCACCAGAATGACGACCTCGTCCTGATTAAAATGCAAATCAGGGAGAAGATGGCCGCGGCTCGACTTGGTTGTGGCACGCAAATGAGCAGATGGCAGTCAGTAAGTTAGCTCGAATATGGACAAAATTAGCTAACTAATAGCCTGAAAACATACCTTTACTGCAGTGTAAAGCCCACTTAAAGCTGGCTTAATCGTTGACGTTAACGTTTTTTAAAGCTAACCTTTAAGCCAGTTTTACACCCATAATTAAAGCTTGAGTACTGGGTCTAAAACTTTTAAGTCACTTCAACAAGATTTAACTCAACTTTAAGGAGATTTAATCCACCTTTAATTTTCCTTAAATCTCTATCTTCGTGTTGCAATTTCCGTTCTTTATTTTAAGCCTTTCTTTTTTTAAGTGAAATTGGCGCCAGCTCTCACGACCTACTTTTAACAGACAACTTGTGCAAACAGCTCATCATCAAGACCCTCACATTAACTCACTCTTGCTTTCAGTGTAAAAAAAGTAAATGTTATTTATAGTGGTCACGCGCGAAACTTCTTTAGCACTAAACTCGGCTAGGTTTTTGTGCATACCACTGCAAGAAAGGAAACAAATATCTTAAATGAACATTACATAGTTAAAAATCCCAACTGACTGCAGGAGGCAGACCAGTTGGCTATTTGCAAAGCATGGCTGAGTATTTGAACTCGGGACTGCTGAGAAACAAATCCCGCTAGTGGCTACCCTGGTGCCAGAGGCTTCGACTGCATGCCGTGACGGCTTACTTAGTTCAAAAGAAAAAGAAAATGAAAACCGCTGGGACCAGTGTAGCTAGTAGGTTCTTCTGTAAGGCCACTCCTACAAACCTGTACTGTTGCCATGAAGTGGACATGAAAAGGTGTCATGATCTTTTTATTATTTGTTTTCTAGCTTTCTGAAATATCGATTGGTCATGAATCAGGCGAGCAAGATGAAATAGCGTCGACTGAAAAGAGAAGCAAGAGGCCTCCAATCCGAGCGTCCAAGCAGAGCAGTGGCGCGAAGGTAAGAATCTGAGTATTCCAGGAGCTGTATGGTATAAGAAATTTATTGCAGGCGATATGGGTTGTTCCGGCGTCTGAAACGGCGCGGTTAATTCTGATTTTGATCATTTGAAAACTAGGCATATAACGGCTTACAGGGTTTGCACACTTAATTATGAGGCGGAATCAGAGCGTAAAACAATAGCTTCCATACAGGCTAGGCGTTCTTTTCTCCTTTTGCCTTCAATCGCGCTTTCGATTCTCTTTTTCCCCTCTTCCTCCCATTTTAAACGCCTGCCACGCAGGCTATGATCATAGGTGAATGCGCGTGTTGATCGATGTAATGAGATGTGTAATAGAAGCTTGACTGGCCCAGTTGTAAATCTGGTGGATCTTGTTCTGTTCGGGACTCTGACTCTGACCTTTTATTTCTAATTAGGCTAAGAGCAAGAAACAGTCACAGCAAGAAGAGTGGCAGAGAGAAAAGGTAAATATCGGTTTGCTTGAATTAAAGACAATACTTCTTTTTTTACTTTTCTGTCTTTGTTTCTTTAATGTTTTTTTGTTTATCTGTTTTTTTGTTGATGTTGCTCGGTTTAGAATACGGCTGGGAGCTGGGGGCAAGGGGATGTATTTTCAAGCTTTTAATTTCGTTGACGTTTCTTCGTTTTCTTTCTTTTTGGGAGAGAGAGGGCGCAGGATCTGTTTCCAGTTGGTGTATCACAGCTATTCCGTTGATTCAAGAATCCATGTCTCCAGTGCCCTGACATTTTTAACTTTTTAGTTATTTCAGGGTGCTGGTAATCTCTTTTGAATTTAATTGATTTAAATCTCATTGGTACAATAAACGTTGTTGTTTTCTCTTTCCCATTTATCGCCTTATGACCGGGTGTTTTTTCGTTATAAACTGGCAAACAGTTTTCGGTATGTTTTAGATGCAATTATATTTTAGTAGGTCAATGGAATTTTCATGAGACGTTACTTTTATACATGCTTTTTTAACTACCCGCATCCACGCAGGAACGTCAAAAAATAGCCATAGAGTTGAAGGAAAAGCGAGGAAAAGAAAAACATGAAGTCAAGAAGGTATGCCGAGACAAACATATATTACCACCATAAAGGTTTCGGTTGTTTAACGTGTATGCTGCAAAGATCACTTCAGTGCAATAAAATATGTATGTATGTATGTATGTATGTGCTTTTAAGTTTGCTGTTCCTGAGAAGGGGATCAATAGACCCCTTGCATAAATGGCGCATAAGCCTCACATTCATGTGAAAAATCCTTTTTCTAGAAACATAAGTACGAGGCTAAGGATGTACAAAGTATTGTTATTCTCAAATTTAGGCGCCATTTATGCAAAGGGTTTATAAACGGGGCTACAAGTGTACTGATAAACTACTCTCAGCAATGTTAGCTATATTATTGACATTTTTTGTTTTAAATTTTAGGACAAAGCCGTTGCTCAGGATAAAGAAAAGCCACATGGGGCTCAAGAAGAATCGACGGGTAATAGTTCATTTAACAGATCGGCAAGAATTGTTTTGAGTTACAGTCATTCTAGGCCAGGAACCAAAACTGTCTTTGCTTGTTTACTTCAATTCTACCTTTTGCCTCTGACCGACACTTTACCTCCATTGAAAACTATACGCATTAAAATGTCTACTGTAACAGCAAAACAGAGATCAGTAGAAAACAACACATTTCTCCCAAGCTGGGGGTTAAATTAAATTAAGTTGCATGTTTCTTTCAATAATAGCATAAAATTTTCGTCTTGTTCCCTCAAAATAACTCAATATGCCCCTCATCCCATTAACATAAATGATCATGTTGCCCTTGTTCCCAAGTGCCCTTTGGTCTGGACCTCAATGGTAATCAACCTGGCTAAAATGTTAGACCTATCGTACACAATGTTGAAGCCTAGCCACATTACAAATTTAAAGTAATCCTGATGCAGCCGTACATTTTGACGAATAAGTTAAGGTGGCTCATCTCAGTTTTTCAGAACCACACCAACGCAGCTTTAAAAGGCTACATCTTCGCTGTCTTGCGTCGGTCGGGCAAGGTTTTTCGCACATCAACTAGAGTTTGAATAAGGTTTCCAAAAATATTGATTTCAATGGCATCGGTGTTGCAAAAGGGAATCAGCAAGTTTTTCATTCTTAACTTGCCAAGCTTGATTACAGCCTGGACAATCGTGAAAATTTCATTCTCAATACCATAGCAATTAGCGTAAGGCTGTGGTGATGCATCACATGCAGTTGTGTTGCAGCTCTCGTAAGCTTGCAATTACACATTGTAATTATACTGGTAGCAGTTGTTATTGTTTTAGGGACTAGTGGCATCGTTCCTGTTGCTTGTTTTATTGTCATTAAACTTGCCGAACCCAAAGAACACAAATATGTAGAATATAGACAAAAGATAAACTTCTGAAACAAACCAGCTGTCAACAAGTAATCGGATAACTAAACTTTCCGAAGCGAATGCAAAAGTACCCTATATTTTTATAAATGTTTCGCCCTCTTAAAATGGTTCAATGCCTTTGAAATTTTCAGGGATGACACATAACATGCTAGACTTTCGATCTAGAGATTTAAAAAAAATCTATTGACTAGTTTTTACATGAATGCTCCCATATCAAAGACGCTCCTTCTATGAGAAAAATGTGAATATTAAAGACATTACTTTTGAGTTCGCAGAGAGAAATCTAGTGACGCAAATTGCATGAAACCTTTCAGGAAAGTTGTTCTATGCCAAAGATATAAAACATGGAAGGACATTGTTACAATCTACAGGAAGTCGCTGAGATCACGGACTAACAGATACTAAGCCGAACTTGTTAAATTTTGACAGCAAAATATTCAACTAGCTTTTTTTCAAAAACGCTCTTGTAGAATTGTTTCAAAATTTGCAGTGTTGCAGATCTACATGTATACTAGAAGGGACGTTGATTCGTTTTAAAAGTTTAGGTCTGGATTTCGAGAAAAATGCTGATTTTCAGAAACCATGACGTCATCATTTCGTTGCTGTGGTAACACCGATGCCATTGAAATCAACATTTTTGGATTTTAGTTGATGTGCGAAAAATCTTGCACGACCGACGCAAGACAGCCCAGCTGTAGCCTCGTAAAGCTGGGTTGGTGTGGTTCTGAAAAACTGAGATGAGCCACCTTAAGCTGCAGTTAAAAATGCTGCTTCAAAGAATTGACAGAAAATAACATCGGTACTGACTTTATTTAATGATTATTATTTGCCTAACGCTTTACTTTGGTAGGAGTGATGGAAGCAGAACAAATCCCGCCGCTCGTGGCAGCGTCTTCAACTCAGTTACCTGAAAATCGTATGTTTACGTTCTTGTATTTGCATTTTACAGTGGAAAGGGGTGTCTGAACTTCCCGTTTCTGCTACCAGCTGTTACAGCGCTACGCGCCTAACTGTGACAAGTTAACCAATCAGAGCGCGCAAATTTGTTTGAGCTGTCCCGCCTCCTTGTCCTCTCCGTGACAGGTTTCGTGAGAACAGCTTTGAAAATTCCTAGGAGGCGGGACAGCTCAAACAAATTCGTGCTCTCTGATTGGCTCATTATAACTTGTCAAAAAAGTTTGTTGGGTGGCCACAGTTAGGCGCGTCGCGCTGTAATCCCCATCCTTTATATTAGTGATTCCCAACTCTCGGTGCTTTCTCTGTTGCAAAAGATTACGCAGTGTTGCAAAACTTTTTTTCCCGTATTTCTTCAAGTTCCAGGAACTTTGGTTCTCTTACTTTTCATCCTCTCTCCAGTCTCGTGTCGATTTCGCAACACTTTCACACAAACATCTTGACATGTGTTTTAATTTATTTGCAGGTCCCACTTTTCCAGAGCGATCAAGAAAACGAAAACTTAGAAGGAAGACAATAAATTTAAGGGCTGCAAGGGAAGGTATACCGTGAATCAGACATTCCTTTTTGATAGGAAAACATGACCACTTTCTCGTGCTCTGTTCAGTAATTTATCAAAAAGAACTAGACAGGAGCGCTTCGTTTGCGTTCGACATGTGTAGCATGCCTAATCAACTATATTAGCTAATGCAATTAGGGAAAAGGGATTTTTCTCATTTGCATTAGATTCGGCACGTTTGAACCGGGGCTCAGTTGCTGCAACTTCTCTATCTAATGTTGATCTCTCTTGTATAAGAAGCATTCCATTTAGATTTGTTGAAGAGCCAGGTATCAAAGCGCACAAAAAAATACCAAAAGGAGAGCGCTATCAAGATTTTGTATCGTGTTAATCACCTCCAGTGGTTTCAGCTGGTTTCCTTCTCAAGAATCGTTACCGTGACGATGAGTTTGATACCTTTTCGAAATTAGCAAAACAAAGTCAGTGCGAGAATTAATCACGTTCTCTGAAAGTTCTTTAAAAATACACCATACGTGTCCCATTTTCAACTCTCTTTTCGGTGTCTTAAATAAACAAAAATGTCACGAAACTCTAGTGTTTGTTGTTTGTTGTTTAATCATTCTGTAACAATTTCTCGAAACCGTCCTTTCCACTAGCTTAACGTCCTCGAATCTATTTCTTTCATCACTGAAGGGCTTAATGACGATTCTGATGCAAGCAGTGTTTGTAGCATTAGCACTTGTCCGGGCGATTTGGATTCTCGCAAGAACACGCCATACCGCCCTGTGATGCCCACATTTGAAGACAGCGATCAGGGTGTTGTCAGTGACAAACCATCTTCCCGCCAATCGATGAAAACAGCCGGCAAGTCCTCCAGTAAGTGTAGAATGCGTCCCAGACCGCCTGGAATTCAGGGCCCATTCCGTCTCTGCAGGTACTACGATCGTCCGGAACTTTGTTGGCAAGGGAAACTGTGCCCTTATCCACACAGTGAAACGGAAAGGGTAGCTTGGGAAGAAGACAGGAAAAAAGGTATATTTTACTCGAGATTGTCACAGGCTAGGTAGTAAACAGGGTTAATGTTTTCAATTTTCTAATTAAAACTATAAGCAATCCACATAATCCAAATAATATGTCCTTGCATTCCTTATGCAGAGGCCCCTTAAATATGCCACTGTATGGATACGTGCTACCCTCTTTAAAAAAAAGTAGACTGATTGATTGAATGATTGACTGACTGACTGACTGACTGACTGGTCGCCTGGTCGGTCGGTCGGTCGGTTGATTGAATTGAGTGATTTATCGATGTTTATCTACACTAATGCTGCATCTCGCTTTGTAATTAATATTTTACTTGCAACTCTATCCATATCCTTTAGGTGCTAGCAAATCGATTGTCAAAAGGGAAAAGGCACAAAAAGTTAACACAAGTGAAAGCCCTTCCATTTTGCTAAAAGAATGGCGTCGGGCATTTAGGGGGCAGTGTCGAGCACCTTGGTATATTCCCAAGGAAGGTGAAAAGTACAAAATGTGTCCAAGGTAAGCTGCTTGTGATACTAGAGCTATTAAGGTACGATAGGTACAAAAGATAAAGTCTTCATACGAGCCTAGTGGCCCATCAGGCCGGAGCTTATCCCGTTTTTCTAAGCATGAAATGAATAGGAGTATTTCTACTCTTCCCTGGATGGGATGCTAAATCTTGCCAAAAACACAGCTCTAAAGAAATGGGAAAGGCAATTTGCGTTAATTCCACTATGTTTTTGCACCTTTCTTAAGTTTCTGTAACCTCAATTTATCACGTACTTATAATTTACATATACTGGTCTTTCCTACTGCAAGGTGGACAAAGGGAACTTGCAATAAAAAATGTACTTTTGCGCATGGGCAGAACGAACTCACAGCATGGAACGAACACTTAGAAAAAATGGGGAAAGAAATGAGGATGAAAGCAAGCAGAGATAACGAGGAAAACGCAATAGATGGAAGTTTCAAGGGTTCCTTAAACAAGGTAGTGCAACAAATAGTAGAAGCCCACCTAATTGCTATCACCTCTTAATGTGATCTGGCCTTCATATTGCGGCTTTTTCCGTTTTATGTTAGTAGCAGTCCTTTCATCATTTGAGGACCCTTTTAATCCAGCTGTGGGAGGCGTGGTGGCTACAGGCATCCCAAACTCAAGATTCGAAAACTGGATCAAATTTTTATTGATAAGCGTGTCGCCAGTAAGACGAAATTAAAAAAAAAAACTCGGCTTGCGCTTTGGGCAAGCTGTAAGTTTATCTTACTAGCGAAAATCTCTGAGGAGCTTGTTACCCCTTCAATAAAATAAGAAATATCGCCTTGGTTGGTTTCTGTTGTCCTTTTGGGCTTTTCGATTTTGGGGATTTTGAAATTTCGTCAAAGCCTTCGTAAGATGGAGTCAAGGCTGGATAGAGCTATTTCGAACGAGCTGAAATTCGAGTCTGCTGCTTGATTTCCCCCTCCATCGGTAAAGGATAGTTCATTCTCACCTAGCCAGGCCAGATTAGGAAAATAACTTCGTCCTTTCAGCTCCAATTCGAACGATTTACGTCTCAATGCTGAAGCTTTTAGCCTTACTCTGCAGTTTGTGAGTGTCCTTTCGACTGCGGCACATGTGCAGTTGATATCGTGGGAATTGCGGCTCACTAAGCGGGCCTCAGTCAAATTTTCCGTTAAAAATCTTACTCATTCCCCACACCCTCACCTCTCTGGTAAATCCCAGTTTTCACGATATCCAACAGCGTCGTTGTAGAAAGGACGCTCAAAAGCTGCTAACTACGACGGATGAGAAATTCAAGCAGCAGATTCGAATTTCAACGAAAAAACCTCCTTGCGTCGATTAATTACGTATATATACCTTTTATTATGTTAGCTTGATGGCTTGGCAAGAGTGAATGTGGATCGCAATGTCTCAAGGGCCGTTGCGAAGTCTCCGAATAAACAAAGTGATGTGATTCGTCCCCGACCAAGGAGTTTTTACGGTACCTTCCGCCTCTGTCGTCACTACATCACTCGACGCAGTTGTCCCTCAGGTGATCAATGTTGTTTTGCACACAGTGAGGCGGAGAAAATAGCTTGGGAAGAAGACCGGAAGAAAGGTACTAAGATGGATGGTAACGGTTTAATTTCCAGCATTTCACAACTGTTGTACTATGATAGATCCCATAACTACCACTCTTTATCAGTGTCAGGCAAACTTTATATATTTCTATTATTAAGTTATGTTGGTTTTATTAGTTATGATGAGCAATTTAGGATACAACACTTTTTGAGACTTGTTGACCAATTACTGGACATTTCTTTAATACAATTTCTGTAGCGCGTGGAGTGAGTTGTTATAACAGCTGAAAAAATAGCGCAAGGTTGCCTAAGGATTCCCCAAAAATGTTGAAATAAATCATACAAGTAGCCATTTTCAAATGCCATAATCTTAACACAACCTCAGATTCCCTGCGTCGCAATATCAAATCGCTTGCTTCTCTTTTTAGCAACATGCAATCAAAAGCTCTTCAAGCTGTCTCGTAAAGCGTCAACTGCTTCTTATATAACACGTGAAATATATAACCAGAATTTCATATTTTGTACGTGGTGTTAACTACTTTATAGAAAGGCAAGTCACGAGAGCCAAGTCCAAGGGAAAAAACACAAAACAGACCTCTGTAAATTCACTGAAAAAGTGGCGGCAGGCCTTTAGGGGACCGTCTGGCTGCCGAGCGCCGTTACGAATTCCAAACAAAGGCAGAAAGTACGGAATGTGCCCTGAGTAAGTTAGTGGTCCTTCAATAGACCTTTCTCACGAATTTGTTATTCTTTTGTGTTCATGCTAATCTGCCCGCCCAGCCTCGTCAGCATGTACAAAGAACAAAAGAACTTGAACTAAGAAATGAGGTTTGGCGGGCAGATTAGCATTAACACAAAGGAATAACAAATGTGTGAGAAAGGCCTATACCTGGTTACGTACTGAAGTGTAAGTGTTGTTACTGGTGGAGTAAATAAGTTATAGTATTGTTGGTGTGGTAAGTATTGAAGAATTAGCCGTCTTATCATAAGTGGAGAACCCCACGAATATTTATGAAACGTTACTTTGCCGGAAAGAGCCAATCAGGTGTGAGAGACATACAGTAGATCACCGCAAAATGAGAAACGGTTATTATTTGGTGGTTTTGAGGTTGTTCGCGTGTACGTCCTGAACTGTATTGTGATTGGGTACTACAAAATCAACACTGATTTCTGAAATATTTCAGGTACTCGCGGTTTTTTGAATTTGATCAAACAGAAATCTCTTATTTTACATTACCACAAGACCCTACAGCTCACTCAAATGCCTTGTCTCTAGTTTGCTGTTAAGTACATTGCTCTATGCATAGTAATTTTTATTTCCCTTTCGAGGTGGACAAAAGGAACCTGCAAACTGGGCAAAGGCTGCACTTTCGCGCATGGAGAAATGGAACTCACAGCATGGAATGGACACTTGAAAGTAATGGAGAGTGAAATGAAAAGGAAAGCGGAAGAGGAAAAGAAAAGGAAAAAAGAGGAACAACAAGATATCGATTCTTCACTAAAAAGTCAAGTCAGTTTACCGATAGAGGATAAGTGCGCTGTCCCTACTTACAAGGTTGGCTGTCACGTAAAGGACTCTAAACGTATTTGAAGTTCGCAATCCCAATTTATGAGGATAAGGTTGTTCCGTAAAAAAGAACTCATGATTACTACATGTAAACTGGTCGATTAGTTACAATAGATGCATAGGTTATGCTTGTAGTGTACACACGTTGGTATTAAGGTTGTATAACCAAAGAAATGTATATGTAAAAAGGCAATTACTTTACTGATCTGAATAATTGTTTTAATATTATATTTTCACTGTATTTGACTGGAGAAATTGTTCATTAAGGCTTCTGGGAGTATAATGTAAGATTACAGAAGATCAAAGCACAGACTGGTATAAACCTTGGTACTGTTGCTTTTTGGATTCAACTGCAAAGTAATTTTATAGTCTCTCTTTTATCTTCCTTTAGCTCGAGAGCCTAGTTTCTAGTCTTCCAGGAGTGACTGTCACATGTGATCCCAGGGATCTTGATGTTTCGTTGCAAGTACCGCTTAACAACGAAGGTGACAACAGATACAGCTGGTCATTGCGAATCTCCTATCAGGTTAGACTGGTTTGGCGAGAATTGAGATGTTTTGCTGCATGGTAGTATCCCTGAGTCTTCGCAAGAGTGTGAAGTTTGCCATACCCTTTCTTAAACTCAGCTCCCTCCTGAATCAAAACAAAAAACAGGAAGCTGTGTAAACACTCGACCATACATTTCGAAACGTTGCTCTTAGAAAAAATGGAATAAAATTGCCATCATTTTCCCTTTTATTACCCTAACGATTATTGTACTGTTTCCTTTTCTTTCATTTAAAGCCGAGTGCCACTGGTCATCTGCAAGATGTAGTCTTATTACCACAGCACCATAAATGTTACTCCCTCTCAAGTGTCAAATGTAACTGTAATGACAAAGACACTAGTACAACACCAACACGTGTGGAATCATCTGAAGAGCTGCCTTATATGTTTCACTACCCAGTAAAATCGCATCTGCACGCGTTGCACCGCTGCTGCGAAGTAGAGATCGGAGTGTCATTCTCCTCGCTCGTGTTTGGTAACTTTTCACAAGTTCTGGTCTTCGATTTTGGGAGAGAGAATCATCTTGCTGTGAGAATGAACATCGAGGTTGGCAGTCATGAATTCCTAAAAGATTTCTGTGAGGCGAAGACGAACTTAATGTTGGACTGGTCATTATGGGATGACGGAACACGAAAGATTGTCAAGTTCGAGCCCAAACGTCCTTCAGTGTTCAACAACGAGCATTTGATAGACAAGTACAAGCTGCCAAGACCAGACGACATTGTACCGTCCCCAATTCTGGATGGATCTCAAGGCTTAAGTAAGAACAGCTACAAAGACGTCATGCATCAGCTATTATTCGTGGAGGAGTTGTACATTCGTAAACAAGTTTCCAGGTAATATTTGGGACTGAGTTGCATCTATCTATAGATATGCTAATATAATATATCAATGCAACCACATTTTAGCCTAGTAGCCCCTTCGCGTCAGAGAATATACCGATTTCCTTCGGAAGTGTAGCAGCTCTCGTAAGCTTGCAATTCTACTGGTAGCAGTTGCTATTGATTTAGGGGCTATGGCCATTGTTCCTGTTGTTTGTTCTATTGTTTTTACGCAGGGTATCGAGCCATTGATGTGAGACCTTACGAGAGCTGCTACATTGCCCATTTCCTTCGCTTGAAGTGACTAAAAGTATTTCAACTCCCCTGGATGGGATGCTAGTCCACCCAAGGTTACTCTCAAGTGTTAAATTCGCAGGTAGCCATTTTAATACCTGGGTGAAAGGAAGCACCATGATAGTTAAGTGCGTTTGGTCCAATAACGCAACGCAATACCCGCCCATGGCTTGATCTCGGACCATTTGATCCAGAATCCATCGCACTAACGATTACAGGCCACCCCGCCTCGACCCCCGACAGCCAATTAGCAATGCCAGTTTATTACTGCAGCTCACTTAAAAAAAACGCACTTTATATCTCTATAACGAAACAAAGCACTTAATTTGTTCGCATAGCTTTCTTTCTATACGACTGTGTGGCCTTAATGTCTCGCTATCGTCCGGAATATTTCCTGCCCTTATTCGTGAATTTCCGTTTCGCAGCTTCGTTGCACTAACCAGCCCATTGCGCCGCAGGATGTAAACATTTTGTTAATAATGTTGTAGGTAACATGTAGAGGCCAAAGAATGCTTAGATAGATGTTTTGTGTAACCCATTTCCTTGTTGACTGTTTTACAGTTTTAACATGCAGGGAGTACATTTGTACGCAACAAAGCTTGTCGTAAAGGGAGGTGGCGAAATCGTGTGCGCCCAGCTCGGATGGCTCTATGGCTCCTTTCACGTCTCGCGCCCAATAACACCAGATGACGCAGATGGGAGACTCTTGCTGAGGAACCTTTTAAGTAGCATGGGCTCAGTATTAATAGCCAAGACTCAAAGCCCTGATGCCATGGTTTATGAAGCATTAGTAGATTCGGTAGAGGATAGTCGAGTCATATTGAAGCTATCGGCACAATGCTGTGAAGATCTTGGGCTAACCCTTAACAGTGATACTATCGTGGACGTTCAGTTTCACATCAACAGACTTCCTCTGTGTGAAATGCACGACAATATTGATAGATTAGGACCTGAGCACATAAGAATATTGTTTCCGGCATTCAGCAAAGTTGGTTTGGAGGAGAAGGTAAACAGAAGCTGCAATAGCTCACATTTAATTAAACGCGAAATACTGTCCTTTCTAAATATTTTCAATAATTTTTCGCCAATATAAATCACCAAGAAAGATCCCACTGTGAAGGTTATTTACTTTAAAAAGGCACATTAATTTGTCAATGTTTTCATCAAGAAGTTCGAAACATTTTTGGTCTTACAACATGCGACGTATGGTTTTTGCGCAATTTCTGCGTTCTTTCATGATATTTAGTGTTATTATATTTATTTCAGATTGATCATCTTCCCTGGATTCTTGACCCAAAATTAAGCGATGATCAGAAAGAAATCATCAGGAGAATAGCAGCTCCATCAATTGGTTCGCCTCCCCTTGTGGTGTTTGGTCCTTTTGGAACAGGAAAAACGTTCACATTGAATCAATCAGTTCGACGTATGGCCGTCAACCTTAACAACCGCGTCCTAATCTGCACACACTCGAACAGCGCCGCGGACATACACGTAAAACTCCTGGATGAATATCTAAAGAAAGAACATGGTATAACCGCATGCAGGCCTCTTAGGATTTATACGCCGTTGCGTAAACCGTCAGCGGTCTCTGACCAAGTAAAGAAATATTGTCTCATCAATGACAAAGGCAAGGCTACAGAAGCCTTCAGACTTCCAACGCGCGATGATGTGTTAAAGCATAGAGTCATTGTGTCCACTTTGGGGACATCTCGAGCTCTTTTTGACATGGAGCTTCATCGTGGATTCTTTTCCCACATCTTAATTGATGAAGCAGCACAGGCGCTGGAAACTGAAGCACTAACACCAATCACACTCGCGGGGAACAATACAAAAGTGGTTTTCACCGGGGACCACATGCAGGTACATATTTTGGGGACGGAAATATAGAGGTTGTTTCTTTAAAGCTTCAAGTATCAAGGATATGTCTAACATTGTAGAGGCGAAAGGTTTTTTATTGAATCTGAATATCACACTCTAAGTCAATGTCAATATGAATAAGCATTGTGTCACATATGTTTCTACATGAAATTCGCGTACTTGGTTAAAAAGTACTTAAACTGACAAATTTAAAATTAGAAACTATAATCGAGCCTTTCTAAAGGTATGGGGAAATGACAGAACAGCTGTACAGCTTAAATCTTGCTGCCATTAATCATTGTCTTTATTCTCCCTAAGATGAGCCCCGATGTGTTTTCTCCTCAAGCAAAGAAGTGGGGGTTCAAAATATCCTTACCAGAGAGACTCTATCACGACTACATGGGAAAGCGAAAAGACACCACGTTAGATCCAAACCTCATATTTTTGACAGAAAACTACCGGTCAAACCAACAAGTTCTTCAATTCTCGTCCGAAATGTTTTATGGTGGCAAGCTTTTCTCAAGTACCAAACAACCCCTCCATCCACAATTAGGACCTCTCATTTTTTATTCTGCTCTTGGCAAAGAGGAGATCGAAGAGAACCGTTCGTCGTATCGCAACTTGGCTGAGGTAAACGAAGTAGTAAAGCGAGTCAAGGAGTTGACTGATCTCTGGCCTGAAGCTGAATGGGGCCCAAGAGATCTTAAACAAGTTGCAGTGGTTACATCGTACAATTACCAGGTAATTTAATCCTTCAATTAAATATGTTTTCTATTAGTTTTTCTTTTAAGATTGTTAAAACTCGATCTTCCAGAAACGTCTTACGAGCCCGAGTTATTAATTTGAAAAGCTTCTCTTTCATAGTGCAACCCGGAAACCGTGAACACCTATTCCTGGAATGTTGTTTCTCGACCAATCAGATGCGAAATGAAACCACAAGAAGTAACCACAAAGGTTTTGGCGAAAGGCTTTTTCTTCCACGATAATACCGTTAGAAAATACTGAAATTGACACTATTGTTCTATCTCTGAGCTTATGCATGAGCAATGAGTAATCTTGACCGATATTTTACTACATTTATAATTCGAGTAGCCCTCAGACGCGCTGTCTGGCTGTGTCTAATCGTGTTTGTTCGATTCAATATCTCGTGTCAGCGAAATATCGTTCGTAGTTATTCTCTGCTAATGTACAATAATAACAATTTCAGTATTGTCAACGGTAAAATTGTGTAGGAAAAAGTCAAGACGTTGTTTCGTTGCAAATCGAACCATTCGGCTAATTACTCTTGCGGTTTGCTGCGGTTGAGTCTTACGGTTTCATCTTGCATCTGACTCGTGGCGAAACAATAAGCATTCCAGAAATATTTTTAGGTGTTCACGGTTTTCCGGGTTGCACTGTAATTTGAAAAAGCAAGAATCAACAATGACAAAGAGTGAAAATGTTTACATAGCCCATAACCAATTCCCCGATTACCCATTCCTTGTTTTAAAGATAGCCATGATTTTCAACTAGGTCAGAACAATTCGAGACGGACTGAGAAAAGTTGGTCTTGGGGAGGTTGATGTGGAAACCATTGAAAACGTTCAAGGTGAGTTTCAGTTCAAACTGATCATTCTTCATTCAGTTATTGCGTTCATCACTTTTATCAAGTTGTTTTACTGTCGGATTGTATATCTTTCTTCTGATGTACCCTTGCAGGGTTTTAAATGGCATTGTCTCTGAAATAGTAAGGTTTTCATCACTTTATATTTTGCTTACCAGGAAAAGAGTTCCGTGCCCTTTTCGTGAGCACAGTTCGAACTTCCCATACCTGCAAACAGTCCCTTGAACGCGACAGTTGCGACAAAGAGAGTCCGTACCTGCATTTCCTGTCAGATCCAAAGCTGCTGAACACTGCTCTTACCCGTGCCCAGTCTCTCATCGCGATTGTTGGCGATCCATTTTCACTGAGAACCGTGGGTGATTGTCAAGGGCTGTGGGAAGGGTTAATCAAGAGATGCAATGAAAATGATAATCTGTATGGAATTGAACATCAGGAACTAGAAGAAAGCATCTCGGAGAGTGGACTGAATGTCAATGCTACCGTATTTATGCCGAGTGAATTCACAAAAACAAGTCTCTCCGCTACTAAAGAGCAAATACCAAACCACGAAGCTCGTGGTATTAACAATGCAGCATGTAAGAAGTCTCCTTCACCTTCCCAAGAGCGTGAACCAGATCAAGAAAGTGATCCCAAAGGACAGAGCCATTATGATGACAATGACAGTAGAGCCTTAACCGACCATGCCAACTTTGAAGACAGTGAGGAACCTGAAAGTACATCTGACTCAGATGACTCAGGAGACGAATTCTCTGAGAGCAGTGATTTCCTGGGCAATGCTGGTGACTTTGAATGTAGCAATGTGGATGAAACTGTACCGCCAGAGCACATGGACGACATCATTCTTGCTTTAAAGGCTAAGTGTGAAGAAGAAGAAATGAAAAGAAAACTACAGGATAACACAAAGGTAGAGAAAGAAAATATGGTGCCAGATCTTGCAGCTGATTTGTCCGAAGCAAATGGAAGCCCTGTTTCCAGTCCTTTTGGTTTTAATGCTATTGGAAACAACGTAGTCCACGAAGACTACAAAATGGCAACAAGGAAAGGTAAAACTCGGATTTCTCTGGGGAACATGAAAGTCGGATACAGTGAGCGTACGCAACGCTTACTTCGGGAGCCTAAACTGAAAGAGCAAGAGCGCTTACAGCCAGAGTATCTTGAACTTTTGTTGCAAAATGAACCAGAGTTGTATCGCCAATGCTCAATGCGCATTAGCTACGAGGGATCAAAGACTTCATACGGAGAGATTCAAGATGTTGCATCTGAAGATATTTTGATCGAGGGAGACACTCGCCAGTGCTTTGATGGAGACAACGTCGTAGTTAAACTGACTAACGTACCTTCCAATGAAGGGACCGTTCAACAAAGTACCACGGAAGGAATGAAGGGTAAAATAGTTGGTGTCAAGAATCGTACAATGAATCCCAGAGAACGCCTTTTTGTTTGTACGATCAACAGGGCAAATCCGTGGGTGATGAATCCGATAAACAGGTCAATTACACCAATTGGAAACTTAAGAGATGAATCCTGCAGAGGAGTTCCGATTTACAAAAGAGTCCAACCTGAATCAGCGGAGAAAGCGCTGCACGTAGAAACGCTATCCCTAAAAGAAGCTTTAAGTGGCAAATATCTTTTTGTCGTGCAGTATTTGCAGTGGAAACGTGAGTTTCCGTATCCCCTTGGCATTGTAACTAATAAGATTCAGAAGAGCTGTGATCTCCCTAAAGCTTTAAAACTTCTCAATGCTGAATACCGACTTGAGGACTCTTTTCCAGATGAGGTAGACAGAGAGGTAGAAAGGAACCTTGATGCATGGTCAAGAATCCCGGAGTACGAGAGAGAGCGCCGCCTGCATGTTCAAAACGCATTTACAATTGATCCTCCCGGAAGTAGAGCCCTGGACGATGCCTTAACTATTGAAAAGCTAGAGAATGGTCAACACAAAGTCGGTGTTCACATCGCCGATGTTTCTCACTTTGTGCAACCGGGAAGTAGAGTCGATGCTGTGGCGCGAAGGAGAGGCACTTCCTACTTTCGAGGCCATGGTTATGGAGACGTTCTTATGATTCCGGAGGATCTAAGCCACAACGTCTGCAGCCTGTTGCCGAACCGAGAACGGCGTGCAGTTTCTGTGTACCTAGTTTTGGACCAAAATGGTCGTGTCAGTGAAGAAGAAGAGCTTGATTTTTGCCGAGCAATTGTAAACTCACAGTGTCGTTTGACTTATGCTGAAGCACAGCGAGTCATCCTTGGAAAACCTATCCATAACAAGCCTCTGAGTGATGGAGAAGTGACGCCAGAGATCGAACAAAGTATTCGCACGCTCAGTATGTTAGCCCAAAAAAGGAGGGAATTGCGTCTTTCCGATGAATCGTTCTTTCATTTTCACTATGCAGACCGAAAGGAAGATCTTGAGGCTCATGAGTTGGTGGAAGAAATGATGATCTTAGCCAACACGTCAGTAGCGAAGTATCTTGTTCAGAGAAAAGCAGCATTGTTGCCTTTGCGAATTCAACTTCCCCCCAAGACGCATAAGCTGGATGAATGGAGAGAGAGGTTTGGGGGTTATGCCAAGCTTTCCCTTTCTCTTAGAAGGCACTTGGTTCAAGATTCAGGATGTGCGGAGAACTTTGATATACCGACGTCTACGTGGAATGACATCGTTAAAGCACTCCGCAAACGGGACCACAGAGCGTTAACGTACTTGATTGGCAATGATAACATCTATCCGCAACTTGTTGTTGCGCGCTCCCTGTTGGAGGCTCTGACAAGAAGAGCTGAAGATGTAAGAGCAGCAGACGTACCAGTGGATCACAGGCTTCATTGGTCATTGAACGTGTTGGAATACACTCGGTTTACCTCTCCGATTCGTCGTTATCTCGACATTGAAGTTCATCGCTTGTTACTTGAGAATGAGCCGCAAGGCGCGGAACCCGAGGAAATCTCAGACCTTTATCGCAGGTGTTCATTTTTATCCAAAAGATCGAGTATGTTTGAGAAGGATTGTGGCCGAGTTCGATTTGCTGCAAATCTTAAGGAGGCAACTTGCGAAACTGTTGCTGTCGTTGAAATCATCGCCCTGGGTTATATTCAGCTGCAACTACTCTGTGATGCCAACCAGTATCTCACTCCAGCACAGAGAAGAGTCAGGATTAGTAACTTGGGACCAATTGAGCAACCTGAGATGAATGAAACTTCAACATGCATTGAGTTAAAGTGGAAACTTAGGATTTACGACGCTTCTTCTGCAAATATGAATCGAGCGAGACGGAGTAGGAACCAGGAGCTACATCTTCTTAAAGACAGGCGCAAGATTGAGGCATCTTTGCTTGGCTCCTCCACTCTTGGCTTCTCCATTCCTAGCATACTTTGGCTGAACGTCTTGGATGCTGTTAAAGAAAATGATTTCAATGAGCTCAAGCAATGCTTGGAGGAAGTGCATAACAGTATTTCTAGTGAAAGGGATAGGCTGCCAGGAGACCGCTCAGACGGAAGAATGGCTGAGGGAGCTTTCGAAGTTGAGGAACAACAAGAACAAGAGGGAGAGCAAGAAGACGATGAAGATGGCGACAATGAAGAGGAAAATGACGACAGTGATTATGACCAGGACGACGAGGATTATGTCGATGACTATGATGATGATAAAGAAGACCCCGGTGAAGTTGTTGTTGAAAGAAATGCGGAATCACCTCAAAATAAAGACGAGAGTAATTTGCACTTCTTTAACAAGAACCTGGTCCTACGAGTGTCCGACAATGTTAACGTACAGCTTTCAGCCAACGAAATTGAAGCACTCGTGTCACCTGATATTCAATTGTTCAAGCTCGCCCCTGGTATCAACGTCTGCCTGGAACATAGAAAGCTTGCTGATAAGTGTTTTGCAGAAGTTGCGTTGGAAAAGGCCTCAAGGCAACGCTATAGCAATGTCAGAAAGTACGTCGATGCTTGGAAGCCATTGTTGACAATGGAGGCTGCGACCGTGGCCATATCAAGCGACGATGCTTTGGTGCTTCAAAACGTTGCAGTAAAATGGAACGAGAATGATGATCGCAAACTTGTCGGGGAGTTTCAACTGGAAAAGACGTTCAGCGAGACCAGGCAAATCGAGATTTTCCAAGGAGATTACGCTTGTGTTAGAGTTTCCTGCCCCACGTCTTACGCAACTGGCCATGGTTGTACAAATAATGGGCTTTATTCGACAATCCGAAGTGAACGTTTAGACGAAGACGAGCACAAAGCATCTTCTGGAAGTGACGCCGAAGATGAGATTGGCATTAAAAGTTTGCCCCTTGAAGGAAAAGCTCTCGAACGGTATTGGGTTGGTCACTGTATCTTCACTGGTGCAGACAATTCTCTCAAATTCTCCCTCCGATTGTTCCAACACTCAATGAATATTCCTCAACGTCTTCGCGAAGGTTGCATTTGGAGTTGCACAGTGGAGATAATAAAGCAAACTGTCTCTTGCAGGTAATTAATTGTAAGCTTTACAGATATATTTTATGAAGCCACGTAAGAGAGAGAACCAACAGGAAACTAGTACAGATGTGTCACATTTAGTTTTCCCGTTTCGGTTTGCGATTGGGTATGTCATGCGGCTACTAACAAATAATAGCTACCTAATGAGTATTACCTTGGACTGTGCTGTATGCCATTTCTGCCAAAAAATATAATAATGCTAATTATGAATGTTTAGCTATATATACAAAGACCGGGAAACAGTGTCAGTATGCGCTTTCCACATTATCTAAATAATGTAAAACAGAAACTAGCGTTCTTGCGTTTTTCAGACGAATGATCAAAACTGTGGCAGATCTGCCATTCAAGGGCACACGACTTGCTCATGACATCTGTCTAGGAAATGCAACAAGATTGGACGGTAAGGTGCTCTCACTCACAATCACTTAACTAAAGCGGTAATCTCGTACCCAGATGTTTACTCACTTTGTAGGAAACATCTGGCCAAGTCCGCTCGGTTCGCCATTCTTATTGGTCACATAACTGCATCATCATTTGCGCGTGGATAATACAAACATTGTCTTGCACGCGCTCACATACGTGAGCTGGTAAGAAAATATAGCGGCTTTTAAAGCTTGTATTAAAACACTCCCTTCTTTTAAACGTTTCTAAAGTGAATTAGCTACAGAAACACGTTTGACTTTCAAGCTTTCGAGTAACAAAGGTTGCCAATAAACATGTATTTGAAAGAGAAGATGTGTAGAAAGATCTGGAACTTATACGCGTCAAACACAGCGCCCGTTCTTTTTCATCACCGCCATTAACAGCTGGGTTGACGACTTGAATTTATTAGCAAAACATGAGTGTCGACTTCTATTCTTCCCCAACTCCATCTCAATACCATGGAACTGGTGTTTCCCTGAAAAGGAAAGTAGTTCATGACCTAGATGTAACCGATTAAGTGCGCTTTTTATCTACTTCAATTGCCGAGCATGCGTAGTGGCATCATTTGTCAGATTTCTGACACATTTGACGCGGCAAAATCCGCTCTTACCAGATGTACTCTCCCGAGGGTTGAGAAGATCTGGGTACGAGATTAGTTTTGCGGTGGACGTTTGGTGTTCAGTCATAGTATTAAAAACAGACTATTGACTATTCCATGTACATCCGTTAACAATCAGCTATTAAATCTCTGCCGAAATCCAGCGAAATGCATCTAAACACCGTTTAAAAGTCAAGGCCGTTTAAGTTGAAAATTACAAGTTCAGGTGTACAATAAAATGTATTTACTGCAAATAATTGACAATTTACACGTTGGTTATAGCTTTTAGGCTAGTAAAATGTATTGTATTGTTACGTTTTCCTCAGTATCCATTATTTTTGCAGGTGAAAAGAACAAATCTTTATATATTTTTTAGATGCCTACTTTCTATTCTCTTGTTTTAAGACTGCGTTGATCTTTAGAGCAAACATTTTTCATACGCACTGCTTTGAATCTTTAGCTCTTCATATTCCTTTACCGGACGACAACCTTTCAATTGCTGATCATGTCAATGGATGTGACCTTCAAAGGCTCAACGACCGCCAGCTGACGGCTGTTAAAAAATCCCTTCGAGGACTCTTTACTCTCATTCAAGGACCTCCAGGTATATGTTCTTCATGACGGATTCAATGTGTTATCATGGTGTTATTAAAGGGGCATTGTCACGCCATTTTAGCAAAACTTTAAAAAAGCTAAAATTTGTCTTCGCTCAAAGGAAAACCAAAAATAATGGTTCATGTTACCGAAGACTATATCACTGCATTGAAACCGTATTACTGACGTCTGTTGTTTTCGATGGCGAGGATGGAAGCGGATTCAAAAATTGAAAAAAATTCCACGTTTAAATGGAAAGCCAACTATTATGGTTTGCTCTCCCTGTTAAATTTTCATTTGATATCTTCTTCACAATTCTGCTGGAGCATTTTCTGTACAAGTAAAGATATTAAGTTATGACTTAAGCACAGAATTTACCTCAACACTCCAAAATCACCGTGACATGCAATGCCTCTTTAATTGTGCGTTGGACTACAGATGGAGCGGTCAAGCCCTGGCCAGAATCACTGTGTTCTGTTCTAGGGCAAGACAATCTTGTGAAAGTGTCTCTCTTTATTTGTACCCTAGGGCGGGTATGATTTGTCAATTATTTGTTTCAGCCATTATCCCTCCTTCCTTAGGAACTGGGAAGACCATGACAGGCGTTCACGTCGCTTATTGGTTTGCTGAAATTAACAGACAGGATACTCCACTTGAAAGAACGACCTCGGCTGAAGAAATTCCCGACAAAGCTCCACCACAAGTTCTGTACTGTGGACCTTCCAACAAATCCGTGGATGTTGTCGCAGGTGTGAACAGGCTGAAAAGGCTGAACAGGCGTCCCAGACGTTGTTTGTGATTTACGTATGTGACAGTATGTCTTTGTGGCAGCTGACTCGTTCTAAAGGCATTTAGACGATTTAAACTTCCCCAGGTTTGCTTTCCAGTAAAGAGAAACGAAAGGCTGGCGAGCTGGTCGGCCAACGGTTCCCACTCTATGCTCCATAAATTCCACTAAAATGCTCGGAGCTCGCCAAAATTATCTCACGGCAGCCGTCGATGATTCTTCTTTCTATTTACTCCTCCTCGGATTCCAAGGTTTATCTTATGCGCCCTAAAAACGCTCCTTTTCGAGTGCTAGCTGTCCATTTCTGCTTCGTCTGCCGTGAGATAATTTTGGCGGGCTCCGAGCATTTTAGTGGAATTCATGGAGCTTCGAGTGGGAACCGTTGGCCGACCAGCTCGCCAGCCTTTCGTTTCTCTTTTATACTGGAAAGCAAACCGCGGAAAGATTAAATCGTCTAAATGCCTTTAGAACAACTCAGCTGCCACAAAGACATCAAAATAACACAAGCGCAGACTAAGGTAAGCTATTTTTATTTAAATCCTTTGCTACAAGTTGAATGTAGAGCGATTTTCGAATCATTGTCTTACATTCTCTTAAATGGCTCAAAACGTAACGCAATACTGTCACATACGTAAATCACAAACAACGTCTGGGCCGCCTGTGTCCCCATCAGCATGGACATGGGCATGGTTCGCAGACGACCTTGCCCTGTGGCCGATCAATTCTAGTCTATACGTAGCACTCCACACAACTGATCGAGTTAAAAATTGGACTGAGTCTGGGTCCATGAAGACACAAAAACCCGTGGCGAATATCTAGCCATTTTGCTCTCAGTTTTGGTCATATTTGCCATATTTGCAACGCATAAGTTAAATAAGCGGGTTTTCTTGCTCGTTGCCTTTTACTTGATTCTTCCAATTTGCAGAGTACTTGATGAAAATCGAAGGCATAAAGATCCTTCGAGTATACGGAAACGTCATCGAGCAGGACGAATTTCCGATACCTAACCAAGTGAAACCAACTAGACCTTTCGCCAGCGAGGAAGAATTGAAGGTCCCTGAGAACTTAAAAAGTATTGCGTTACATCACGTGATTAGAGACAAGAACAAGTCACCGTATGCAAAACAGTTGAGACGCTACGAAAGACTTTTCGCAGCAAAGAGGAAAAAGAAGAAGAAAGTGGAGGAAACAGCGGTCGAAGCGTATCTCCAGGTTAGGAGATCATGCCCAATATATACGACTCACTGTGGACATGAATGTAATACTTTAAAATTTATTTATAAACCTGGATTTGATATCAAATTCTTATTCGCGTGTTGATTATGTGGACGATGTAATGTGTTGTATTCATCTGGCCCCGGTTGTGGACAACGCTATATTTCCACTGTATAAATCACTATCCAGTGGATAGTGCAGTTTATTTTACTAACACTTATCCACTGGATAGTGATTTATCCGGTGGATAGCGTTATCCACCCTTTGAACAACCGGAGCCAGACGCTTTAATGTGGCGTTGGAGCAGTACTGAGTCAATGTGTAGAACTGTTGACCACAAAAAATGATGTAAATGACTGTGTTTGAGTACTTTTTCAACTTTCTTGATAGAGTGAGTTTCCGCTGAGTGTCGTCAAACCAAACCAAGGACGGAGCCGAATACTCCAGTGAACCAATCAAAACTCGAACTAATTATACGTTGAAATAGTGGCACGAGTTTTTGAAACCAATCATGGAGCGAAGTAGCAAACAGCAGAAATTTGTCTTTTTATTTGTTCGATTATTGTTCTTAAAATTTATTTCCATTATGAGCTAATTGGTATCAGTGGGAATGACTGGTTGCGTTGTACGCGTGTTCCTGAGAAAACGCATAGAACCAAGGGAAAAGACTCGTTATCATTGTCCTTTACTCTTACACGCCTTGCAATTGTAGGTGATAAAGACAGCTGAACTGTGGGCCATCAGAAGCTCGTCTGAAGGAGAATACGTTCAGATTATGCTATGCACCTGTTGTACTGCAGGAAGTAACAGATTGAAAAATGCATGCAACAACGTTAATCAGTGTATAATTGACGAGTGTGGCATGTGCATGGAACCGGAAACGCTTATTCCGATTGTCTCGTCAAATGCAAAACAAGTGGTTCTTATTGGAGATCACAAGCAGCTTCAGCCAATTGTCCAGAACAGCGTTGCCCGGTCACTCGGGTTGAAGACATCCATGTTCGAGCGATTTTCTGACTATGCGTTCATGCTTGAAGAACAATACAGAATGGCAAGTAAAATTGTTTGAGCTTATAATTTAAAGGATCTCTGTTACGGGTGACACATCTTAAAAAACCCGTACATTTTCCAAGTCCGTCAGTTACAATCATTTTCCAATTCCCCGTGTCTTCTAAGCCATCCAGGGCACATTATTCCAAGCTATTTCAAGCTATTTTGGTGTTAATTACCAAAGATTACTTCTCGGTGACTAAGCCCCTATAAGGCAAATAAAATATCCCCCTGAAATCGCGGATAACTTATGTGGCACATAGGGCAGCGAAATCGTGGATAAAAGATTAGTTTATTCAGTGATTAATTGCTTCTGCACAATTAACGTCAGGGTCGTAGGAAAAAGCAGTCGTCGTTCGCATAAAGTTATGGATCTGTTTTTATCTCGATACATTTAGGTATCTTTGGAGCCAAACATTTCAGACTTTCCGTCGGGATTTTACCGTCAGTTTTTTCTCCATTTCAGCATCCGGACATTTGTGAATTTCCCTCACTGCACTTCTACAGAGGCAAATTGACCACGCCACAGTCTGTTGTTAACCGTGACAGTGAGACGAAACACAGAAGACGATTTATAAATTTCTGGCCTTGTCGCAAAGATACAGAGTTTGTACCTCTTGTGTTTTGCAATGTGGTTGGTGAGGAGGATGAGCTGGTGGTGACAACAAAGGAAGGCAATCAACGATCCAAGAGTAACCTGAAGGAGAAAGACAAAGTGGTGAGTGAAAGGGAGATTTCGATGTCAAATGCCACCCATATATTTATGTTTTCATATTAGCATGTAGATACGCCCCTGATTCTGTTATGTCCTTATTATTGCCTTTTATTTTTTCGCGACTGCAAATAAAAAAACCTAAATTAAAGATCCGCGAACAACCGGGCCCATGGTAATAACGCGAAATTTAAAACCATGGACCTCATTGTTCGAAGGCCGGGTTTCTTTTACTTTTGTTAAAAAATAATTTTCTCCGAAAATGTTATCGATCGATTATTTTTAAAACATCCAATCATCAAATTGTAGACAAAAAGAATTAAAATGAATTTCCTCTTTAAGCGTTCTCATCCGCATTCAAATTTCACACTAACCTAGCCTGGGTTATCTTAACCCAGCATTGAACGACTTGGCCCTGGTGTACTATCTTAATAGTAGCACATAAGTTGCACATAAGACGGTAGCACATAAAACGGTAAAGCACTGGTATCTGTAACCTCTTATTAACCTTTATGTCTATTTACATGTTCACGCCTTGATCTTCTGAATATAATCATAAGGCAACAGAGTGAGAGAAGATACCTCGTAAAGGCTGAACTGCATACTTTAACTCCACACTTCATCTTTTGAATAAAGTATAATTCACTGGTATCGAAAATGTAGATTGCGTCATATTTTTAAACATTACATGAATAGGCCTTTTTACAGTTCCCGGCGCCATCTTTGAATAGTAACCGCGCAAACATCATGTCGAGGCTCGCGTTGACCCGGGAGAAACAAACATAGCAAAATCACAGCTGTTTCGCTTACTTGTTTCGTATCGTTTGTCATATCTTCGCTTAAAATGGTCTTAAAATATAAAGACAAGGAAATTTTGACGCTAGAGGATATACAGAAGCTCACAGTTAAAGATCTGAGGAATATTTTGAAGAGTAATTCCGAAAACGCCGGCGGAATGAAGGCGGACCTGGTTCTGAAAGTGTACGCATTACTTATGCGAGACGTGGTATCAAGTTCGGCCGAAAATACCCAGCAAAGTGATGAAAACTGTGCTGACAACAGTGGCCATTTCAAATACGACGAAATAATGAGACAAATCTCTGCTCTTGGATGGTCAACAGACTTGCGACGGCTTCCAGAATTGAGCTTCATTCAGCTCTACGATTACCTTGTCGTCTCTACACCCAAGTACCGCCATATTTTGTTGAAGGGCACACATTACAAAAAGTTAAAATCGTACCAATTTTTCTTCGAAGGAAATGTGAAACGACTGGAAAGCAAAATCTTTCAAGGCCAGACCTACGTGAAAACCAGCGTAATTCCTTCAATGAAAAAGAATCCGTACAGAGTTGTCGTGGAGTTTTCACCTCAGAACGACATTTTGCGAGCGACATGCACGTGTCCGGCTGGACTTGGTTTATCCGGAAAAGGTAAATGTAACCACGTTGGAGGAGTGTTGTTTGCGATTGAAGATTTTACGAGAAGGGGATTACAAAACATGCAGAGCCTTTGTCATGTACATCGCGACTGTCTGTGTGGGTTGTACCCCGCAACCAAGTGTTGCAGCTAAACCTCTTGACCAAGTGCTAATCAGAAAGATACGATTTGGTAAGAAAAATATTCGTCTTCAGTCAAAAGTTATAAAATTTGATCCAAGATCACCAAATCAGCGAACAAGAGAGAAAAACAGTTTCAAGAGTTTATGTGAAAGTCTTCAAAATTGCCTCCCTGCCAGTTCATTTTTTTTTTGTTCCACGACATCAATTCAAACTGTGTAGAGGAGTCAGACTCTAAAGAGACAAACGAGGCACCAGAGTCTGTGCCTTTTACAGACAGTTACGATATTGCTACTGAGCACTTTAAAGCTATGATCGATTCCCATGTTTCCGGCTTAACGATAACCCAAAAAGAGATAGATGAAACGGAGAGAACAACTCGAGGACAAAACAAAAACAATCTTTGGTTTGAAAAGAGGAAGTCTCTTTTGACAGCTTCAAACTTTGGAAAAGCAGCAAAGAACAAAGTGGAACCTTCAAAGGTACTCAATATGGCATCGAAAGTGAAGCAAATGCAGTGAACCTTTAAATAAGGGGAATGAAAAAGGATGGCATTGATGTAACTGTTGAGGAAATTGGGCTACTGGTGTCCAAGGACAAGCCGTACCTGGGGGCAAGTATAGACAGGATTGTAACCATTAAGGATACACACGAAAAATGGGGAATGGAAATTAAATCCCCTCTAAGCAAAGCAGGCATGACTATTGAAGAAGCCTGCCAAAATAAAACTTTTTTTCTGGAGAAACTTGACAATGGAACTGTAAGGTTAAAAGGAAATCATGATTATTATGTACAAATTCAAGGGCAGCTCTACTGTTCTAACTTGGATCTTAAAGTAGACCACTATTTGTGGAGAAAATTTACTTGGACAATTCTTGGATCAGTGACACCCTGCCAAAGATAGAGTTCTTTTACAGACGTGCTCTTTTCCCAGAGCTTATTACCAGACGAGTGCAGCGAGGTAAGGTTCTATACCTGCATGGAGGTTGGTTGCCATATGGCCAATACTGCTGTACACGTATTGGTTTGAAAATGCAATTTCAAAGGCAATTGTATACAATTATTGTACAGTAAATTTGCATCATTTATTTCTACAGTCATTACTTTTCTTTCCATGTAACAGTGCTAAGAATGTATCCATAAGAACCTTGATGACTCAAGCAAATCACCTTGCAGGATGAATTTGCAGTTCTATTGAGTAAAGTTTGAACTGACAATACTTGAAATGTCAACTGGGTGTTACATTAATTACAGTCAAAAACTTTATAGAACTAAGACTTATTATTTCATGGGTATAAGAGTACCAACACTCCTTTCCACTTAAAATAACAGAACCCCGAATTAAGCAACAGTAGCTAAGAGACACTCAGGAGAGAGAGCAAACAACAAAATTTAACTTCAAGAAACTACACTGGCAATTAAATTATCTTGTTTCTTAAAATTTGTGTTTGTTGCTTTATCTCCCATCTGATTGTCTAGGGGTTGCAAAATGATAAACATGCCAGAAATCGTTTTAGGTGGGTAAAACAAATACAGTTAATAAAAAAGTAATTTAGGGTTTTGGTTTTTCGGGAGGTAGCAATGGAGGAAGAAAATTTGTCAATAGTCCACATACTGTGGCTATTTGTGTTGCATAGGGACTTAAAGTGTTGGGTAAGTTACCATCTAAGATATGGTAAGTCTTTATCCTACCAATTGCCCTCTCCTTATGTATTCGCACAGAGGCGATAGTCATAGTTTCTTCTGTCTCTGATGCAGTCAGTTGATCTCGTCCGGCTAAAAAAGGGGGCATATTAACCGTGACACCATCAGGCACAATGTCCTTTTTGTCGAAGCCACGGTCAACCATAACATTGTCACCAAAATTATTCTAGTTGTTGCAAACTCGGAAAACTCCTCTGGCATGTTTTTGCGTACCAACTCTTGTGATGGAAAAGGGAAAAGTTCGTTGAGTTCAAAGTACAGCAAATTGATCCAGGTTATACATATTCTGGACACAAGGCTTTTACTAACACCAAACCGGTCTGCAAGGTCCTGCACAAATAATCCAGCCTTCAGTCGCATCAATACTAAAAGAAATTCATCAAGAAATGTTAATTTCCGGGAAGGTCCAGGCTTGTTTTTATTTTCGTCCTCTTGATAAGCCTGCCTCTCTCTCACTAATTGTTCTCCTTTCCAGTACTGCATATTTGCTAATTTTGGCTCAAAATACTTAAAAAAAACTTATCAGTGCTTCTTAGCAAGGAAACCCAGTGTAAAAAAGGATGGCTGAATTATCATCCTTTATTTTGTTTAAGGAAAATTGGCGCCCCAGCAAAATATCATTCTCTTTTTTCATCTCTGCCAATCAGCTAACTTTAGTTCCAGTGATGTAATCTGCCTCTGTAGTTGTTCAACAACATTAGCATTAGAGGCTTTGGTTGGATCCAGACACTGATTAGCAAATGAATTTGAACATTGACTGCTTTGGACTGTGGAAACTGTTTCAGGTGGTGCTGGTATGATTATTGAGTCTTCAGTGCCTTCCATGGAGTCTGCAACATCCTTTTCCTGAGCTAAAACTGATTCATTTTGGATTTGCCTTGGAGGAGCTTTTCGAGACTTTTTTGGCACGCTTTATGATAACTGGGGTGGCTCAGCACCTTATAACAAAAATGTTACAATTTTAAACGCGTCATGTACAAAGGAACAAATAAAAATTTAGCATAATGTAGCTATAATGAAATATTTGCCACGACATTTTTGTATCTGTTTTTGCAATTGCATTTCACATACCTTTCTTTAAGTCCCAGCGGCCTGACAATTTTCTTATAATATCTTCTTGTCTAAAATGTTCACTGCAAACAACGGTTGCAGCAGTTACACTGAAGTCATCCTTTCCATGTTGCTGCTTTATAAGGTTACACCAGCGATTTCTGGTCTTGGGGTCGGTTGGAAAACTGAAAAAATGGTAACCAGCAGAAAGCCCTTTGTCATTGTAATAGCAGTTGTGACAGCCGTAAACGGCACACTGTTTGCCCCTTTTCTTTGAATTCGACGGAGGAGTATCTTGATGAGTATTGCTGCTGTTCATTCTTCAGACGTATCGCTAAAAAAACAGGACAAAAACGAAGAAAAAGCAAAGATAAGTGAAGATTCTCTGTTAAATACACACCACCTACGAAATGCGACTCAAGGCGAGCCTCGACATTATGTTTGCGCGGTTACTTTTCCAAGATGGCGCCGGGAACTGTGAAAAGGCCTATTGAAAAGCCTGGTTCACGGGTGGAATCGCCATACCAATTTAAACAGTTATGCAAAGTGTTCTGAGCGGATTCAAACTTTAAGAAATATAGTAGTTTAAATTTCATAATTTTAACTACAAAGAACTGTGTGGCGTGCGGCCACACATTGCCCTCACGCTATACAGTTTCAAAAATCACAATGGTTGAACTTTTATATTTCATCGAGTTTAAATAAGATCTCCACGAAAATTTGCGTTTTTACCCCGATTGACATGCTGAATCTATTCATGTACCCTATTCTTTACTAACTTTTCAAAATACCATTCTAACCGCGAATGGTGTTAATGTCCAATTTGTATTTGATTAAAAAATTATTCTTCAAGCCAAATTGGACTCAAGTTTCGGTCCTGTGCAGTTTACCAAATTGAAAAGCATTCCAATTGCAAACAATTATTGGTTTTAATTTCAGGTCGAAGTGGTTGACAAACTGGTCAACACTTGTGGAGTGAGGATGGATCAAGTTGTCGTTCTGTCCCCTTATCGAGCTCAGTGTCACTTGATTCGAGAAGCTTTTGAAAATCGGAATTTATCGAGTGTGCCCGCCATTTCCATTGTCAAAAGCCAAGGTAGGCCGTCACGTTTTATGAAATGGTTAGTTCGTGTAAGAGTCACTAAGAACCGTCTATCTCAATGAAAATTTTTTGAGAAAAAGCGCAAGGCTATGTATACATGGATGTCAACTTGGTAGCAAAGTCGGTTACGAACATGGCCATGGACATCACAGTAAACGACATTTATCTTTGCTATGGGAATGTGTAATAGCATGTTTCACTTCTCATACTCATAATCATACTCAATTTTTCTCGGACAAGTCTGTCCAAGGGGGAAAGGTGCAGTGAGGTTATGCCATAACACCAGGAACCTCGTTCCCAACTCTGTGCGAGAAGTGCGTGGGTTTTTTAACGTCCCCTGCTTACCGTAACACTAAAGATACAAGAGACGGTGCCTAGTCGTCCTTACCCGAGAAGACTAGAATGTCTAACCATTTGCAGATGTCATTGCAAAGGCAGTACATTCTCCTCAGTTATTTTAAGACCCTGAGTTTTGGTCCGGTCTGGGGTTCGAACCCGAGACCTTCAGCGCAACAGTCGTCCTGCGCTCTATAACAACGTAGCTAACCAGGCGGGATCTGGTGGCGTTATGCGGCGCCTTTCTTGAAATCCTTACCCAATTGTAGACAAACTGAAAGTGTGCGGTTTTAGATCAGTGTGCAGTGCTTCAGGTTTGAGAAAAATTCCAAAACTGATACTATTGACAACTAATTATTTTTTCCTGTAGGCAGTGAATTCGATTTTGTAATCATATCCCTTGTACGGTCGTTACCAAACTCCCAGATTGACCAAGAACCTGAAGGCGGGTGGCTGAGAGAGCACTTGGGGTTTGTGACCGATGAGCATCAAATCAATGTAGCTCTGACGAGAGCTAAGCGAGGGTTGTGTATTATCGGTAAGTGCAGTTGAAAGGTGTCAGTATAAGTACATACCGTTGATATGTGGTATCCACTTTTATTTCAAACGGTAAATGACATTCTCTGTTGTTTTTATATTGAAGCATGAAGAACCAACATTAGTTTGTGTTTCCGTATTTTAAAACCCAGTTGTGTAAAGTTGCGCGCCACTATAATAAGTTCAAATTGTGTTTTATCTGCTGTCTCTTACAGGTAACAAGAATTTGCTCGAGGTTTGCGAGATGTGGAGCTATCTTATCGAGCATTATAGAGACAAATCATGCCTCGTTGACAGTGTTCACTGGCCTTGAATTTAAATATTTAAATAGTACATGAATTTTGCGTCATTTAATAGGCCAAAATCTAACTGTCCCCGAGGCTTTGGGGATTAAACAAGCGATTTAACATCGAGGTTGAGACATAAATAGTTTATTTTGTTTTGCGCCCCGAAATCTTGGAGACAAGTCTTAATTCCCTTGATTTATAATTCACCCTTTCGTAATAGCGAAGCGCACAGAGTCTTAAAATAGATTTGAAAATTATTGGACCTCCCGCCTGACTCGGACAACATTAGCGTGTTCAGGAGAGATGTAATGTTTTTAGCTCTTACTAGTACAGTGAAATAGTTCAGTTTCTTGGGGGAAACAAACGTAAAATAAGCTTCTCAAACTCATTAATAATTCATCGAGTTTAAGGCAAAGAAAATTATAAACGTTAAGGAGGTTTGGATACCCGATCTTAATAAGCATAGATTTTGACGACTTTATTTCTCCGTTTACTCTTTAGTTTTTGATTCGATTGAGAAGACATATCAAATACTCGAAACAGTGTTTCATCGGCTATCCAAACACCTCGAAATTCTGTTTCTCATGTTTGAGATATTACCTAAAGCATGAGAATGCAAACATCTTTTTTTTTCTTCGTTTTTTGTTTCTTCCGTCTACGGGAGACAATGATGTAGCATCCAGTTCAGGGAGGGTTACTGCAAACATGCGACTGACCGTCCAACTCGAGAGAGATAGCCTTTAATTATCGCTCGTGGTGCAGATGAAAGAAGGTGCCTGCCGAGGCTGTTGTTGAGGTGTCCTCCTCTTGGCTCTCTTTTCAGCGAGATGAGGCATGAGAGCGCAAACATCTTTTCTAGTACTTACACCTTTTCTATTCCGTAGTTGAAAGTGGTGAACATTTCGTAGCAGAAAAAGGAAAAAAATAATGTAGCCCTTAGAGTGTAAATAACTATATAACCTTAATTTTAGATACTTTTCGTTGAAATCGTACGTCTGTAATCCAAATCGAGTGTGAATATAATTTATATTTTTAAATTAATTTTATGCAGCAGAACATTCGCAAAACAAATTCAAAATGACAAATCGTAACCTTACACAGCCAGAAGACCATAAGTATATGGACAGTTTTTAGTTTGTAGCAATTTTGTTGAAGTTTAAAGTTAGCCCCCTTTTTACTTGCACTAATCTTACCTTTAAATGAAGCAGCAGTTTTGGAGAATCTACCTTATCCGCAGGTCTTTAATTTCACGTTTCTTGCAATGGTAAATAAAACGCGAAGACCCACGAAATCAAATCACAGAAGAAAAGATTGCCTTGTAATAAGTAATTGATGGCTGAAAGGAATCGAACTGCCACCTGAATATCCATTCGAAGATGTGCAATCACAATGAACTACGTACTGTGACAATGCGCATGCACTTTGTATAATACACTTGGTTTTATAGAGCTATTGGGCTTTGTTTGTTCATCGAAAATGATTTCTCTTGGAATATAGAGTGTCTTCTTGAGGACAAACTCTTGACAACGGTATCAATTGCTACAAGTTTTAATTTCTTCGATGAGAAGTAATACACGTAAAATAATAAAATAAATAATAAAATAAATAAATATATTTCATCATAACAGATTCTGTTTTATTTTAAAAAAATAGAAAATGTGTAGTCAGGAGATGTCATAAGTTCTCTGGAAAAAGGTTTGCCACTGCCTCGTGATAGTTTTCAACAGACGTTTCGGCTAATGCTTAAGCCTTCACCAGTGATATGAAAGCGAAGTTCGTTGTCATATACGCTATTTGAAGTAACGTAGAGTATAGCGCGAAGCTTGCGCGCGTGACCATGTAATTCATGCTCGCTCGATGCCTTTGCATGCTTCTGGAAATACGATGTGATCGTTCTCAGTGTTCGGTTCCTTTTTCCATAGAACTTAGATTCTGTTTTACAATGTATAATATAGTTTTATGCTGATCCAATTCAACCTTCCATAGCTTTCACACTGACGACCCATGAAGAAAGATGCCTTTCGCGCCGAATCTGCATTTCAGTGAAAAGGCGAGAAAAAGAAACAGTATTTTTTTGGCATGAGAACAAGTTTATTTCACTGCTAATATTACAACCAACACAACAAATACACCAGTATTGATAAACTGAATAAAATTTTCTAGCCAGGCCCACTTCTTGTTGTGTCAATTTGAAATACAATTATTTTCCTGTTTATTTCATTCTGCTTTCCGTTCAGTAATGTTACAACTTGTGGACCTTGGGTTAATTTCCGTCGAATTACCCTGTAATATGATCGGTATCATTTTGAGGAGGGCTATCGAGTCAAAGATTGCAGATGAGCAGTGGTTACGCAGTGTCATGGATTTGGAGCGTGGAGCAACGGAATTAGCGAGTACTTGTACGCACATGGTGAATCGTAAAGAAGCCAGCTGTTTCGCGAGGTAACCATGATAAAAAGGGAAACATTAATTTTCAATCTGGATTCTCATGTGTATTCTGCTTTATATAATAAGTCCAATTATGCATGCATTTTGATTGGTTCCGACCCCTGAACTATTAAAGGACACACGCACTGATGACGATGACGTTTATATTTTGTTTCTTTATTATACAAAAAGGTAGATTCCATATTGCAGTGCGTCTGTTCAGCAAAAGATCACAGAAGACATCAAAATGTGGTAAGAACATCAGTGACACACGCTTGTATTGCCTCCCACGCAGACGCCCTTTGAACTTAGCCACGCGTTCCTTCCCCACGGACGTCTGCTGAATCGAACGTTAACTACCGTTGACGGCTACGAGCCAATAAGAGGTAACTTTCCAGTTTTGGGAAAACGATTCGCAGCATGTGATAGGATAGCTGTCACGCAATAAGTCAATACTGATTGTTCTCTTTAATTGGATTAAACGGCCTGTGAACGGGTGAACGGAAGTGGACCGTGTGGATTCAGCAGACGTCAGTGGGGAAGGAACCTGTGACGAAGCCCAAAGGACGTATGCGTGGGAGGCTAACGCTGGCTAACGATTCGCTCCGACGAAGGGCTAACGCTCTTGAATCTCTTTACGGTGGCCAATTCACATTATCAACCTAGTTGATAAAACAAAATTATAACGCTGGTATCGCCTCGTGTGCCACTTTTGTTACGACGTTGCTACCACATTTTGACGTCAGAGTGATCTATTACTGAATAGACGCACGGCAACATGGAATCTGTTTGTTAAGTAAAATTCCGTTGTCCGTTACTCATTGAACTTATGCAAGCCATTGCGTTTCCTTTCGAAACCACCACGGCGACATCAACAAGGACGTCACCAAACAAAAGATTTAACGGAGCAGAACAATAGTCCCGCTTGTGCGTTTCCATCTCTGTTCATTTCTTAGTCGTCCTCTGCAAAAAGCGACGTGAAATGGCTAAATTCTGCCTGGTGTTGAGAACGTGAGCCACATGTTTGAATTGAATAAGCGCTTAAATATCCAAGTAGAAATTAGCGCTGATACTGATAATCACACTGAAAAATTTTCATAGTTGCGAGATTCTTACGTAAAATTTAAAGGGATATTTTTGTGGACGTTGCCGTTGGCGTCACCGTCGTGGTTTCGTCAGGTACATATTTTTTTATATCAAATAGACTACGTGAGCAATAAGCTCAGGTATTATCTATTCTAGCATTTCTCGCGACGCGTTTTGCAAAAGTTCGAAACAGCATGGTGAGTCAGGTCACATTCCCGACAAGTTGTGAGAGAATATTGAAGAGAACAAAAGGTTGGCTTCCTGCTACATTTCTCAAAAATTCAAAATCATCAAATTCTGGAGGCTACTAATGAGTGACGGCATGCCGAAGATTGAGACTTACAGAACTACAGGAATATATCATCCTATTTATCAAGTCAGAGTCGTTTACTTTGCCTAAGCGTGTGAGTTCCCTTGCCTGAATATTCAAGCACCGCACTTAGAGACGACTGGGGACGAGTCATTAGCCGTATTGTCAGAGAAAAACACAACGGCCAATCAACAGCGTATTTTTCGTGACGTCACCCATAGTTATTAATCTGTCAACCAGAACATAATTGGATGTTGAAACAATGACTTTTTTTTCCGTGGTTGGTAAATTTGAATATCAAAAGAAATGTGATGTCAATGTTTGTAAACAAGAGATTTCGCTATGGTTTCCTGAGGTCTAATCAATAACGTATTATTTCCTGGAGTCACAAAGTGCATGCGAATACGGATTGTCCTGAATTGTCTTGTCTGCAGGCAGGACGACAGCTCGTTTGAAGTTTTGTCTGTTTTGACAAAGATTGTCCCAACCCAGGCAAGTTGTTCGCACTTGTTTTGCGCTTGTTCTATGACAAAATGCACCGCACGTTTGTTGCAGACGAATCATATAGCAACTGGCTCTTGGCAAGTTGTCTGTGTCGTAAAAAGTATTTCGCGACGCTTGTGTTTTGCACCAACTGTGACATTCTATTAATGATGAAATCTACCAATGTCACCAAACTTGTCCCGGCTCTAGTGCGAAAGGGGCCTAATAAAAGTCCTATGATCTTGCAAAACACATGACTATCTTGTCCTGTATTCTTGTCGAAAAATAAGAAACGGTTTGGTTTTTCCGGCATTCCTTGCTTCATTCCAGTTAATTGGCTGTAGTTTTACTGCTGTAATGCTGTAAAAATTTCTCAATAACCTAAAGTTCATAACCGATAGATGATAAATGCATTTTATTTAGTAATCATATAATTCACTGAAACCTGAGTTTGGTGTATAAATAATTAAATACAAGTTGCTATGATTTTTTCGAGTGGATTTGTGTCTTTCGGCAAATCGCCAGTTGACAGTTTGATTATTTTATTTCACTTTTCTTAAGAGTTCCTGTTGAACAAATTCTATTTTGACGTAGTCATGCTGTGATTCTTTGTATCCTATCACTCTTCCGAGAAATGGTGAAAGTTAACCAGTTGAGATTCCGAGAAATACAAGGTTCGTATGACATGTCCCATTCAATCTGTGAGTACGTTTCACACAGAAAATTGAATTACATTATATTAATAGAAAAGAATTTTTTTTTCTTTCTGTAAATACTAAGTCAAAAGTTGGGTATCATATTTTTAGTCTAGCCTGTCTTGGTTTCGTACCAGATCGGCTTTTAAGCAAATTCGATCACGTATGACGTAGTCATGTGATTCTGAGTGCTAAACAGCTTTTCCAAGAAATGATGAATATGTTATGATTTAATGCTGAAAAAATGCTTTAGGTTTCCTTTGAAAAGTAGTGGTTCTTTTTGTGTTGCTGCCTGGATTCGATCCAGTCCTTTTTCGGTAAGATTAGTCCATGAACGTGCAGTCAGCGGATACATTATTACATAAACGAACACGAGTTTTCCGGGAATGTCAGCACTTTCAAGTTTCCGAGAAAGATATCTACACGGAAATTATCTAGTCTCTTTCAAAGAACGCCGTGAACGTATAAAGCAAAGACCAAATAAGAATCCCTCGTATAATTGCAGTTATTTTCCACGATATATTGCAAACGATCAGTGAAATCTAACGGATCGTAGGTAAGTTTAGTATATCAAAGGTGATTGACGTGTTGTTTGGTCGCTTTTTCATTATAATTGAAGGATTGGCCGACATAAAAGTACTTTATCATCAATAGCCATCCGACAAAAGTCGATCGCAAAATGTTTTATCAACAGGCCACATTAATCGCTTGCAATCCTTCGCAAACAAAACCGCCGGAACAAATGGCAATAAGCGAATTACGTATACAAGGGGTACTTTGACGCCGTCCATCATGAAATAAACGATGATCAGTCGATTTAAAGCTAGTGAAAGTAAGAGGGTGCTATCTTATTCTTGTATAAAAGAAACAGTTAAACCGGCTGTAACCAAAATGGAGAATACACTCCAGAATAATTTAAGCAAAATACAGGGCTATTAGACATACTAGTAAAGTGAAAGCCTGAGCAAAGTCCACCTCCAGCTGAGAAGTATCGACCACGTACGTACACTGATTCCTAGCGAATTTAAGCAACTTTAAGCAAAACGCGCTTTGTAGCTCACATTAAGTGCGCGAATCGTTTTCTGAAAATAGTTACTTGTTGTGGAATATAAAACGGTAATGGTTGATGGGCCCAACAGTCGGGATCGTAGCGTTTCCATTAGGCATGTCCAGGCGGGCGTGTTATCTGTTCCGACCTTTTTGTCGATCGACATCAGTTTAAAATGTTCAGTTCATCAGCTTAACTGACATCTCTAGACGATAAGCGCGGGTAGCTTTGACACGATTACATATTTACTAGAGTATAAATGGACAAAATGGTGTAAACATAATGTCCTCTGTGTACGTTTCGTCTTGGTTGGCAAGAGGTCTTGAACTGCCTTATAGATTTTCGTATATTGGACCAGATAGAATTGTACGAATTAATAGCTAAAACGTTTTGATCGTGATTGCATGGAATCCTAGAAATGCTGATCCCATCACCAGTCATGCTTTTTTTCAAATAACAACATGAAACGCATAAAGAAGCATTCGCCTTTTTAAGTCGTTTAAATTAAGAGAGGGTAAATAAGTTTATTTCAGTTTAAATATCATGCTTTAGCGATTAGCATGGAAATGAAGTCATTATATATTGTTACATTCACTTAGTACAGCAGAGACCAGAACATATATCACTACTCGGTTAATCCTTTACCAAATAGTAGCTAGTTTAATAAGTGATGTCTGAATGATGGAAAAATTTTCTCAGATCAGATCTGAGATCGAGATTCGATTTCGTCAGCCATATTGGTTTAGTTTTGTTTGTTTTTATGATGATGATCACAATAATAATAACAAGACCCTCAAAGAGCGTTTACTCGAAACCATGTTGTTAAGAAAAAAATCTGATAAATTCAATGTGATAACATATTAATACGCCATTCTTGAGTTATTTGCCGAAACAAAGCTCAGTATGGAGACGACATGTTGGTGCCCCGTTCAAAGAAATATCCGTCACTCACTTTTGCTATGAAAGCGACTGCTCTTTCCTCACGATCTAGTTGATATACACATAAACATCTGTCCTAATACTTGAGCTGTTTAAACTACAAAACTTTTGAGAAAAGGACCTTTTCTTCAAGCACGACATTTTGTTACGGCGCCATTGTGATGTCACCTACGGCGGAAATCTCGAAAATCCAATATGCTGTATTTCAAACACAAAGGATACTATCTAGCTGGAAGGTTGTGAATGGATATATATTTTTAGGATTTCTTTCACGTGATGACAATAAAAATTTAGCAGCGAATTTTGTTTTTGGAACTTTATGACCACGTGAAAACCAGCAATTGGGTGTTTACCGGCCGGTGTGTTTTGTTTTGGGGGTTCCATTGCAGGTGGATGACTCTTCATATGTGAGAAGATAAAACAATTGCTTAAGGTGATTCCTAGTCAGGAATAAAAGTTATCCAGTAATTTTTTGAAACGTTCCCTGAATGTTCCCTTCCAAGCAAAAATGTAATAAAAAAACGTAGGTCACCGTGCTCGCAAAAGAGGTATGATGGGCCAATCTTACCCCATTTATACTAATTACGCGCGCTATTTTATCGTTTCACGGTACATTTTGCGGTAGCTGAAAGGAAAGACTATTAACGAAATACTTCGCAAAAATACTTCATAGCAGGCAAGTCTCGATTATATGGAACAAAATGATCCGAAAACGCTCGACATATTTTAGTGTGTTTATTGATGGGAAGATCGTGATCAATTTAGCACAACATGTACATGGGTTGCCGATGAATATTGATGTTTCCAAATGCCAAAGGTTCTTGCTTTTGGGCATCGATTTGTCAAGCGAAAAGTTATCATTCATACATGTATTTACAGAGCCATGTTTAACCACTATTATTTTATTGCAGTTACACCAAGTAGCAAGCAGGAGCCGGCCAAAAATTAAAAAAAAAAACGATTAGGCATCCAGAGCTCCTGCCAAAACGTTAATCAACTGTTAACATTTCGAGCAATGTGCATCACAGATTGGCTTGGTGATTTTATTTGATTCGGCACTATGCCTCATGGTAAGAAGAAGTACAAGGCCATCTTCCAAAGGAGGGAAAGGTGAGTTAGTTATTTCATTGACGTAAAGTGCTAGTGTATGAAATAATTCATATATATATGAACTGCGGATGTAGATGAAAGTGAGAAATGATCATCGCAGTGAATTTCCAATTTAAGCAATTTGAATAAAGAAGCCTGAAAAAGAAATTCAGGGCTTCAACGGCCGTATTCCAACCCGTGACCTCCGCGATACCGGTGCGATGCTCTAACCAACTGAGCTATGGATGTGTCGCTTTGATAGCTCGTCGTACCGGGACGTCACGGGTTAGAATCCCGTTGAAGCCCTGAACCTTTTTCAGGCTTCTTTATTCTAATATCTTAAATTTGCAATTCACTGCGATGATTTTCGTATTGTTTATCCTGTTTTGTTGCTTTATGATTTTGGCGTTTTTGTTTGCTGGTGATAGGCTTGTACCAGCTGATTTCAACCTCCAACCAGAATATATAAATATAGTTGTTATATTAATATTATACGAAAAAAATATTGCGATCGTGGTTCTGTTTGTGTTATATACCTTCACAACTGTAGTTAAGAATGAGTAACGCATGCCTACCTTAACCCTCAGACATACAAGGGTTTTTTTAAGATTTTGTCAAGTGGTTTTCTCTGAGCATCTGTCCATTTCAGTAGCTGTTTTTTTTACCTTTAAGACATCTTTTCTGAAAATTTGGAGAAAATTGACCGCAGATGTATGGATCTGTATGAGATATTAAAAGGCAAGTGAGGTGTTGTTCGGGGTTATTCCGAATAAGGGCCTTGAAATATTGAAAGCTTTAAAACCCTGTTCCTGGGCGTAAAGCAGTTATAACGCAACATTAATTCATAACGTTACATTAAATCATATTTTACATGTTCAGCTGTGCAAAACTGTAATTTGTGAGTAAAACTTTTAATTTTGTCAAGAAAAACCAACGTTAGACTGAAAAAAGTAAAAAAATCACCAAAAATCTGCCATATTGGATGACGGCATAGGCCCCAGCGGCACAATCTGCATATGTAACCCATAATATTAACCTATCCTATCCTAATCCAACGAAAACCCAGGGGGTTTCCTCCCAGCCCCCCTCCCCCTTGTACCATGGTGGGGTATGAGTCTGCTTGTACATTCGAGTGTTAATATAGCTTCTACCAGCAAATTACAACAATGACAGCAGAGAATGAAATGGAAAATATACGAGCTGTAATAATAACGATTTTAATAATATGCTTATTCGGAGAATGGATGCCTTAAATCGTGTCGATAGGGCGCAACCACTTTTTAACTTGTTTGCATACGTGTCGTCCTTTTGTTTGTTTGTTCAATAGTTTGTTGCTTGCTTCTCACTATTTGTAGAAATCGGGATGATGCAAGGGAACTTGTTCTGCCGGTAAGACTTCTTTGCAATTGAATCTTCTTTAATGCTTAGCAGTGGAGCGTTATAGTAGCAAATATACAGCAGGAAACTGAGAACTTGGATGAAAACGTCTTAACAATATGTTTTTTTCATGTAACCAAAATAATCATCGTTCAGATGGGTTTTTGACATTATTTGAGAAGTACTGATCTACCAATAAAACTATGATACCGCTTTTTGGGTTTTTAGGCATCTAAAATGAAAAATCTAAACCGGAAAAATTCTTCAGGTACAAGTAACTCTAATCACTTGTACATGTAGGGCAGCTGCAGTGATTGTTTCTAGGTTTCGTAGGCACATGCGAGATTCAGCTTCCAAACTGATTATACCAAAATAATAATAATGATAATAATATTTTTTCTTTTTAATTTTAATCAAACCTTTATTTACAATGGAACAAACTATTTGCACTAAATTTAGTAACAATCGATTAAAAAATTTAGAAAGACTACAATATTAAAAGCGAGATGACGAGAAAAGTATTTTTATAGTAATTCACAATTAAATACTGATAAAAAATATAAAATAGAAATAATAATAATAATAACAATAATAATAATAATAAAACGAATTTTTTGTCAGGAGAAACCCGTCAGTACGTACAGTACTGTTATCAGTAGGGTCCTGTAAAAAAATTAAAACTTAATAAAAATCATATATGAAAAGTACGAATAAAAACTAATAAAAATGTTCATTGACCTTTTACCTGAATAATAATCTAGAGCTCAAAATCCTAACGTCTAGCGGTAATTCAAGCTTTGGTGGCAATTTCGTATCACGTATTTTGCTATCTTTTGTCTTTTACAGGATCCAGGTTTGCTTTTCTTTATAAGAGGCGATTTACATTTTCAAAACGGAGATGTTGGCAACGCCATAGAAAATTTCAGTATAGCCTTGAGCAAACTGCAGGATCACACCTCCCCGTCATCTTGTCGACTACGAGTTAATGCTTTACTCAGGAGGGCACAGTGTTTCTTCCTAGTGGTAAGAGGCTGACAGTTTGTCATGCTGGAAATATTGCAGAAGCATTTTTAGATCTTACGTAAACACATGAGAAAGGTTACTTAGCTCGAATCAAGAAAATATCGATAAATCCTCCTTATGCATACAATGGAAATAATTATGCTTTGTGTGAAGCAGTCGACAGTGTCCCGTCAATGCTAACTGGCTGGGTGTGTTGAGGCCACAAGTGTAATAATTGGCGTTAAATGTAATAACTGGCAACAACGCGCTCCAAATTTAATAACAGTTGGCCTCAAGGCGTAAAAGTATACAACAAAATTAACTCTCAAACAGAACATGTATAAAGTGAACGTCATAAGTCACGTGATCATGGGAAAAATATTATTTGCATAAATTGATAAATCAATAATTTGATGTACTGTACTCACACTGAAATCCTATATTCCAAGTAAACGTAAGCTTTACGTGATCAAGCCACGTATATCGGATATCACTAAAAAGGGGAGTGCGGAATGGGAAATTAAAGCAGGAAAACTGAAAATGGGAAATTAAAAATAACAAATTATTGATTGTCAATTGTACATAAGAACTGAAAATCTCTTGTTCAAGTGGGATAGATTGGTGTATAGGACCGTAAGGCGACCAAAGGATGAAATATTCACAATCCGCGTAGCTTAGTGAAAATACAAAGGTTTTTCTTTTATTTTCTATCAGAAAAGATGTTTTCTTTGCAGCTCTCTGTCTACCAGGATGCACAGCGCGCGTTTGTTTTTGTTTTGATTCTCATGCACGAACAGATTTTGGCCATTTAGCGGCCTAAAATAAAATCTACCGGTAGAAAAGGGCATAAAATATTTTGTTTTGAGACCATTTGGCTATGAACTACAGATTAACTGTATTTGAAATTGTTAGCTTGCGTCGCGTTGGGGTCGCAATCAACTGCAAGCTTCTGCAGCCCGCGGCCCAGTGTCATGCAACAATTTTCAACTCAGTAAGGTAAACTTGCTTTGTTTTCTTATTTATCCGGGTGCCTCTTCTTTGTCCCTTCACCGATCCTGGACAGAGTTTCTTCAAAAGAGCCTTTCGGTCTTTCAAGGTGTTCTTCGCTGCGCGATGGACAAAATCGCATCGCGTACCGGCAGTTTTTTAGCTTCTCAAACACTCCAAACGAACAATTTGCGGCCAAATAATCTCCTTAATGTCAAGAACGCTATTAAATCTTTCCATTAAAGTAATGTGCATGGTAATAGCTGTCGAAAAATCCAGATAGATGCCTCTGATTATAAAGGATTGAAGAGCGAAATGATCTTCTAATCAACAAATTGGAGGTTTCGTATTATACGAAACCTCTGGCGAGGCGCGCAATGAATCCTGGTAGACGGAATCTAAAAAGAAATGTTATGTTGCAAACAGCCTGAAAGCATTGACAGCTTTCGACAGCTTGGCTGCAATATGCCAGAAATAGCCAAGCTGCGATTCGCTCCGACGAAGGGCTAACGCTCGAAACGTCAGCTCTCGAATCTCTTTACGGTTTCCAATTCACATTATCAACCCAGTTGATAAAGCCAAATTATATTGTTGTACTTCCCACCGACGTAGCACCACAGTTTATTTAGAAACTTACCTCTATGTATAAAATTTCCTTGACTATTGACATCACAAATACCAAATTTAAATTACTGACGGTCACGTGAATGATGACATCATCAAATACTGATGACATAAACTTGCTTACTATGTCCTAGTTTGGTCTTCATATATCTATTTATTTAATTTCACGGTTACGTGACAAACGACACCCAAAATATGTTTGCAGACTGAGTTTATCGCATTTGAGGATAACTGTTATTACATTTGAGGCCAAATGTTACACTTGTGGTCTCAACAGGGTGTTGAAGGCTCCTGGACTTTCATTGGCTGTACCATTAATACCTGTGTTCAGAGACTGGTCAAAATTAGAGATGCTGTAGTTGCCCGAAGAAATATATGCTTGAGCAAATGAAATGAAAGCCGTCCCGAAAATTATTTTGGAATATCGCTCAAAATTTTCTAATAGTTTCCGATTTATAGGTAGCCACATGCTTTTAAATTTCGCGCAACATCATTTCTCTTTCAGTATAAGCTCCCGTTGAGCAAACATTGAGCAAATAAAGAACTGTACGCAGCAAAAAGTACAAGTTTACCGCCGATTTGTCGCTGAAGAGTTTCTCTTAACATTTCTATGCGTTTCTGCCTGAGCAACCCAATTAGAAAAAATCGCAGCTCCAGTTAAACGCGAGTAATTTAAATTTATATCTTTATTGCACATAGTTATTAAGCATTATATGTGCAACAGTAAACTTCGTTAAAAACATATAAATAAATGGGGACTCAGTTTTCTAGTCGTCTTGCATAAATCTATGTAGTACCAATGACCAGACAGTAAATAATATTAAACTAAATTGATTGCAAGGCTTGTACTACGGCAAAAGGGTAAAATTAAATTTTGCCCTTTTGCGTAGTAACAACCTTGCAATCAATTTGGTTTTATAACACTTAGAGTGACGTCTGGCACGAGCTCTCTCCTCCGCAGAGGCCTCTTTCATTTTTGGGAAGGGGATTAGGGAGAGGTGAAAAGAAAGCGCGTGGAGGCTGGGGAGAAGGGAATTCAGAGTTCGCGGTGAATGCTCCCAGATTTTTAATTCTCCCCTTCTCCCCCTCCCCGGAGACTCTGCGGAGGAGAGAGTGGCACGAGCATTTCTTTATCAAGAAATCTGGCAATAACTAGCCTGCGTTGTAGCCGGACGTGTCACATAATCGGCGGTTTTGTCCGTCTGCGACGCAGGCTAGCAATAACAAGCCAACTAGTTTTATTCTTCGTTGCGTGGTCTCCTGCATCCAAACGTTATATAAATCATATCAAGTTAAAATGCATGCTAATGTACTTCTGCCCTATTTTGACATGTACAGGGTCTCTCTTACAACTCCATACAAGACTGTACAAGAGGTCGGTACATTTTGTTAACGCTAAGCATTTTGTAAAGTATAAATTTTGTTGTCAGTAGATATAGTGCATTAATTTTCGCCTGAAACAAAATTGCGAAAAACTGGTAAAAGCTAACGGCACACGTTGCCCCGCGAGCAGCGTTTTCCTCTACGATCACCGATTAAATTAACTATGGACTGGTAAAACCAGTTATGAAAGTTGTTTTGGTTCACGTACATGCGCTCACCCACATAGCTGCTGATTGAGTTTGATCATGAGTGACATTTATCGCCATTTAAAAATAAAACTTTTATGCGAGCTTTTTTCTTTCGTTTTTTTTTATTTATTATTATTATTTTTTATTTACTTTATTTTATTATTATTATTTCTTTATTGTAATTTTTTAAATTGTCTTTTTTTGTATTATTGTTGTTCATGTTGAAATCTGGATAAAAACCTTATTTGAAAAAACAATTATCGTCATAGTAGTAATTCTAGAGGGCACTTATTTTAGAAAATTAGCCAGATTTAACCACGACGTTTCGTAGTCTCCATTATCGTAGATAACTTTGATTCGAAACGCCATGGTTCATTGTCAATCAGGTATTTCCAAAATTAATGTTTCCTTATCGGAACTCCTATATTAGATAATTGTAAATAATTAATATGTTATGAAGCTAAAAGGAATATGTTAGGCATTGTGCGAAATAAGATATCTTTAATTTAAAGTTAAATATCCCCAGACACCCCAATAAAATTCATTAACTACCTCATTGTGCATTAATTTTAAATGACATTTATCTACATACCCGCTTGTGTTTGTAATGTTAAGGGCCCCGTGTCGAAAAATATTATTCTAACTATTAAAGAAGGGGAAATGAAAGGAATTGTTATTACGAGTGATGATAATCGGAAAAATCTACTTAATTGTTGCTAGCAGACATATTTTAATATGTTCTTTTTTTAGTATTATAATTCTTTTTTTATTTAACAACAACTGGACATATTTTACAACATATTTTACTTACCTTACTTCTTAACAGAGTTTTTGACGTTGTTGTTATTGATGTTGATAAGTGTTTTTTTGTTATTGTTGTCTTTCTTGTTACTTCATACAGCCTTGAACCTCAGCAAACAGATAGGTTTCCAAGATGGTATCTGTGGTGCCATTGAGATCCAAATAGCAACTCTTGAGCAAATTGGTGATATTAGAGGTGCTTTTATATTGGCGGTACTCCTAAAAACAATAAACCATGAAGTAAGTTTGGTGAATAACAGGCATAGCTTCTATATAAAGTCTATGCTCTAGCCAAATGGCCCATACACAGACACGGCTGATTCTCATAGCAAGATCGAGGTGACGAGCGCACAGAAGGAAATTGCAGTTGTTGTTTTGAAATATGTCTACTGTTCGAGAATAAGTTTATACCACGCGAGACCAGTCGCGTTCGAGAGCTAGCGCACAGAAGGAAATTGCATTTGTTTCTTTTGAAATGTATCTACTGTTCGAGAATAAGTTTATACCACGCGAGACCAGTCGCGTTCGAGAGCTAGTTTTGAAAATTTGAAATGCTCTTAGTTCCAAATCAACTGAAAGGATAAGTTCATGCAAGTGATTTCTATCATCCATTTTTCTGCAACAAACTAGTTTTCCTATGTATAACTGATCATTTCATTCGATAAGAATAGTAAACCAATTATGAGATGATAAACTGTCATTTGCAAAAATGACTAATGTTTCTTCATAGTCTTTGAGAAAAATCGTAAACTAACATACCAGATATAATCGTCGTATGCCGGTTATTAATTACGAAGTCTTATAGAAGAGTAGATGACGTCTGTGCCGCATCTGCAGAGGAGGGGTACCAACTCCCATTTCCCATCCTATGTTTAACCCAAATCCCAGTCCCAGTCACCCAAATCCCATTTTCTCGGGGATAAACCGGCAAATCCCAGTTCCCATTTTATCCCTTTAGGCTTATCATCATATTTTGCTCCTGTTCCATTGCGAACTTCGGCGTAAGATCAGTTGAAGTTACGTGTGCTTTATAATATTAAATGACATATCATCATTTATTGAGTAGTTTTCACTAAGCCATCTTCCTTTGAATATTTCAGAAGGCAAGAGTACATGTAGACATACTAAGACAGAAATTGGAACATCGTTTCCTAGAGGTGTGTCTTTGTCTAGCTCTTAGGCATTCCGGTGTAAATACAGGGTTACATTATCCATTTTGCCTAGTTAAATTATGTTGTCTATCTCAAAACCGGTTTGATATGATATGAGAGATGAAATGTCCTCTCTACAATATTACATACAATAGTCTCGGGCGCGTGAATTTCACAGGGTTTAGACTGCGTGGGTGTTGGAATTTTTTATTTCATGGTTGAAAGTAAAATCATGGCCAGCTAATTTAAAGATCGATCAGCTAGATTTTTTTACCTAAATATGATCTCGACAAAAATAAGTTAATAGGGTTATGCTCCATCGCAACACAACTCAAGTATATCGTGGAAAACCTTTAAGTTTGCGCCAAATTATGAATTAATATATTTGGAAAATGTCATATTTTGCACTCGTTTTCGAGATAATAAGCAATAATTGTCCAAAAGCTCCAAGAAAGTAGGCGTCGTGGCCTAGTGATTAGTACGCTGGACTCCGGATCGGACGGTCCGGGTTCGAGCCTAGGCCCGGGCACTGCGTTGTGTTCTTGGGAAAACCACTACTCTCATAGTGCCTCTCTTCAGGTGTATAAATGGGTACCCACGAATTTACTTCTGGAAGGTATCCTGCGATTGACTAACATCCCATCCAAGGGGCAGTAGCTTAAATACTCTCTGTCGTTTCAGGCTAAGGAAACCGGGATAAGTTCCGGCCTGAGCTGATGGTCCACTTGGCTCGTATGCAGACTTTACCTTTTACCTTACCATCGTAGGAAAACCAGTCTTGACTTGCTTGTTTTTTAATCTGTTTGTAGGACCCAACGCTTGTGAATGAGCTACGAGATGATCTTATGTCCACTGGAATTAAACGTTTTACAAAAAACAATTTTAAAGAAGCTGCTGAATGGTTCACGGAAGTTGTTTGCCTTGAATGCATATGTAAACTTGATTTCGTCCGCGAGGCGTATATTTATCTAGCCAAGTGCTATGTTAATCTGGTAAGTTCCTCCGTCGGTAGCCATACATAAACTGTCTGGGTTATTCATTACTGCCATAAACGTCAATATGTCAGTAAGTTACCTTGAACTTTTCTTGGTTTATTAGAGTGAGTATGAAAAAGCAAGGGACAACTGCATTAAAGGTAAGGGTCATCCTGAGCGTTACATTAGTCAAATGTAGACAGCCAGGGATACAATAAATTTTCTGGCTCCAACTGAAAACTAACGTCATTATTTTAGTTTTAGAAGGTTACCCTGAAGATGAAGAAGGGAGAAATCTCCTAGAAAGCATTAACGCTGTTATTCATAAACAGAAGAAAGACATGAAAAGCACGCAAAAGAGCAAGTCAAAACGGGTGAGTATTTATATTTGCTATACAGTGGTGAAAATATTTCATGGATCTTGTAGATCGTGTAAGAATCTAGATATCTGCAATATTGTCGTATCCGACAAAAAATGTTTAATATCTTCCATAGAGGTTCATGTAAACGTTTTATTTTAAGATCAAAGAAAAAGAAGAGATCCGGTCAATAATTTTGAAACTTGCTCGTTGTTGGCTTGCTTGTTTGTTTAGCAGATTAATAGAGGGGGTAAGTTTCTAAAGAAACTGTGGTGCTGCGTCGGTGGGAAGTATAACAATATAATTTGGTTTTATCAACTGGGTTGATAATGTCAATTGGCCACCGTAAAGAGATTCAAGTGCTGACGTTTCGAGCGTTAGCCCTTCGTCGATTCGCTCCGATGAAGGGCTAACGCTCGAAACGTCAGCACTTGAATCTCTTTACGGTGGCCAATTGACATTATCAACCCAGTTGATAAAACCAAATTATAATGTTTAGCAGATTGTTTGATAGACTAACCGACTGAAAAACGGAGGAAGGCCAGTGAGCGGCCTTGGGCCACGACGGACGTGGCTGACTAGCTAACTAACTGGCTGACAGAACAATGTAAACTATTTTTTTATCTTTGATTTTGTAGCCATCCAACTCCCCAGTGCCTGCAGAACCAGTTGTCCCTGAAAAGAAACCGGTGTGTCTCTCTTCACCTTTTTAGTTGCAAAAGATAAAAGAAAATACCAGCTATAATGTAATATTTTAGGGTTTTAGTTCTTTAGGGGCTTTTTACACACTGCAAGGTACAGTTAAGAAAAAGGAACAACCCGCGGTACATTAAAAATACGGTGAAAGATATAGCATATGTAAATATACTCATATCTGTCATTAAATCACTGGAATTTTCTGGAATCAGAATTGCAATCGACCAAAACTTTTACCCCATTGACAACAACTGTAAATGTGTTTAATTAAACCAGGTTTAACAAAATAAAAATCAGCAACAGATGGCTGAAAGATTGAATTTTACATAGGTTTCAATAAAGTTCTAAGCTGAGCTTTCAAATTCGAAGTTTTTAGCTTTGGTGTGATGGAATTGATGAGATGTAATTGTTTTCTTTCTGTGATTACAGATTTTGAACAAGAAGCAACGAAATTACGAGGAATATCGACGGATGAAAGTAAATAACTTTTATCTTCTTTTCTCTTTCTTTAATTCTACGTTTTCCGTGCTTTTTAGTGTGTTTTTGATGTTGTTGTTCATATTTTAACGGAAAAGCACTATTCAATTTTTGCTTAATTGAAAGCGCTACGATCCTGAAACTCTTACTTCCACTATTATCATTATCATTATTATTGTTATTATTATGATCATTATCGTTATCGCCAATGCGTTGAACATAAATAATGGAACACGTGAACTAGCTTTAGAAAGTTACACAGAGCTACTAGAATTGTTGGACGTTATGCTTCTCCCTGGACTTCTTCTAAGGAAAGCTGACTGCTTAATGAAACCGGTAAACCTTGTCACCACTTCATATGGAGAAAGCATAACTTAGCATAGAAAAAGACAAGGCAAAGAGAACAAAACAGATTGGAACAAAAGCTTCAAAAAATATTGCATTATTGTTGTTATCATCATCATCATCACAACCACCAGCACCATCACTATCACCACAACACTTCCCATTATCATTATCATTACCATTATCATTAACATTGATATTATCGTTATCGTTATCATTATCTTTATCACCTTCATCATCGTCATTATTATTATTATTATTATTATTATTATTATTATTATTATTATTATTATTATTATTATTATTATTATTATTATAATAACAATATCATCCTTGCACATGCATATGCACTTTTTAAAATACGATATTTACACTACTGTCGATACCTTTATATATTAATAGTGCTTTAACACAGTTCGCTACTTCTACCTTATATAATCAAAAATAGAATGTATTACTTTTTGCTCACTTGTAGCTTTTGTTCTACGCTTAAACTAAATGTGCTTGGTGGAGTTAGTGATTTCTCTCAATATAACTTTATCAGGCTATGCCAATGTTGCTGCCTTTTTTCATCTTTTTTTATAGGAGAGAGATGAAATCGGTGTGGATATCCTAAACAAAATTAAAAAAGACCAGGAGAAAAAAGCCCAAGAAAGGGAGGAGGTAAAGTCTCTGAATTTGTTTCCTGACATGTAGTTGTTTTGATAGTTGCTATTGTGAAACTCAGAAAATTGTAAGCTCAAGATCAGAATATTTATTCGATGTTATTGTGTTACAAAGAAAAAGTCAATCAGGTGTGAGAAAACTAGACAAGTTTAGTAAATTTGAGGTTCGCATGCATGTACTGGACTTTATTGTCGTTGATCACTACACAATCAACATTTCTAAAATATTTCTGGTGTTCACAGTTTTGACTGTAAGCCTATGTAGGTGACAAATTCATTCAAGGTCTAGTGTTTTTCAAAGACACTGAGTCGTGAAGAATCAATAACTGCGACTTTTATGTTCTCTTTCCGTTTAGACTAAATTCTCAGTCTTTCACTATACTTACACACCAATCAGTTACACAAAACATTGTCGGTTCTCAAGATTTTGCATTTTTGAAGCTGCATGGCATGATATACGAGTAAAAGAAGATTTAAGATGCTTACCGTTATCCTACTTCCCTAATAATAGAAAAACAGAGAAAAGAACGCAGCAAAATCCCTTCCGATTCCTTCCTATGACGTAAAGGCAGGTAAGAACCATCTCCTGATTTAGTATGTAACAGGTTCTATCAAACGAAACAGACCATGAAATTTCTACTATTATCTATCTATTATTAAGTTTTTAGTTTACCCCGCCTCACTTTCGGATCTAGTAACGCTTTCTCTATTGCTATTTTTTATGGGTCGCCGCTGTACGTGTCCGTTTCCTAAACGGTTGATGCCATTTTTTTCGATATATACTAAGAATTGTTTTGGCTACCATCCATTTGTTCCCACAAGAAAGAAAGAAAAATTGTTCGCAATCAAATCAATCAAATGCCCACAATCAAACCCTGAATCTTTGACATGCCAACATCCTTATCTCACCACTACACTACGAGGCTGATCCGCCAAATCTCCACAAAATTGCATCATAAAAGATGACTTTCTTAGTCCATTTTACTTATAGTACTGTCGTACCCAACACATAAATGCTAACCGCAAGCAAACCAGTGCAAAATTGGACAATTAAGCATTTGTATTAAGCAGATATATCATCGTCCATTCCGTAAAGCTTGCTTGCCAATTATGGCATCGACCGTTTTTGAAACGGAAATCAGCGTCGCCGCTTTCAGATAGCTAAAGCGTGTACAACATTGGTATGTCCAATTCCCTTTATGTATGAGACCCACCTGCAGGGGAACATCGTAGTTGTATTCTCTTTTACCAAGACTCGTAGTTTATTTTTTCCTGAACAAGCGTCTCACTCGTACTTATTTTAATGCAAACATCTAATATTGATTAATTCCCTGCACCATCGTCTCATAGAGGAAATTGGACATTTGCTGTCGTCCTTCCTTTAAAGTTATTTTAAATCCCGTATTCGTGCGAGTTTGTGTAATATTAATAAAATGTATATTCTGTTTTGTACAAGCCATGGATGCTTCAAGTTCCAGGAGAGAAAATAGTGATAAACAGACTAAAGTTCAAGGTATTCTATATATTTGCATTTAAATTAATTAGATGGCCCGCCAAGTATAGGAAAAGCCAAACCTTCTGAGTAAACTGTTAACCAAAATGGTGATGCATGCAGACCGGGGGCATTTGGCAGCAAGTAACTGAAGATAGGATAATTGGCGAAGTGGTGAAGTCGTATTGACCAGATTATACCTTGCGGTCCTCTCGAAATCTTAGGTTAACGACTCATTCCCCGTCAATGGTGCTAAATTATAATTAAAATGCGGGTGAATTGCTGGATGTTTCGTTATTACTGTTGGTTCTGCATGTTGTTTTTAGTTTTATCTCCAATCTCCCTCCCCCATCCCTCAAAAAGTGACTGCTGGATTGCTGTCAATTTCACAGGCGTAATTGGACCAGGTGCGAGACCCAAACAAAGGAAAGCGAACAAGGTTAATCGGCCAGCCAAAAACAAGAGCAGTGCAGTAAAAAGTAAGAACAATAATCAACTCTCAATGATAAATTTGTTGAAATGATAAAACTTTGGGTGAAAGGCGATAACGTTAGAATGTAAACTAAACGTTTTATTGTTGAAAAATATTAAAGCATCATTCTTTGTCTATTTTTAACAGAACATACAGATGTAGGCAGTGAGAACAGCGATAACACTTCCATCGAGAAGAGCTCCTCAACAGGATTTAATTCGCTGCGCGGTTTTTCCGAGCATGATGCTTCAGTTGAAGACGGCTCCTTCGCTTCTGACGGTTTATTTGACCCTAGAAGGAAAATTTCAAATATAAACCAAGCACCAGGCTCCTCGAACAAATCGGATGGTGAATGGACTGAAGTGAGGTCAAAAGGCCAGAAACTAAAGTCAATCTCCAAGAGCACCTTGTACCAAAATAGACATGCTATTGCAAATTGTAATGTCAGAAGCTCCAAAGGGCCACAGACGAGAAAACATGGAGGCAAATCTAACACAAGGCAGAGTTCAGGTCCCGACTGGCCATCACTGCCAAGACCTTCCCATGCAGAAGAAACTAGTAATTTGCAAAGTCCAAACTCATCTACAACAAAACGCTTCTCCACTAACCGTGTCGAGCGTCAAGAATTCCAATCACAACTAGATCACCATTCACACGACACTTGTAACTTTGATCCAGCAGACTTTGACCCTGTTTTCTGCTGTAAGGCGTCGTCGAAACAAGACGGTCTCATCCGAAATGCTACATTGCCTGGACTGGCAACATCAGGTATGCCTGGCATCTCTAGCCAACCCTTTTCAGACGAACTTACTGAGGAGAGGCAACGATCGACATTGAATACGCACCAACATCGCAATGGGAAACTCTTGAGCAGACCTCTCATATTCAAATCCATCAAACTTTGGATTTAGTTACCACAAAAGAAAAATCTTCTTTTGCGCTAACTAAATCCAACTCCAAGCTAGAACTATCTCCAGATACCGATGTTTCATCTCGAGGGAGCTCGAGCTCCAGTTCTAGACAGTTAATTCCAAAAGGTGTGTCAGCTCTCTGTGCACATTTTCTGCAGAATAACAGGAAGGGACCAGCTCTTCCATCTCCAAAGCCTTGTTCAAGCTGTACAAAACGCTAGAAAATTTTGTACGGAATTTGGAGGAGTTCAACAAAGGAGTGGCAGGTTATGAGATCCTACCCAAAGGACGTGATTTATAATGTTCCATTTCAGCTCTGCTGGCACTTTTAGTAGAGACGAAAGATGCCAAAATAGTTTAGCCCGTGTAAAGAATCAGTAAAAATTCCAGATTCTAATTTTACCTTTTAATGCCCCAAACCTTTATTCTTATTGCAACCAAAAGGTTGCTCCTTCACTATCAGTTACTCATTAAGTCAATTATCATTTTTTTTTAATTACAATTGTTACAATGCATGAACTGTGGTGATATCTCCTCCACAGATCGTGCTTCGTTTGGACAGTTTCCTGATCCTAAAGCCACGGAACACGAAAGCAATATTGACATCCCTATAGCTCGGCAACATATCCTGGGATCGTCGATCAGTTGTGACAAAAGGATAAGGCCTCCACCAACTGGTGTTTGTCGGGGAAACTTCAAATTGTGTAAATGGTAATTTACATCATAAGAAACATGTTTTACAACATAATGAAGTGAGTTCTTGTTAAGGCGTACTCCCTCGGGACCCTCTCAAGCTGTCCATGCCTAAAGGACTTGATTACATAGCGAATTTCAGTCCAGGCTGAAAACTTTCGTCATGTAATCACAACCGCCTTTTAAGGCGATTTGTCAACCTCATTCCCAGGGTCTCTCGAGGGCGGGAAGATGAGGGACCTTGGGAACGAGGTTGGCGATTTGCTCTGGTAGCGCTTCTAACAAAGCTCTACTTGAAATTGTCATGTTATCGGGTCCTAAGGTGACAGGGTTTATTTAGAAACAGAAACAAGTGAAAATGGCTTAATGAGACCCGACATTCGCTCTTGTTTGCATTAGTGGTAACCGTGTTGAAATGGTGTCCGCCTTAAGGTATCAGCCACCCATCAGCTCTAGAGCGTGCGATTTTTTTAGGGTTTCAGCACATTCCAGCTCTTATGCTTTGATGGGTACGTGCTTCCACTCTTTATCAGTTGGAGCTACAGTACATTGGTATCAAAAGAATGTCCAATTATTGGTGAACTAGTTAGTATTTTCTTGATATTATTGGTTACCATAGCAACGTTATAGCTGGTGAAGAACACCCTTAATTTTAGCTTTTAGTTCTTATAACTAAAAAACGAGCTCGGTGACCCCCATTTCATTTTGTTAAATATTGATTAGCTTCTGATGATACAACTTTTGCAAATTTAAAAAAATCCTAGGGGCAGTTTCAGAGCCACCTTAAATTTTCAAAAAAAATAAGTTGGCTCTGAAACCGCTCCTAGGATTATTTCTATCTTTTCAAAAAGTTGCACTCTTAGTTTTTAAAAGGAAGCTCTTCAAGGACATTATCTGAACGTTAAAAAATCTCAAATTTTTAAAAATGGTACTTTCTAACGGTGGCTGATACCTTAAAATAGGCGAGTGTAATTATTTTTATATAATGCGAGTAACATTAACGTTTCGGCGGAAGCATAGTTTATCAATCCCTTTAGTTGATTTACACTCCTCGTGCATGTACGTACATTTTAGGTGGGAGTCTGGTCGATTGTGCAGGCATGGAAAACATTGTACCTACGCTCACGGAAACGAGGAACTGACATCATGGATGGAACACAAGAAAGAAATTCAGGAGACAATAAACAAAGATTCATCCTGCCAAATATCAGAAACGAATGCAAACATTTCAGGATGCGAGGTACTACAGAGGCAGCCAGAACAATGTAATTAGCGTGCAACGTACCCAACAATTTCGAACCAAAGAGGGTTCAGCTTAGCTTTTATACTATTTTATTTTAGTTTAGTTTGAGTATCATCATCCTCATCATCAATCCTTATTGTCCCCAGTGGGGCATGGCTGAGGATATCATGGCTTATTCACTTTCCTTTTGGAACGGTTTTAGCTTTAATTCCTTTGTTAAATCAGTTGAATCATAGTGGCTTTTTATATTTTTCTGCTTGTTTAGATGGTTTACGTTCTCCCTGGTGTAGAGGTCTCAAGTAGTAAACCTGCTTCTGTTAAGATCTTCCTTAGAGGTGATGAAAGATGCCACACTTTTCACTGGAAATTCACCGTCACATTCAAGGTAATGCAAAATAAAATCAACATTCCCTTCAGTGAAGTATACCTTCAGTTTCGATTATAGTCACAGGCACATGACTTTTTCTGTGATAATTTAATTCTGAAAGATAAATTTACTGCATCCCCCTCTCCTTCGTGCGTATCAACATAGGAACATTCTCCCGTTACTAGCGCTCTCACTTAGTCAATAGATAGTTTTAAATCCTCCTATCTTATACTCGATCAGATTAAAAGGAGTCGCAGTGAATTCTCAGACTATGTCAATGTATTTATTAGAAATCTTTAATTAGGTCAATACAAGTTTTTTAACTTAAACATTTTTGGTTTTGCCAAAGTTTTCCTAATACTTTTTTCCTTCATCCATATCATACAATTTAGATAAGTGAAGTTGGCAAGCTTTGCAAAATTGATCTTCTTCATCATTATCACGACTGCTTTCGTTTGACGGAGATAAAAGGCTTTTACAACAACATCGAGGTATTTTCAAGAGTTCCAAAAGAGAGGGGGTCGTACAGTCTTCCAAGTTGGCTTGATATGAAAGAGGGACAAATGAAAGTTGTTGTGTCCGTCTCCTTTGAAACCACAACGTTTAATCGGACCTTTACACAATGCCTTAAGTTTGACTTTGGCAAGAAGCCGTACTTAGTGCAAGGATTAAATGTGGACATAGCACGTGAGGAGGATTTGAGTACCATCTCGGTCACAAGGCAAAAACTGAAATTAGATTCCTCTGTGTGGAGAGAGGGGTCAGTGGACATTGTTCCATCGCCCGAGACTGCCGGAATGAGCCGTGAAGAGTCATTGCTACTCAAGCAATACACACTGCCAGAGAGTATCGAGCATGTTGTTTCGGTTCAGGTAACCGATGGAAACATGACGGTAGACAACTACCAGCAAGTAATGCATCAACTTCTGTTTGTTGAGGAGCTCTTTATGAAAAAGGCGATTTCAAGGTAATTATAAAGTTAAGGTACTTCAATGAAATTCTCAGCGGTTTGAAATACAAACAATAATATTGTCGGGTCATTATACATTGTTTTATCCGATGTGTTGACCCTTTCGCAGGCTCAATTTCTGAGTAACAGCTATTGATAACAGAATTAATGAACCATAATATCGGTACATTATGGAAACATCCCTCTATGTAACCATTTTATTAATTATTTAAAACTTATATATTGAAAGAAAGTTTATGAGAACGAGAGATGCAGTGGACACACGAACCGTAGGCTAGTTTTGTCAGTACTTTCATACGTTTTCCTAAACTCGAGAGCTAAGATAAAGTGTATTTCTTTCCTCTTCGTTTAGAGAACATAGTCAGTAAAAAAGGAAGTAACTCGTGCATTGCATTTTGCGGTCGTCATCAAAATGTGTCTCGCGCGTTCAGGCATGGTTCGCTCTAGCTCTTTGTTAGTGTACAGTCTTCTCTGATATTATCATTTCCGCTTTGTTTACACATCATTTTCGCCAATAAATTAAAGCTTCTGGTGATGACAAAGAAGTAATTGGTTTTACTACCTTCCTTTATAAATACTAATACGTGCATGACAACTAACAACGACTATTTTTTAAGCTTTGTTCTTCACGATATTCCAATGCGCTGTCAGCAAAGTACCTCTAACGAGAGAACTGGAGTGGTTTATGCTGAAAATGACGAGTTGTTTGGAATCCTGAAATTCCAGGAGAATGAATCCCTTCAACCAGACGATGCCGCTGGTAGACTTCTTATACGAAATGTGAAGTCTGCTTGGTTAAAGATGGCTGGGAGCGGTTCGCAAAAAGTGTACGAGGTTTTTATCCAGAAGGTTGAGAGCGAGTCCGTCGCGCTCAAATTGACCTCCCAGGTGTGTTTAGACCTACAATTGTCTGACGGTGTTCCCATTTCAGTCGATGTACAGTTTCAGCTCAATCGACAGCCTCTTTGCGAATGGCATGCTGCAGTCGACAGATTGGGGCCAATTCAACTACGTTTGCTGTTTCCGGAACCGAATGCATCACAAGCACAAATACTCAAGGAGGAGGTAAAGACAAATCAACATTAATTGTTGTCTTTTTTATACGACTAGTCGCAGTAGAACTGTACAATTATAGCGTACCTTTTTGTGGACGAGGCTGCAAAACCCACCTAGAAAATCACAACAGTGGCTCAACAAATTTCTTGTACTGTGCATGTGTCACTTCCACAAATTTTTGTATATTTGTTATTAAGTAGTAAGAATGTGATTAGCCGAACACGATCAAGCACAATTTATTCGAAATATGTCGGAGGTCATTGGTTGTCACTGAATTGTAATAACCGCTAGAAATTTAATATTTCTTCGTTTCCTCTGGCTCAGAAGGACAAACGTCCCTGGAACTGGCTGCGTTTGGACCCCAAACTTAACAACAACCAAAAGAAGGTCATTAGCCGCATTTTAGAACCTGGAAATAGTTCCTCACCCCTTGTGGTATTTGGCCCTTTTGGAACTGGCAAGACATTAACTTTGAATCAAGCAATCCGTCACCTGGTAACAACGAAACACAACCGCATCCTACTCTGTACGCACACAAACAGTGCAGCGGACATACACGTCAAGCTGCTACATGACTACTTGACAAACGATAACGGGTTGCAGGCGACAAGACCACTGAGGATTTACCACACAAACAGAAGGTCAGTGAATTTCAGTAAGTTTTAAGCAAATTGATTGCAGATGCGGTTGACATTATCGTAAGCTTTTAAACCGCGAAGGATAGTCCATACTGCTTTGAGAGGTGGTTTTACAATGTATACGTAACAATTATTCCATGAGCCCGCGTTGGATATGAAGTGATAAAATAACCAACGAGCGCGTAGCGCGAGTTGGTTATAATCACTTCATATCCAACAAGGGCGAATGGAATAATTGTTTTAGTAAATTCTCAAACCGGGTTTTGCCACCGATTTTTATTTCCACAATTTTTCAAAGCGAAAATTTTTAAACTTGGCGTACTATTTTCCATATGACGTAAAACTCCGACTATTGGCTCATAGTCGGAGTTTTTTAGCCAATCAAAAAGCTAGAAATGCAATAGTCGGAGCTGAGAATATACTAAATTTCTATTAATTTCAAAATACTTAGATCTCATTGTGCAATAGTCCTCAACAATGATTCTAGTAGTTCAACAAGAGCATTTAGGGTTATCAAAAAACTACTTATTATAATAAATAGAGTAGTACTTATAGGGTATAAATGGGTTGGTCAAGTTGTTGTTCTTTTAACTATTAGTGAGCGAATATAATCGACGGTCTCTGTCAATTTTACGTCCAACGCAGTAGGAGAGTCAATAGTGTCGTGTGACTGTTGTTGAGTTTGTTTGACGTCGTTGCTGCTGTTGTTGTTGTTCAGCTTAGAAAGTCGTGCTCGTTTTCTTGGCAGTCTTTGGAAACGTAACATTCTTGTGACCTTTTCCAGGTTAAATGCTGATTCAGCGATTGCTAAACAGTATGGTTTAATAGAAAACGATGCCTATGTACTCCCCACAAGAGAGGATGTGATCAAACATCGTGTGGTGATCACCACTTTAGCTATGTCTAAGCATCTGTTAGACCTGCAACTAAACCACGGTTTCTTCACTCACATTTTGGTAGACGAGGCAGCCCAAGCCTTGGAACCCGAGGCGTTGATACCTTTATCGTTAGCCGGACCAAACACAAAAGTTGTGTTTACGGGGGATCACATGCAGGTGAGAAGTGAACTAATCGCTAGCTTTTCTTCTCTTTTATCCATTACCATTACGGGGAGGGATTCGTAATGCATTTTTCTCACGATGGGTCCTTCGCATAAGTGTTTCCTGATGGCAGAGCCAAAAGGCTCCAGAAGGTTTAGTTTGAGACTGGAATGTTCATTTAAAACGGGCAACACAATCGGGGCACAACTGTAGCAGGTCAGAGAGAAAACGCATCAATAACGAAACAAAAAATCGACAATTTGTTCCATATTAGAGACCAGAGCTTATTATTGATGATTGAAAAATATGGTTTAGTAAGCTGCCTTTTCTTCAACTGGACTTATTATAAATAGATAAGCAATTTCAACTCAATGTTTTTTAGATGAGCCCTGAAGTGTACTCGCATTATGCACGAGACTGGGGTCTACAAAGGTCGCTTCCTGAGAGACTCTTCGATCATTACTATGAAAAAGAGCTGTCGGATTGCAATGTGATGTACTTGACGGAAAATTATCGCAGTCATCCTGACATACTAAAATTTCCTTCTGACAATTTCTACGGCAAAGAGCTCATCGCCCGTAGTGAGCAGGACTCGCACCCAAGATTAGGACCACTGTTGTTCTTTTCTGTCCGTGGATTTGAGGAGGCGAGAGAAAATTCGTACATCAACACAGCCGAAGTTGAAGAAGTTGTAAAAAGGGTCAAGCAACTAGCCGATGACTGGCCAGTGGAGTGGAAAGAGAAAGATCTGTCCCAGATTGGTGTCATCTCTGCCTACATGACTCAGGTATGATTAGCATATAAGATCAAGCATAGGCGTACGAGACGGGGGGCTGCACCACCCCCCCCCCCCCCAATTTTGGACAACTCAGAGTTTTTTGGGCAGCAAGAGAAATTTGGACAAGGCAACTTCGGACAATTTTTTGGGTAAATGGTTTACCGCCCCCCTGGCGAAAAATTGCCCGTACGCTTATGAGATCAAGTGGGTCATAATGGTTTTAATCATTAATACAAATGCCCCAAACTTGATATTTTCACAGTTTTTATTTTTTGTTTGTTGTTTTCTGGACTGGCATCTACACTGTTAATAGTGTTTTTTTTTGTGGTACTTGCGGTTATGGGATCTAAACTAAGACTCGTGCGACTTGTCACCGTTAAGAGAACTTGACGTTTCTATCACAACCATATCATATGCCAACAGGTCTGTTTGTGGAATTGGGAATTTTACTTTACAAATGAAAATGTGTAACTGGACAAAGTTCAAGGCTAAAACAATGTTCATTAAATTATGACTTATATTACTTTACATTTATAGGTGAAGGCTATTCGAACATACCTCAGAAAGGAAAGCTGGGAGCTACAGAATGTAACCGTAGAAAGTATCCACAACGTACAAGGTAATTCAGTCAGAAACCTTAAACGAGATAGCCTGTTCCAGGCGTCCCCGCCAGTTGCGGCACTGTGCGATTAAAAGGGGAAGAACAACGAGAACAACGAAATGGCGAGAGGGTCGCGTCTATGGTTCAATGCATCATCTATTTTTGCATTCACTGTTCGGGCGGCTCCCCAACTAACTGAACACCAGGAGCGAACATGTTCGTTTTTATCACCTGATTTTATTTTGGTATGCCTGGTGAGTGTGATTTTCAGTTGTGGTCTAAAGCATGAGGAAGACTACATTTTTGTGCAATGATTTCCAAAAATGGAAGCCAGGTCTTTGCTACGTATGTATCTCATTAGGGGAATTACAATAGCGTGGCCTTTCCAATAAACCTTGAGTTCCAGCTTTTGCTTTGCTTAATGTATCAAAACTTATGTCTAGCTGAATTGAGCAGTAACCGTATTTAAAAGGTCGCCGACTACGACAGCTTGCACAGGAAGGACACTCGAAAGCATTGCAGACAATCTAAAGCCCCGTTCAAACGATCGCTACATTTGAACAGCGCAGGCATGTTGTAAAAAGGGAATTGGATTGGAGTGGACTGAATTTGTAAAACAAGGACTTGGTTTGTAAAAGGTGGATTTGCAAAGGATGGATTTGTTAAAGATGGTTTGTAAAAGGTGGATTTGTAAAACCTGTATTTCATATTTTTACGTGTTTAAAGTGCCTATGAAAAGAAAAACTAAGCTATTGAAAAATAAGCTTATTTGAAAGGCCTTTAAAAATGAAGAAAAAAGGCGTATTCCTTTTTGTGAAATGTCCTCTCATTCCAGAGATATTCAAGATTTTTGAATTATGCAAATTAGTTACTGATGACGTCAGGTCTTAAGCCTGCAAAGGATATTTCATCTTTGAATAGCCAATCAGCACGCGCCAACAACGCTATCCACTTAGTATATACCAATAATAGTTAACAGTTTTATTTATGCATTTTGTTTCAGGAAAGGAATTTCGTGCATTGTTTATCAGCACGGTCCGTACATGTCTAACTTGCCACAGTTTCGACACAGGTGAAAGTGAATCTCAGCCACTCTATTGGGAATTCTTGTCAGACCCCAAACTCATGAATACGGCAATAACGAGAGCGATGTCTTTGGTAGCCGTTGTCGGAGATCCCATCTCGTTGTGCACTGCTGGTGACTGTAGAGGTAATTGGAGAGATTACATCAAGAGATGCCACAACAACGGAACTTTGTATGGAGCATCACACGATGAGATAAACAAGAAAATAGACGCCCCTCTCGCCAACATTACTTTAAATCCTGAAGCCGTTGTTTTTGTACCGAAGCCAGTGGATGTTAGCAGCAAAGAATACCAGTCAAAGAAATGCACTAATGAACCTATCTCAGGGTTTGAAGAGTTGAGCAACTTCGAAGATCATCACAATGCAAGGAGCTCAATATCTGACATAGAAGACATGCCCACCCTTCCAAATGATGACAGCCCATCAGGAATTAGAATGATCAGTACGAACGAGGATTTGAAGCAAGGAGAAGCTATTTCTGACGAAGAAGATGAAGAGCAGAATTTTCATGTGACAAAATCAGAAGATATTGTGACTCAACACCAAGCCGCATATGCGTTTCAAGAGGAGCCCCAGAGTACGACTGAGTTTCAAGAAGAGGATGACGCAGATCAAAATGCTTCAGAGGGCTTTGAAGAATTCCTTCGGGAGAGTTTTGAAGACGAAACTGTTTTTCCGAGGTACTTAGACAAGATTATCAAAGCGCTCGCTGAAAAGTGTAGAGAGACCAGGGAAAACGAAGTCCGTATTTATGGGCCATCAGGACACACGGCGTTTCCCTCACTGTACACAGCTACAACGTCAAGCAACAAAAAGTCAAAAACGGGCAAACATTCTGGCAAATGTGCAAGTCAAGAAAAGGCAAGTTTTATCGACCATTCTTCTGAAGACTACGAAATATGCGTAATCAATGGTAGGCAGGAAGTTCACATTGTAAACCTTGGATTTCATGAGAAGCCCTCTTCTCGACACCATAGGCTTACTGTACCCTCTGCAAAAGTGGATTTTCTTGATCCACAACTGTTACAGCGGTTGTTGCTTGAAAACCCCAACATGTATCTCCGTTGCACACTTCGTCTCAATTCCGAGATTGTTCGCACAGCTTATGCAGAAGTAGCAGACACCAAGACCCCAGACATTAAAATCAAGGGCAGAGTCCGAGGAGTGTTTGATATGGATCAGGTGGTTGTCGAAAAAACAGATTTCCAGTCTTCTTCTAGTGATAACGTTCATCGTTACCAGGGACAAATTGCAGGTACGTTGCCGGATGGCTTCACTCAAAAGCACGCTGAAAAGTTGTATCCTCGGAGACTGACCCAAGGGCAGTTTATGGGGGAAACGGCTGGATAAAATTTGCGGCACGCAAGTTCCAAATAGCTGCTCTCTGAATGGTGCGTCGTTTGAATTATTCTGCCCAATCGGTTAACACTAAAATCTGAGTCACTTTCGTGTGTTCTCACACAGTGGTTGTTGTATCGGCCATAATTTCATTTTAATAATTTACACTTGAGAGCCCCAAAAGGCGGGAAATCATTTCAGATGTCAGAAAGACCCCCAGAAAGAAAAACATTTCAAAATCCAATCTTTAATTAGGTCGATCAGAGGTATCGTCAATAGTGGCTTGTTTACCTGTGCGATGCATTAGCGGACATTTGGCATAATTATCTGGCCCTTGCACTAACTCTCCGAGGATCGATGCGAACGTTTCTGCGTGAAGCGCTTTAACTGTTTTTCTTTCTGTTTCCTGTTTGTTTAGTTAATAAGAAAAATATCCTTTGTGAAAGTCGTGAAAAATCTTTAATAACGTTTAAAATTATTTAATAGGTGTACTGAATCACATCATTAGCCCTCACGAACGTCAATACGTGTGCAAGGTGGATTACGAAAATCCTGCACTATTGATTCCAATCAACAAATCAGTGTCCAGAATAGTTAATCTCACTGACAAGGAGTTGGATGGCTTTCCCATCTACAATGAAATTCGTCATGGACATGAGAAACCGGTCAAGGTTAAATTAATGGACATCAGGGAAGTTCTAAGTGGAAAGTTCTTGTTTCTTGTCCAGTACCTACAGTGGAGGTCCGATTGCCACAGCCCTTTGGGCATCGTCATAAGGAAATTACCTCAAGGGAATACCTTGTGTGACAGCATGAAAATTTTATTTGCTGAGCACGGAGTTAGAAAGTCATTTAGCCGGGAGAGTCAAGTCGAAGTTAAGACAAAGTTTACACCGAAATGGTCAATACCAGCGGAGGAATACCAGACTCGTCAGGAAATAGACGGGGCGTTCACAATTGATCCTGTCAACTCCAAGGACCTTGATGATGCACTCACGCTGAAACAGCTCCCAGGTTCTCTGTATCAAGTTGGAGTTCACATCGCTGACGTGAGTTATTTTGTGGAGCCAGGGACCCAGTTGGATAAAGAGGCTTTGTTCCGCCACACTTCCTACTATCCTGGTCGTGACTGCCCAAACGTGCCGATGCTACCACGTGATCTCAGCGAAAACCATTGCAGCCTTCTCCCTGGAAAAGATCGTTTGTGTTTATCAGTGATTCTTGACTTGTCAGAGGAAGGAAGACTTGTTGGGGAACCACAAATAAAGCGTACAATTGTTAGGTCTTCTTGTCAGCTCACGTACTCAGAAGCCCAGAAAATTATCGATGGTCAGAAGACTACACTGCAGCTACCAGTGGATGTTGAGGAGAATATTCGAGATCTGAGTGCACTCGCACAAAAAAGAAGAAAGTTAAGGCTTCGGGATGCTGGTTCTGATCATTGGTCGAACAGTGAAGATAGGGGCGAAGATTTTGAAGCACATGAATTAGTAGAAGAAATGATGATTCTTGTTAATGAAGAAATAGCCAAAGCTCTTTCTGCGAAAATTCCAGAGATGGCACCGTTACGAACCCAACTGCCCCCCAAAGATCACAAATTGGGTGATTGGGTTAAGCAATATGGACAGTATATCAAGTATTTGCTGTCTCTTCGTGGCTTTTACTCAGAAGAAACCCTCAAGAAAATGGCGAAAGACGGGTGCGCTTCGGGGGTCGAAGAATTTAAAGTGCAGGAGTCCGTGTGGATCGAACTCTGCAATGCAGCGAAGTTTGAAGACAAATCCAGGCTTCAGAAATTGATCTGCAACGAGAGCAATCATCCTCAGCTGGCGGTGGCAAATTTGCAGTTTCGACGTATTCAGTCCAAATCTCAGTACGTTTGCAAAAAAGATCAACCAGCAGAAAATGTTAGACACTTCTCCATGGGGATGCGTTGTTACACGCACTTCACGTCACCCATACGACGATATATGGATATCCAGGTCCATCGACTCGTGCTGGAATTCATTTTACAAGCCCGCAATACGAAGACATCCTCGAAGGACCAAGTTGCCAAGGTGTGCCGCCGCTCCACCTTTGCTCAAGACAACTCTAGAAAGTTCGGTAGGGCATGCAGTAAAGTGCATGTTGCCGCAAAGTTGAAGGAAAACAGTCGCGAGACCACAGCAATTGTTGCCTTGATCGAGAAGGAAGCAATTACGTTGGAAATTCCGAACCAGGAATATAACCATCTCTCAAAAAGACAGAGAAGGATTAGATTAGGCAATCTTAACCCATTTGACGTCGGTGCTGCCCAGAATGGTACAGAAATAGTTCTTACTTGGAAGCTAAGATTGTACATAGCTCCAAAAGCAAACATCAACGAAGATGCCAAGAAAGAAAGAGAAAAAGTCATTAACCTTTTATCTCAAGGATTTTTTGGGAAAGGAGAAGTCTTAAACTTACCAGTAGATAAATGGCTACAAATTCGGAATGCACTTCAGGAAGGCAAGTTCAAGAAGCTAAAAATGTTGATTAGGAACACTGAGAGCGATCGTCAATTGCTCTTACGGGGATCGAACAGGCCTAAAAAACCGTTCAACGCCTCTAACAGGGAAAAAGTTGAAACAAACACCGAGCACTTCTACGAGAAAAAGATGACTTTAACTACTTTTAACACCGTAAACGTTCAACTGACGGCACATATGACACACGGGGTTTTTCATCCTGAAATTCAGCTCTTCAAGATCAACCCCAGTGTTCATATTTGCGTGGAGCACCACAAGTATCCCAGGGAATGTTTTGCAACGACATCAAGGTACCAAGCATCACGGAAGAAATACTCAAGTGTGGACGATTACATTGATGCCTGGACACCCGTTCTCGCCATGGAAGCCGCTACTGAAGCCGTCGACGAAAGTGATGAGTTCGCGATACACAATTTGAGTGTTTATTGGAGAAAAGGAAACAAGGGAAATCCGGTAGGTTCTTTTTGCCTCCAAGAAGAATACTGCGAAAGTCGTCAGATAGAATTTCATGCGGGAGATTTTGTTTGCGTTCGTGTGCGTGAAGACAGTTACATGATGAAAACACTTCCAGAAACCAGTTCCGCGGCTGTCATCGACTGGGCCACATCACAGGTGGGTGCTCTTGACCTCCACAAAAAAGTTATAGTGTTTTCACATGACGTCACGGCGGCCATATTGGTGTCCCAAAACTAAGAAACTGCGGCCATGTCGGTGTCCTAAAACAATCCTCCGGGAATAGCTCACTTTCAAAATCACGTGGTTTTTTATTTTATCACGTCCAATTGTATCGCGGGCCCATATTGGAAGGACAATTTGTTTCCTTGTAGGTAGTTTTCTACCTTTATAATCTGCTTTACTACACGGAAATATTGTCGGCAATTCCCTGAGATGCTTTTTCTTTCCTCCTTTAAATTCGTGAATGAGACTATTGCAGTTTTTTTACGGATTGATCTTATTTATCCCTTTTGAAGAGATTTATCTTTAGGAATGCGATAAAACGACAGGTTCGAATTTTTCCTGGATTAGTTATTGCGCAACGGAACACAGCAGTTATAATTAGAAGGCATACCTGCTACGCAAGGTAAAATTCATTCACCACGAAAGCCGTAATTTTGAATTGTGTCCTTCCAATGCGAGCCTTCACTACTTTTAGTCCGCGTAAACCAAAAATGTCACGTGATTTTGAAAGTGAGCTATTGAACTCTATTTTTATGAAAATATCATCTTTTGTTTCAGCAATCCAATTTGTCCGCTCGTCACGTGTGTGAAAACAGTCAATAAGTTATCTATTATATAGAGGCGTTAATCTATATGGCACGAAGGAGATAAGTAACAGGTATTAAACATATGCCTTATATAGAGCTTTTTAATTGTTCAAGAGAGAGAAGGATTTATGTGGCGGCCTAGACCACTCCTTCTATCCTCAATCGGGTACTTCTTCTATCAGTGTTCCTACCTTTCTGATGAGGGACATGGCACCTTGGCAAATATAGATGCATCCTTTGAGTTGTCTTTTTAAACTACGAGCTTTAAAATGTTATGAAAATATCATCTTTTGTTTCAGCAATCCATTCATTTGTCTACAGAAACTAAAAGAGGACGTTCATTCATGGTGTAGAAAACTAAACTACACACTCGTTCTTTGTTACTGTCCTGTGTTTCCGAAAACTTAAAATCATTTCGTGAAGAGAAATAAATAAATTTCTTAGGGTAACTTTATGGAGCTCATTCCGACAAAAATGTCTTTCTTTATATAAAGGCGGAGTCCACTTATGTGTCAGAGAATTTCTGGGTGGGACACTGCATCATCAAGCAAGTGTGTAAGTCCAGTAAATTTTCAAGGGCAGTAACGCTGGAAATCACGATGGATCTGCATCAATCAGCATCGGATTTTCCTGAGGAACTGTTGATCGGAGGGAGCCACTTGAGTACACTTAGCCTTATTCACCGATCCCTTCCGCACAGGTAGTCAATCACATTAGTTGCGTAAGTGGAATATAGCTTTTTATTTTTAACCAGTTCAGTTTCATTTCTGTATGTCTCAAGACCTGCCTAAAAATGAATGATTTTATGACCAGGTTTAGATGGAGGCATACATTTTTTCAATAATTTAAAATAGTTCAATCGAGTGTCGTAAAACCAAAAATAAAGTAATTACTTTGGCCAATCGATCACAAAGAACGCAGACAATCCAGAGGGTCAATCAATTACGTACACTAAGCCGACACAAATCGCGGGAAAACGTGCCCGCGCGAGTGATTGGTTTTACTCCTGATGGGTTTAAGACGGTGGCGCGAGATTTTTAAACCAATCACTAAGCGAATTAATGCAAACCAAAGCAAACACAAAATTACTTTCGACACTGAAGTGAAAACCGCTCTATAGTACGTATTTGATGTAGGTATATGAGTAAAGCTAAATACAATGTAAAAACAACTGATTCCATTAAAACCGGCTGTAATATCAAAGAATCCAATGTCTTTCTTTACAGGCGAATGTTCTCAGCGCTTTGCTCTTTACATGACGCATCCCGACTAGTTCACTCGATATGTCTGGGACATGAGCCAAACCAAGGTCAGTATTTGTGCAACATTGAATTACACTTTTTAGTAGTAAACTCCGTGTGAAGGTTAATTTTGCCAAATGACCTGCAATTACTTTTTTCTGTGGCATTTTACACGTTATCCATTGAGCTTATATCGGCGTTGACGAAGTGGATGTAATGACCCAGTAGTCCCTGCTGAGTAAAGGAAATATATTTTAAGGAAAGATACCCGTAGGGTGTTTCGAGATGCTGTGGTCATATTTTGTTGGAGCCATTATAGCTGAGTAGATTAGGTCCCTGAAAAGAATCATGCTGAGCCACATACTGAAATTGTGGACTTCTACAAAATATGAAAGCATTTTTTCTTCTTATATATAAAATAGTATCGTCGCCATTTCTATCAACGTTGAAACTCTAATGGGATACATAATTATCTGTACAATCTTTGGCAACCTCCAGCACTGAGAAAACCTTTGACCCACTCGTTCCCCTGTGCATGGTTGAATATCTACAAAGAACGCTTTGTTCCACTTTTTAGGAGACTTGGGAGACGTGTCCCTGTCTTCTTCCGGCTTTTCAATTGTGGAAGAGCATACCAAGTGCGGTTTAAAGCCCTTAAATCAGTACCAAGAGGAGGCAGTTAAAGAAGCGCTTGTGAAGCCTTTCACCCTTGTTCTGGGTCCTCCAGGTAAGTATGGCATTAACAAGTAACTTCGAAACTCTTTAAGATCTCTTTTAAATATGATTATGCTCTTGATCTGGACTATTTTGTTGCTTCATCATCGTGATTCTTTAAATAAAAGACTGCGTCACATGACAAAAGTATACTGGATCGATGCCGGACCCATTCGCCCCAATGTTGCTTCTCTTCGTCTTACGACGGCATTTTCTTTCTGTTTTGGATAGTTTACACTGCGCCAAATGAAAAATATTCTAGAGTATTCTAGCCTCGAATATGTCAGTGTAATGCCATAGAATCCAAGAGTATTCAAGGCGGACGCTATACGTGAAGTACACCTGGAGTATTCAATTTGAATACGTGAAGTGCCCCTGGAGTTGTCAATTTGAATATGGAAAAACAGGCCGGATCCTAATGGGATATCGCAGGTGAAATTTGGAATCAGGCGTACTAGAATACGTCGGAAAATTTCAGTATACGAGGCGTGTACCGAGTCGTATTCGAGCGAATTCTGGCCCGAATATTTGGCTTTTCGGGCAGTGTTATTTTCCGCTCGCTTGTTCGTTAGCTTGCTAAGCTATTCATGTTTGCATGTGTGTTCGTTTGATTTTGCATGTTTAATGTTAGTATATTCTCAGCTCCGACTATTGCATTTCTAGCTTTTTGATTGGCTAAAAAACTCCGACTATGAGCCAATAGTCGGAGTTTTACGTCATATGGAAAATAGTGCGCCAAGTTTTTATTTTACGCTTTGTAAAATTGTGGAAATAAAAATCAGCGGCAAAACCCGGTTTGAGAATTTACTAAAACAATAATTCCATTCGCCCTTGTTGGATATGAAGTGATTATAGCCAGCACGCGCTACGCGCTCGTTGGTTATTTTATCACTTCATATCCAACGCGGGCTCATGGAATAATTGTTATTTATTTTTTTTAATAAGAGCCACTTTTTGTGGGGGAAGTGTCTATCTTGATTACTATAGAACAAGCAGTAACATTGGGCTCTCCTGCATTTCGCGTTCCAATCCGCTGTAATAATCTATTGTCTGATACAGCATGTTCGTCTGTTTAAGGTACTGGTAAGACTGTGACTGGTGTACACATAGCCTACTGGTTCGCTAAACGGAACGAACAGATGCAGTCGCAAAGCCGATACGAAGACGATTTCGATATCGATATCCCAGACAGCGCAGAGAGGTCTAAGGCGCTTCGACAACTAATTTACTGCGGACCCTCGAACAAGTCCGTTGACGTGGTAGCTAGTAAGTTTGATTTACATAAGTTTAGTTTGACCAGATAAGAGACGTTAACATGAGCATTTCCTACTTGTTGACCTGGTTTATTCAAACCTGTTGAGGCCGAGTCAAAAATCCATGCAGACTGACTGGGCGTTTGCAAACTTAAGTGCTGAACGCACGCAACAGGACTTATTCCCTTGGTCATAAAAGTATAATCTTATCAAAACTCTTCACTTTATTTTCACATTTTTTTCCTGACCGGTCCTAGAATGGTCGAATTAATTTGGCTCCGTTTGGAAGCTTTCCGGCATAAGCATAGCCTGAGCAAATAAATTATCATTTTTTCTGGCCTTTTATCTGGAACAAAAAGGATTTGCGGGGCTCTCTTTATAGTTGGTGATATTGTAATCCCGTACAGAATACATGCTACAAATTCCTGATCTCAAGATCATCCGTGTGTATGGTGATCGCAAGGAACAGGCAGAGTTTCCAATTCCTAACAAGCTTCAACCACTAAAATATCCAGCCGACGAAGATGAACAAGTTCTGAATGAACCAACTGGACTGAGGGAAGTGTCGCTGCATCACGTCATTCGCAACGAACAGTGTCCATTTGCTGTTGAGCTTCGAGAGTACGAGGATAAATTTAAAGCTGATAGGAAGAAAGGTCAAAAGACCAGCGTGGAAGAAGTGAAAGAATATCGCAAGGTAAGGCTTTTATATGTCGAATTTTAGATATCTTGCGTGATGATATCAGCACGATACTAGAATAAAATGCAGTATCACGGTAATGCCTTCGACGCACAGTCCGCCAATCCATCCATGTACACCAATCCATCCAAGTAATAATTCACTCTAGACCCGTTTAGTCAGCATTTAGTGAATTCATTAGAATTTATTCAGGAATTTTTACTGTTCCGTGTTCATTCATTCATTCATTCATTCATTACATTTTGTCATTTTATTTGCTTGCTCGCGCACCTAATAATATACTTGCCTGAGTTATGTATGTATAGATTAATTGATTGATTGATGTATTGACCAACCGACCGATCGGTCGGTTGGTCGTTTAATTTGTTTGTTTGTTTGATTGATTGATTGATTGATTGTTAATTTGTTTGTTTGTTTATTTATTCATTTATTTATTTAACAGCTAATTGGTACGGCCGAGGATTGGGCACTTCGGTCATCTGGCGCCCAGGTCATCTTGTGCACATGCGCAGTTGCTGGTATGCCAAGGATAGCACGTTCCTGTCAGGACAACATCGCGCAGTGCATTGTGGATGAATGCGGCATGTGCGTGGAGCTTGAATCACTGGTGCCAATCTCGTGTTCGGGAGTACAGCAAGTGGTCTTGATTGGTGATCACAAACAATTACAGCCGGTAATAAAAGACAATCTGGCAATATCTCTAGGTTTGAGCGTGTCAATGTTTGAGAGGCTTTCTGAGCGAGCGAAGATGCTGGAACTACAGTACCGAATGGTAAGAGACTACGTTCTTCGGAGTTATAGTGCCACTCAATTGTTTGCAATATCAGCATTGTCCAAATTCTGCTAAACGGCTCAAAGCGACACTGTCACGGGGATTTTCTGCTTTTATTAGTAAAAATGCATGACTCGAGTTCTTTCACTCGTCGTACGGAAAACGCGCCTAGAACATCAAAATGAAGATACCAAGTAAATAGCTGAAGTAAAGGGGAAACTGTAACAATTTTGTAGCCTTTTTCGAAGCCACAAGCTAAGGGCCAAACTTGAAAAAGTCAGCCTGACTTTTTCAAGTTAAGGTGTACGTTTTAATTTCTGATGGTTTCAGAATGACATCACTCCACTTAACGCTTTACAGCACTGCCATAGTAATTTTTAACAAAACGTAACCACTATCAGCAGGTTTCTGCTGGTGTAAATTCGTCTTCAGGTTCTTGCATTTTTGAAGTGATACTCGTAACAGTGCCCCTTTAAAGTGGCAACAAAAACCAAGAGGTGGTTAAATAATCAGTTTCTATGTTAACTGGTTGCGATTTTTTCCATTAAGGTCTGCTGCTCTGGCAATTAACGAAAAAGAACAGAATTACCTAAATAAAATGACTTAGCCCCATACATTTTTCGTACTCCTTTTTCGATCTGTCTTGTGCTGTTCTGTTTATTACTAAAACTAAATAAATAAATGTCAACAGCACGGAAGCAGCTTTCGGTTGTCAGTCTGACATCCAAAAGCAAAAATAGTCACAGAGAGCAACCCCCTCTCCCCTGATTTATTTTTTGCTTTAAAATGATAAAAACTTTAGGGAGCCTTACTTGCAAAAAGTGCTTTAGCAACATATTTTAAAGAGCAATGGTTAATAAACCCGACCATTTCTGTGTTCAAAATTAATGTACTCCATAAACGTCTTTAAAAAAAACCGCCTTGCAGATCGATTTTTGCGGTAACGAGTTAGTTATAATGCCTCATTCAATCAAGAGACCAATCTGATCTGTTCGTGCACTTTTATTTATCTTAATTTTTAGTTTCGTCAGTGCTGTTTGACGAAGCTATATGATGAAACACTCCCGATGGCGTAGATTTATTGCTCCTTAAATCCTGAAGTTTGAAACCATTTCTTTTATTTTACAGTTTGGAAAGAAAGCTTTTTTACCTATTTTGACGAGTCTATTTTCGCTTTTCCTAGCAAAAAGAAATCTGCAAATTTCCCTCCGGTTACTTCTATGAGGGAAGGTTGAAGACGGATCCATCGGTACAGACCCAGGACCTTCGTTTACAGTCTTTTTGGCCTGCTAATTCTTTGCATTCGGGAAAGAATTTTCCCATGGCATTTTGTCATGTCGAGGGTGAGGAGGATAGCAGCGCAATCAAAACGGCGCAGAGCAATGAACAGTCAAAAGCAAATGAGAAAGAAGTCAGGAAAGTGGTAAGCATTTGATTTCTTCATGCTGCAACTATTTAAAGGGGTGGATCCAGAATTCTTCTTAGGCGTGTGGGGTGCATCACTAAGGAATGACGTAATTGATGGATGACGTAAGCGGAGCACTAGTTATATTAGAAAGCCGCATCTCAGGGGTGGGGAGGTGGGGGGTTGCGCACCCCCTGGACTCTCCTAGCTCCGCCCCTGAATATCATGGGTGACAAATTACTCCAACCTTAATTTTGGCGCGAAATTTCAGCGTTAATTTGTAATTTCACATGTGAACTTTGCCAGGGCAACGTTTGGCGTGAAATTTCGCGATACACTAAACAAATCAAAAACACACGATTGTGAGCGTAATAGACCTCCTCAGGTTCGTATGTAAATTGCCCATTTCAGATCATGTGATGCTCTCAAGAGAATTTATCCTTTGTTTATCTGCAAAATATTCATTCATTTTCACGTGGATTTTTTTAATTTGAAAGCATTAATTCCCAAGGGTAACATCACGTGGTCTGAAATGGGACAACAAAAAACGAAGTTAGAAAGGTCTATTTGTCACCTATGATATTACAGTGCCACTAACTCAACCGGGGCCGCCCCAACAATTTTAAGCCAATCACAAGACGAATTCAGAACAAAAGAATCAGAGTTTTTTCATTAGCAGCCCAATCACAATGGGGGTAGAAAATTCACCACTGATGAATAAACGTTGATTCGTTTGTTCTCATCTCTTTTTGTGATTGGCAAAAAACGTTGGGTGATCCCGGTTGAGTTAGTTGAACTGTAAAAGATAATCAAATTTTATACTCGTGAATTTCGCCGAAAGGCTCGGGAAACTATAAGAATTTTGACAAAACGCGCGTGAAATTATTTCATAATTTCACTCGTCACCATTTGATTACCCATACTAACGACTATTTATAAAACAAAACTTTACCTATGGCTTATAAACCAGGTGTAACGCGCGCATAACATAAAAGGTCAGTTGAAGATGCAGTTGGGAAAAATTGGTTACGAGGAAAAGCAAAGAAACAGGAGGAGTAAGGAGAATGGCATTAATCCTCGATTAAGTGCCGCGGCGCTTATTAAATTCACCGAGATTTTGGTGCGGCGCTTATTCGAGGTGCGGCCTATTCGGCCTTATTCGAGGTGCGGCGCTTATTCGGGGTGCGGCGCTTATTCGAGGTGCGGCGCTTATTCGGGGTGCGGCGCTTATTTAAAACAAGTGCATCACAAATTATAACGTTAAGAAAATGAAGTGAGTCACGCACTAGTTAACCAGTATTAAAATAAAGGAAAAACATGAACACATAGCAGTAAAAGATAGAAATGCTCGCAAAATTGTACTGAGTTCCCGTAAACATTGGGCATTGTGTTTTGTCCCATCAAAATTATCAAACGTAAAGGTCAAACGTGGTTTCTCTGGGTTTGCGGTATTCGAGGTGCGGCGCTTATTCAAGGTGCGACGCTTATTCGAAGTACGGCGCTTATTCGAGGATTTATGGTAACCCGTTGAACTCTGAGTTTAAAATAAACGAAACTTTTGTAAGGTAGATAGGCATGCGTTTGCATGATTAAACTTCAAAAGCTGTTTGTGTTCTTAAGCGTTATACTGACAATCTGACGAGGTGCTTCAATAAATGCAGGTATTTAACTGCACACCGTTTTAAATCCGATAGTCTCTTCTTGAATTATAAGTTAGTTCATGTTGCAGTTAGGAAAATTCACTCGGCAGTGCCCGGGCTAATAGAAAGAAGTTGTCTTCACTCTTTGGGTGATATGGGTACCGACCCGAATGCACCGAAATTAACTTAAAACAACGCGATAATGTGTCAAGCCATGCAACTTATTCTCTGTCAGGTGCAAGTGGCAAATTCCTTGGTCGTCAAGAAAAGAGTGGATGCGTCAAAAGTCGTTATCTTATCACCTTACAGAGAACAGAGAAGCAGAATAAGCAATGCATTGAAAGCATCCAGGTGCAAAGATATCCTCGTCACAACAATCGCGAAGAGCCAGGGTAACAAAAAGACCATTGCTGTTTTCTTTTTCGCTGTTTCGATACGTAAATGTAAAAAAAAATGTTAATGTAATTTATTTACCCATGATACACTTAAGAGCTGAAGCTCATTTTAAACGTGACCGTGCGTTCCAGATCAAATTGGAATTTAGAAATGTTGGTTTCTGAAGGGAAAACCTAGTACCCGGAGAAAAATCTCTCGGAGCAAGGCTTAGAACCAACAACAAACTCAACCCACATATATATGACGTCGGGTTCAGGAATCGAACCCGGACCACATTGTCATTTTAACTTTGGTGCTCTCACCACTGCTCCAACCCTGCTCCCCCGATATGACGATTACGCTTCATTAAATCTTCCCCTTGGAGAACAGTTTTATAGTCTAGAGGCGGAATGAAATCTTTGTCTTTGTCTTGCCACCACAGTGGCTTTCTCAGTTGAAACTGTATATCCAAAGCATGTAGATATTCCACACACCTTTCAAAAATTATGTTCTCAGGAAGTGAATGGGATTACGTCATCTTATCTTTGGTGCGCTCTCTGAGCAAAGGCGAGCTCGACCCAGAGCCCTCACTTTATTGGCTCCGGGAGCATTTGGGATTTTTGACAGATGAACATCAAATGAATGTGGGGCTCACACGCGCACGGAAAGGGCTCTGTATAATTGGTAAGTAGCAACCAGTATTGGACATTGCTATTTCTATGATCAACATGTAAAATTAAACACTTGCGCGCGTGCTATCTTGATGCACTCATCCACTTTTTAATTTGCTTAATAACGGAAGTGAAACGAGCTAACTCTGCTGCAAGTCACGAGAAAATAAAATTCATATCTTTAAGCCACCGTGTAATTTTCTTTTTATTATATGGACAATAAACATACGCGGTTTCCCTCTGAATCAGTCTTCAACTGCAAATCACCCCAACAAAGATCTCTCTGTTCTTTACCAGGCCTCATCCCGAAGTAAATACAGTTGTTCAACCATAGAGCGTTAAGCAGAGCTCTAGGAGAGTCAATTCCTACGACTCCGCAGTTGTAAAACGTTGCGATATCTTCATCTGAGAGCGGATCCGCTGCATTGGGTCGGTTTCCTTTTCCGATAGATTTTAACTGCTTTTGTTTCTTCTTTAAAATATCTTGTACTTCGTGGAATTCCTTGTCGTTAAGAACTGAGAATCCATAGTTATTTTTTCGAAGATAGCGGTCGATACTTTGCAGAAAAGCTCTGATAGACGAGGGCTCATACTCATCGCCGTTTTTTTTTTTCGAACAGCAAGCACAAACTTCTTGATGATTGCTTGTAGTTCCACAGGCGTAATATTCTCTATTTCTCTTTTCTCGTCGAAAGTTTCGAGAAATTCTCTGAAAATCTTTAGATCATAGAGCGTTTTCTTCTTAGTATTCTCGTTCTCTTGTTGTTTGGAAAATGC
>OX393567.1:20125567-20280567 GCA_947652115.1 Blastomussa wellsi | reverse complement strand
ACAACGAAATTGAAGACTTCAGTGTTATAATAAGGTAAGTAAATGTTGATTATGATATATATATATATATATATATATTCGCTTTTAAATTATTATGTCTGCGTTTTCTCTGCCAGGTTCATGCATGTTATTAGTTTTCGACAATTGAGAAATTTAATGTTTGAATTAGGAAATTCGTACGAAGTCGCAAAGACAGTCACTGATCGAAATTGTTCGTTTTGTCTTACAAGTACGTATTTACTAAATCACAAGTTTAATCAAATGAGTTTCGTCTACTGGCTGCGATGAAAACAGTGTAATTTTTTAAACCTATACTATGCATATGTTTAGTCAACTCTGAAAGCCCAACGTTAAAATTCGGGGGATGAAATGAAATTTTGTTATAGCCAAATGAAAAAAATAACGATATGATACTATTGCAGCGACTGAACAGCAGTATTGCAGTTTCTTTTCAGAGACTAACGCTTGTCAGAGCTGTATCAAGATTATACAGATTCATCGGGTAATAAAGCTGACGTATACACTTTGGTCCTGTGTTTATCCGATCCACCGTAAGGCAATCAGCACAGTGACACTTGCATGTAAAAATTAATGTCAAGAAAATTATACCCAGTCGGCCACTCGCCATAAAGTTTATTTTCCATGGATCGTTTTGTGCAAAATATCTAATGAATTACCCTGCGCATGTCGATGCATATAACGACAGCCGGTAAAAACTTTATTTTATCCAGGTTCTTATTCGGTTCTTTAAGGTGTGTAAATCAATGAGTCAGTAAAGTCACCTTCCAAACTTCAGTTAAACAAATGATAATATAAACGCACATTGTCACAAATTTGAATGCATGAGCTCTCGCAAGTGTATTGAGTGCCATAGTAGGTCATAGAACAGAATGGTGCAACTGTCGATCGATCAGTTAGGACTGTGTTAGGACGCTCAGTGTAGAACTAATTATTTTAAGTTTCGATCACCCAAGCGTTGTCATTTGTTAAAGCCTGGTTTTCACTAGCGACGCAGTCGGAGTCGGAGTCGAAAGCGTTATCGACGGAGTCGGAAGCAGAGTTCCAATTCCGATTTATATGACTGAGTCGGCACCGACCGTCGCTTACGATCTACATTGTCGGAGTCGCAAGCAGAAAGGAAGTACTCGGAGTGCCTGAAACTAGCACTATAATTGGTTCATTCTTCAGTTTCTGCTTGCGAATCCGACAATCCAGTTTTCACTAGATCGCAAGCGACGGCCGAGTCATAAGGAAGAAAATGGAAACGTTCTCATTCTTCCGACTCCGATTCGGCCGTCGTGCTTATGACACCGCTTACGACTCCGATTTTCGATTTCACTTAGGTCGTAAGCGTTCTTATAAATTCCCTTACGACTCCGACTCTTACTCCGTCGCTAGCGTAAACCAGGCTTTTAAGACGACCAGAGCTTCAGAACTTTAATTAACAGTTTCTTATCAGAAGATTCCATATTTGAAATTTTATCCAAAGACAATTTAGGAGATTGGCAACTTAACTTGCTTTGGTGAACCATCATGAATTGGATTCGATCTTTCCGACCGAAGGTAAAACACTAACTCCCCGGATATTCTCTATCCTCGTACAGTAAAGATAAACAAGCCCAATACCGATGATTTTCCAATTCTCTGGCTGAGTCCTTGCAATTTGCTCTTTTATGGATCGACGCCAATGTATCTCACGTCAAACGTTTATCGTGGTGTATTTCAGCACTCTCTCAAAACGGCCTCAATAGCAATTTCTTTCCTTGTATTATTATATTTCTACACTGAATCAATGTTACAATTCAATCCACAATTGAAAGCAAGCCAAAGAACTGTGGTCGAGATTGCCATTATAGACTGCATGCCTATTTGACAACAATTAACTGCGCAGTCCACCCTATTATGATGATGTTGCTGTCGCACTGGCCTAACTTGATGTAACTATCGTTCTTGTTAAGAGATGCACCAAATAAAATTAATACTTAGCAAGTAGCCTATAAATAATACTTATTTCACATGCACCATTGATGTAATTATTCCCCTATTTTTTTAACATTTACGCAACAGGTATGTGCCTCCAAGGGAGAGGTGAGTTCGTATTGCATGAAGTTTTAGACGCACCCTGCCTGGAACGTTTTTGAAGCCATCAAATTCATTCATGATGTTGATATGCAGCGTCACGATATATTTTGCGGCAAATTGTCCCGACATAAAGCATTATTTGTAACCGCAATGCTTGCGAATGGATTTCCTATCAGAATATCACACATTTAGGTAATTTTTATTTGACATTTTTACATTCTCATTGTTGAGCACCACTTGTATACTTTGTGTCTTATCAACAGGATCGATCAGAAGTACAACGCTCGCTGTTCTATATTTTTAGAAATGGACGAGACAGTTTAGATACGTGATTATTTTTACTTTAAGGTTGAAGGACAAATGGCACAAGGTGGGCATCCTTCAGCTATGGATGAGGAAGACAGGTTAGCATAACGTACAAAAAGCAAGTTTTGATTGCTATTTATGTATTCTTTATTTTCTGAAGAAATACGATTTTATATTTTATTTTTCCTTTTAAATTACAGTGATGCCGAGGACTTCATTCCGCTGCCCTTTAAGGTGATATACATAATTGGCTGCAAAATAAATTAAAATTGAATTTGCGAAAGCAGAAGGCGAAACTGGGAAACTAAAATGAAAGCAGCTCGAGTTTGGTAGTTTTTTGCTGCTAAAATACTATTTTTATCTCACTGTTGTACCGAATACCTCGTGCATGCGAGTATAGTGGGCAAGGAATTGTTGGGGCAACATGATCGCTTTGTGACAAAAAAAAATACACATAAATAAACTCCTTCGTCGAGAGAAGTACAATGCCGACCAATTGTGGTCTTGTGTAATGAGCGCATGTAGCTTTCACTTCAAATTTTAAAGGAGGTCCCTTTACATCTCAGATAGTCATATATTCTAGCTAGTCAGTTATTTTAGATTTAATCTCACTTGCAGGACCCATTTGTAATGGGATTGAAGAAGGAGGGTGATGAAAAATTCCAAGCGAAGCAATATAAAGAGGCAGCAGCGAATTATACAAGGGCGTTGAACTTCCCAATTTCTCCATTTATGGATACGTCCGTAATTAGCGAAAAGCTTTTTCGCAAGAGAGCAACTTGTTTCTTTAAAATGGTAAACTCATTTATATTCTGAAGAAGTACGTTACACGTTTCGTTGTCGTCTAACATTTATTTTGGTGATAATATCTTCCAAAAATAACTCTTTTTATTCAAAAGGGCAATTATCTTGAAGCCATTCAGGACAGCGAAAGAGGTACATATACAACTATTAGCTATCATCATTAAGATCGTCAACACCATCATCATCATTGCATGTATTATTGTTGTCTCCGTCTTTATTTTTATTAAACTTTTCTTTTCTTGCGTGGACGTCGATCTTCGCATGCATGCGTTAAACGATACCTTCTCAGAACAGGAAGAACAGAACAGGATGCTTACTTTGGATCCCAGCAGAGTATACACAAGGTTACATAATCAATCTCGGACACTTTGAAAAATGAAAGCAGTTTTAATAGTGGTTTTCTACTTTTTATGCTTCGATGTCATGACTTCTCTGGTTACCTGCAACGTTGCCAAAGTGACACAAACTTGCTATCAAATCGATGGTTTAGAACTATAACCCTGAGTAATTAATTTATTCTACAATACAAACTCGCCAAACTGACAACCTTAATTTTTGTGCTGAATTTTGTTTACGAAAGCCAGGCACATTTAACTGTTACCCTCCCAAATTCAAACTTAGAAAATCTTAGTTTATTATATTATTTTGAATGCATTACACTGAGTGAATCTCAGATGTGATAGATGCGATTATCTCTTTTTCTTGTTCAGCCATCGAGCTTGCAGACTGTGCGAACAACAAGAGCCTGCTATCAAAATCTATTTTTATCAAGATGAAAGCAATAGTGTCTCTTGGAGATTTTGTTCCAGCTCTTCCGCTTGCTGTGTGGTGCAAGCATTTGAGACCTAATGTGAGTTGATCCAATGTTCGTAATGACTACGTGTAAAATGGCCAGCATCCATTTAACAACAAAAGAGCACGTGATCAACTATACCTTGTGCCCAAATAAGCAGAAATGGCCTGTTCCAGGCTCACGGTCAGAGCCTTGAACAGGCTACAGCAGAGTAGAAAATGTGTTGCAGGTTAAATTGGCTTTAATTTCGGGCTAAATCTGTTTAATTTCCAGTTTATATTAACCTGCTTCAACTGGAGATAACACTTTTAGAATGAATTCAATAAGAGGAAGTCCACTAAATTGTTATCTTCAGGTTGAAACAGATTTAGTGTGTTGGAAGCAAATCATTTTGACCTACCAAAAATACGCTGAATTCGCGTTTCTGTTATCTAGTTATTCGTTTGTTGTTTGCTTCCTTGTTTTATCTGTTTATTATTATTGCTTATTTAACAACCCGGCTAAGGCCCTAGGCTGAGCGAGCGTGTTTATGAGTTTGTCGTCCCAAAACCTCAGAAAAGATCATTGATTGCCTTTTATAACTCTTTCTATTTTCAGTGCAATAAAGCCACGACATTCTTGAAGGATCTGAAAGAAAATCTGAGAGAGGTGTTTAAAAAGGTGAGTGATCTTTTATAGCTTTTGGAACCGAGAACAAGTTACTCATAGAGATGGCTTCTACCTATGATCTATTAAAGGACACACGCACTGGTGACGTCTACATGTACAGGGCGCCGCAGAGGCTTTCAATACAGTGGACACATACTACTGCTAATTGCATGTGTATTGACAAATAGATTCCATGTTGCCGTGTGTCTGCACAGATATATCGCCAGGGACACACTCGGCTATCGCCATTTTTTGTTCTTAGCACATTTTGACGTCATCAGTGATCTATCACTGAACATAAGTACAACAAGCCTGGTCCTTGTTGTTCAAAGAGTGGATAACGCTACGGCACCGGCTAGTCACTATCCCGCAGTCAACTAGTATCAGTCTTTTGTCGACAACTATCCTCTAGACAGCGGTTTATCCATTGGATAGTCTTATGTTAACCATCCATTGAACAACTGGGTCTTTTCTGGCTAGCCATGGATCTGCCTCGCTTCCTATCTTTTAAGTTTTGTTTCTCTTTTTCACAGCATGAATTTGTGGTCAATGAGGTACTTTTCAAAATGCTTCGATTTGCCCTGCAGATGGACATGGACCACGAAACTCGTGAACTAGCCTTAGAATGTTACACGGAGTTGCTGGAGTTGTTAGACTTTAAGCATCTCCCTGGTGTTCTGCTAAAGCAAGCGGAATGTTTACTGAACCTGGTAAACTGTAATAAATATTACAAATTATATAGGTAACGTAGCCATAGCACAATGAAAGCACGAGGTCAAAAGAACGAAAAAGGTTTTAGAATATACTGAAGCGTAAAAATTGAATGTCAATTTTCAATTTGTATCAATGGCATGTTTCGATCGTTCAACGATCATCATCAGATGTGAGTTCGTGTACCCTGAATTGCATTGTATTTATACTAGCAATGGGGTAACATTTAAAACGTGCTCGGATGATACATTTCAAAGTTAACGCCCTTGTAACACGAACCACCCAGGTGCTTAAACTATACGGCAAAAACAGTATGAAACAACAAAATTGATTGCAGTTATTATACAAAATTATATGAATCAATAAGGTTAAATAGATAAAAGAAAAGAAAAATAACGTATCTATTGGAAAGGAAGAGTAAGGTCAGCATGTTTGAGCCGCTTTTCAGTTAACGTGGGAGATTTAAAAGTTAGTTGTCAGTAGTTTGTTGCGCGCAGCATCCACATTATGAAAAGGCATTTCTTTGAACATCCTTAATTTGTTTTTAGGACACGGTCAATCTTCACCATCCAAACCAATTTATTAATTTCCTGTGAATAAAAAAGCCCTCTTGGTGTTCTAAAACCTTTCAGAAATGGCCCTTTCTCTGCGAATTAAACACAATAAATAAATTGAATTTGTTAACGAGGGTAGCGCGTAACAGTCTTGCGACTGACAAACCTGTGGCCCTCGAGTCCCCAGTCGAACTGAAATTTGAAAGTGTTTGTTTTTGCGGAGGGAGAACCGGAGAAAAACTCTCGGAGAAGAACCCTTGGAGCAAGGACGAGAACCCACAATGAAGTGAACCCGCATATGACGCCGGGTCTGGGAATTGAACCCGGGTCACATTGGTGGGCTGCGAGTGCTCTCGCCACTGCGCCTCTCTGTTCCCCGGACGATATTTTTGGGCTAGACGAGTTGCCGAAGTGGACTTCACTTAGTCACATTGCCAACTTGCCATTACCTTTTTCATCTTTGAAGCTAAATGGCCAATTAACTTGTGTTGTTCTTCACTCATTTCAGGGAAGATGCGAAGAAGCAAAGGATGTTTGCGCTAACGGTATGGGCCTTAATTACACGGCGGCCATGTTGAGTTCCCAAACATTTGAACTCGAGGCTCGGGGTACAAAATCTATGTTCCATGGCCAATATGGCCGCCGTGTGATTAAGGCCTCGTGTGATTAAGGCCCATGGTCTCATGTGCCATTTCAACATAAAGAAAACGCAAGCACAATGGCAGGTGTATTAGATATTTGTCTTAGATTTTGGCCAAGAGGACATCTTGGTCAAATTCTAGTGGCGGGGTCATGGCGCTAAAACTTTTTTCCTTGCTTTTGCGTTCGGCTTGCATGTTTGATGCAAACACAGCCACAAATGTAAGCAAGTGTGAGCTACCGTGATACAAACAGAAGTACGTACAAAGCAAGAGAATGTAACTTCGTCATTTTTTGTGCGCGTTGTGCTTTCATTTGTTTTTGACCGTTTGCGTTACGGCAGTAAACACTTATACTACTGGGTTATCTTCTTCGCAGCCTTTCGTTTCTTTTTTGGGATGTCAGCTTGAGTGGCATCCAAAAACAGCAGAAGGAGACTACACCTACAAAATGCAGTTGCGTTAATTTGTCATTAAACGTTAACGTGTAATTTACCAAATGCAAAGGCAGCTCGTAAAGATCAACTTGATGTCCTGAGTCTCTAGATATACATATCACTAAACTGCAAAAACCTAGATCCTCGAAACTGTGCTCGAAATATGGCTACATGACCCCTGCTCATACTGAGTCTACTGATTCGAAAAAATTTTGCACGGAAAACGTAGCTCAACAGTTTCTGTCTGATTCTGTCGCCGTGGAATCTCAGACGTTTATTGAGCGAGGGAAGAAAATATAAATAATGATTTGTTTTCATTTCAATTTAGTGCTGTATTTCCATCGTGGTGATCATGAAGCTTTACAACTAATGACTGAAATAACACAACGCTTGAAGGAAAGAGAGCGGAAGCAAGCAGAAGAAACGGTATTTGCTAAAAGAATATCATTATTAAAAGATAAAAGCGGCCTATATTGTGCACGCGACGCAAGCATGAGCACATTGCTGATAAAACTTTTAAAAGAAGCACTTTTCCCCTTTTAAATATTGCCTTGTTCTTATGCTGATTGTGGTTATGTTTATGTCTGCGTAGGACGTGTAAACCAGCCTTATTTTTAAACGGGCTGCTTATTGGGCTATCGATCGAAACCGATATTGGACTTTATAAAATAACTGACATAGTATGCGCGTTCTCATTGTTCGTGTTTAGGTGAGAGTATGTAAAGGCGGTTATGACGTGCGTATGACGTGCGTATTTTTAATAAATATTTACAAGGCGATCGAGAACGTTTCCGTGTTTACATGACCTCATTTAAACACTCGGGGGTTTTAGAGATATCTCGAAAGTTATGCAAACCCGAGGCGCAGTCGAGGGTTTTTATAACTGTCTCGGATTCTCCCAAACCCCATGGTGTTTAGATGATGCAATGTGAACACGGAAAAAAAATCGACCACATTTTCCACATGGTCATCTTCTTAAAAATTAGACTACGAGCCTAAGTTCGAGGTGCAGCTGCAACTGGAAGTGTTGGCAAAGCCTAGCAAAACTCGTGGTTTAGCATCTCACGGGAGATTACTGCTGTACTTGTACTTTCAGTGTTATAGAAATCTCTACTCGATCAGGAAGTCCCAACACTCATTTAGGCTCATCCACTCATGGCCAAAGCACGAAATTATATTGATCTCCAGTAATGTTTTAACGCTTGTATAAAACAGGTTGAATCGCAAGAAAGGTTTTCAATAAAAGAACCTGCTCCTGAACCTGCTGAAGAGAACAAGGCAAACGACGAGACTCCATTGAATTCCGAAGACAACATCGCAGAATTCGACATACACAATCTTCCTGTAATAAACCCTACACATGTACGTCTAAACATTCCTTTTATCGCAAGTAATTTATCGTAGGTCTAATGGTTAGCACGTAGACTGTGGGTCAGTGTTTGACCTCAACTAGTCCACCGAGACGTATAACCCGGAGTACACACACCTTGATGGTGAAAATGGCAACTTTCTAAGACGCTTGACATGCTTCGAAAACTGAAATATCCTCCGTGAATTTAGTACAGTCCCACCAATTCTGAAGTGCCGCATAGAACGCAGTGAAATAATGGATAGGGCGTGAGATTCGAGCAAAAAGTGGTCGGACTTCGAGAGCTAGTCAGATCTTTGTTCTGTGTTTTTGTGACAAGATACTTTACTCCCACAGTGCCTCTTTCCATCCATCTTGTAGTGGCCTTATGATACGGAAACCTTAACAATCCTATAATTGGTGCCTTCCTCTGATTATTCACCACTGCATGCTTATGGGTTTCACCTCGCGCCTCTGCACCTGAAGTTGAAATTTTTGTATTGCCTGTTTTTGTTTTTATTTGTTTTTTTTTTTACAGATAAAATCACCAGCGGGTTTTCCCTCAGAAAAGAGTGAACGGAACGAGACTGAAAACAATTCCACATTGATTTCACAGGAGAAGGTGTGAGACTTTACTCAGTTTTCCAAATGCTTTTACTGGTAAATATTTTATTAATAAATCCCTTTATAAATGCTTCTATTAATAAGTGGTGCAAATAACATTGTGTACTACTTCTAAATTACAGAAGGGATGTTCAAAAATTAAAGAAAGCGACATGGCTGTTGTACCAAATGGTAAACGAAGCTATAATGTTTGTTCTTGGCTTATTGAATATGCCTGTAAAGTAATTTCACAAATAAGATGCACATGCTTTAATTTAAAGTTTGAAAAAACTGCTTCAGATAACTGATTCTACGTCCATCATCAAATGGTATTATAACCACTATTCGGTGTATTATAGATTACAAAAAACACAAATATTTAAATTACAAAATTTCAGCCAGAAAATGAATTAATGAGAACTGTTATAATCATTCACTTACTTTTGTGCTGTAATTTTTAGCGGAGCTCCGGTCTCCCGAAAGGCGGCAGTGCGGAGCCCCATACCCATAAAAGTAGGAGAACTAAGCACGCATACAAAGTACAAACAAGAGAACCATGCCTTTCATTAGTATATCCCTCGTTTTCTATGAGCGATAGTCAACTATTCGCTCATAGAAAACTCGGGCACGTATAGTCTAATTGTTAAATATTCGAGATAATTGGCTTTCGTTTTAACAGTACAAGAAATAATGGCAGCCTCAGAGCACACGGAAGGTGGAGACGCGACAGGCAATAATCATGGTAGTATTTTCAGTACTCATTTTTTTTTTCTTTAATTATAATGGTTTATTCTATAGCTGATCTGATTTTCGTCTCGTTGTATTTTAGCAGATACAGAAAAGAAAAGAAAGCAAAACAAAAAGAAAAACAAGAAAAAGAAAGCAAAGAAGAAAGCTCAGCAGAAAAAGAATGGTTCCTTAGGTACATTATTCATTTTCTTAGTCTTGGTGACATCGTCAACAACCCTCAAGTTCTCTTTATTTTTTGCTATACAGTCTCTTCCAATGTCTACGCTAAGAATGTCGTTGTTGTCTAAACGATAATATATACTAGTTATGCAATGTTTTCGAGTAGCATACTGCGAAATATCCCACGAGTGACTTGATTTTTCAGTGTATTTAGGCGAGTGTGTAAACAAGAAAAATCAAGTCACGAATGGGATATTCACGGTATGCCACGAGAAAACATTGCATGACTATTTTATCCCATGCCTCAAAGACAAGTTACAGAAAGGTGCAACTTTGAGTGAATATGTTAGCTTTGAAAGCTTCTCGCAAAACTTTAAACCTTTTAAATTCCGTGTTATACCGTATCCGGTTATCCGTCTGCTTTTTGGATAGCCCACAGAATACATCATAAATAAGTTGTCCTGGCTGTGGTAAGTCATGAAGAATTCTTTTGGCAGACTTGACAAAACTCTTCCAAACAAAAGTACGCACTTTTTTGTTCTTTTAAACTATATTATTATCCATATACTCGGCCAAATTGATCGTCAAAGCACACGCTGTGCGGGCCGCAACGGCCCTGAAGCTGATTGGTTCACGCGATGAATTCAAACCAATCAGATTACTTTCAGACCATTTGAAGCGTGAAAACCATCGAGATGCGTAAAAGCGAACAGCAAGCTTTGAAGTTCAGTTTCACACAAAACGCATAGTTTTCAGAGAAAAAATCGGTCTACTTGTTATAAATGGGAAGAACACAGACAAAAAATTCGGATTTAGACTTGAAGATAGGCTAGAAGCAAGAGCACGACCCAGAAAAAACAAAGAAAGCAAGTTCTTGTCGTCTTTACAAGAAGCGTAACGTCGTTCACTTGATTGAAGTACTGCGGGAATTTTACACCGACGATCAACTGGAAATTGTAAGTTCGTTAAATATTATGATTATCTATGAGTTCTTAACTCATTGGCGATTATTTTCAGAGACTTCGTAGCTATATCGGCAAAGTTTTGCACCTGTTCAGAACATATCGGTCCGGCTTTTACAGTTATATCATTTTCAGCGCGAAGTAAGTTCTTAGTTAAATTTGTTAGTCATCATTGCTCCAAAGTGCAGTAAAAATCCAAATTTATTGTGTACTTCTATATTTCATAATCTTGAGGTTTATCTCGGTGTAAATACCTGTGTCTTTTTTCTTTGTTTTTGATCTTTTGTTTTTCTGTTCTATATTGTTTCTAGGTTCTTTATTGTCTTGTTCGTTCTTTGTTTTACGTCACTCCTGAGCCTAATCCCGCTGGTTCAACCACTCCCAATGTTTTACGACTTTAAACAAAATTAGCTATTGCCTATTACTTATATTTTGGATTTTTTGTAAAGCAATGATTTTAAAGCTCGATTTTTTTCTCACTTGAAAACTTCTTAAAAATTAATTGCCCCTGTCCTTTCTTTATACCCCATTGCTGCCTATTTTGGGCTGGGGGGAGGGGCTCAATTAAGTGCTAAGTTATCAGAAGTAGTTGTAGTAATAAAGAATTATGACACTGATCATAGACATGCAACTTATGGCGAAAATGAAAACAATAATCTTTTTTATTGAATTATTGATTGTTTATTTTTTGGTATATACATTCGGTCGGCCGGTCAATTGATCGATCAATTGACAACAAAAATATTAAGACTGGCCCAGGTGTTCACTTTGTGTGGGATTGGCATGAAAAATAGCAAATTTTCCCTTCGCTACTGGCACTTCAATGACACTTTTTTGCATCAAGAAATACTGATTTATCATACAAGGAAACATTTAATCTTTTGAAACCCTTACTGCTTTTGCTGACCTTCAAAGTCATGTGTGAGTTATTCCTATATAGGAGAATTTTGCTTTCTGAATTGAACTGCCAGTCAGGATTAAAGTAATTAAATAAAAACCCAAAGAAGCACCCTATTCTAGAAGACCTCATACTCCCAACTTCCAGTTGACCAACATGCTATGTTTACTTTTGAGTTAAAAATTCAGTGAAACCATTACAAACGCATTTATTGGTAATTATTTTAATCCCCAAAATACTTTATTTTTCAATGATAATCCAAGTTTAGCCTGATAGCACGGACGTTTGTGAGCCGCACATGTACGTATTGCGGACCTATTTTTATGGTAACTGTGTGGACTGTGTGTGGCTAAGGTTTCCATTTCTTAAGTCAATTTATTGCTGTTTCCACAGATCAAACACCAGTGAGTAACATTAGTAATGTGTTACCTGATGAAAGCGCTGATGAGGATTACTCCCAAGCAACGGACTCCATTATTGGAGACCCGGACATGAGCTTAGATGATTCCGACTGTAGAAACACACTAAGAGAAGAGTCAGCATCGTTTGGCACCTTACCAATTACATTAAGCATGTTGGAAGCCAATAAAGATGAAGACTCTGACGATGGAGACTTTGTGCCCGTACGGAACACTCGCCGACGTACCGCAGCAAGACCAAATGATATCACACCAGATATTCAGGACCACTTTGAAGAGAGGGTATCTGGCCTCGATCGGATTGATGCAGCTTGGGGAAAGCTGAAGTCATCCGATCATGAAGCCAATGCCAAACCAAACTCCGAACGTTTGGACGACTTTTCGCACTTGCATACGAGGCGGAGTACATTCCCCAGTGCCGCGACTGTAGTAGAAAAACTAAACCCGGCTTTACAAATGCAAGCTTCCCAGGTAACATCTTCAGTAAATCAAGTGCCACGTGTACGTGCCGACGATCTTTCAGGCTCAAAGGAAGGGTCGGTTCAAAGGTCGACTCACAATTCCATGAACGTGTCTGGCATTCACGCTTGGAACAATACTAAAATACCTGACTCTTCCTCGGTTATCATTGCTTCAGTTCCAACTTCCAACAGATTTCTTATTGCAGCGCTAACTGAGCGATCTCCGACGGTGTCATCTCAAAAAACACCTGGCCAGTTAAGAAGTTCCACTGGTATTGACTGTCCTAAACGTCATGGACAGTCTAAACAGTCTACTACACCAATTACATTTTCTCACAATTTTTCAACCAAGGACACGGTAAGAAAGCCTAGTTTGGATGCACCGTCTGGGTTATATGGCCCTTTAAAGATCCCTGATGGCGTATTTGTAGTGTGTGAACACTTCCTGTATGATAACCGTAGACGACCTACAAGCGTCTATCAGACAACGAAGACTTGTAAATTCTGCGAAACACACGGCGGGCTGAAGTACGCTATCTGGAACAACATCCGCAACTATTGGCAGGCAATGAGGCCATATCCTGTTAATAAGATTCCACAAAAAGTGACCTTTGATGTATGCCGGCATTTCTTTACCAATAGGCCATGTCCAAAAGACCCATGCACATTTCCTCATGGGAAACAGGAAACAACAATGTGGAATTTGGCCAGAGAAGGCCGTAAGTATATTTAATTGAACCATGTGCATAGCAGAAGATAAAACATTTCACTCAATACAGTCGATAAAAAGTGTTATCCTATCCACTTGAACATACGAGGGTCTGGAACTTTTCTCATATTATATTTATTTTCCGAACAGGTCTCCCTAATCCAGAAGAAAGTCTTAAAATGTTGCGGTCTAGTTATGTAGAGGCTTCTTCCAAAATGCAGCCTGGAGTAAAATGTAATCGCAGTAACGGTATGTCACCCGAGATGACTGGAGACAGGCAAGAGAGTGATGGTGCTATGATTGCCTCCTTCGGTGGCTTAACTGTGGATGAATTTCCTAACCTAGAAGCTTCGTCATCTCAAAGTTCTACTAGAGATGACTCCAAGAGTTCTTCCTCTACCATTTTGTTTGCTCCCCATGAGGCATCTGGAAGACCTTGTGTATCATTCTCACCCTCGGAGAAATCCACCATGGCAATTACCAGTTCGAAATCCCAAGTGAGTTACGTACAAGCCGTTTCATGTCAAACCTCCACTGCAGATAGCTCCAGATCTAGAAGTACCACTTCCGCTTTGCTTGCCCGCTTTGGACCATCTGGGAGACCCTCTTCACCAGTTCCACCTTCAGCTACAAATGCTATGCTGACTTCTCAAATAGCTGGACAGGCTGTCTTCCCACCTGCAAACTTCACCCCAGATAACTCGACCAATATCACTTCCTCCGCTTGGTCTAAGCGCCTTGAGCCATCTGGGAGACCTTCAACGCCAGCGCCATCGGCTACACCGGCCATTATACCTTCCCAAGCAGCTCGCGAAGGTGCTCCAACTCAAGGCTCCACAACAGATGGTTTCACCAATACCATTTCTTCTGCTTGGACGACACGCCTAGAGCCCAATGGCAGAGCGTCTACACCAGTTCCACCCTTGGCTAGCTATAGACCCACCAAAATGAATCCGCAAATAATAGGAAACGCTGTGCCGTCGATGACGATTGGAGCTGCACCATCGTCCAGCTCGTTTAACGACCCGAGAAAGATCCCCGAGGGAGTATTTGTCGTGTGTGACGACTTTCTTTGGAAAAATCGTAAACGAGCAGCAAGCATCCATGACAAGAGCAAAGCCTGTAAAGGCTGCGAGAATCGTTCAAGGCTGAAGTACGCTGTCTGGAGTGATAATAGCAAACAGTGGGAGCTAATAAGACCGTACCCTGCCGAAAAGGTTAAATCAAATGTTGCTTTCAAGGAGTGTGCACAATATTCGGCCACCAGGCAATGCCTGAAAACACCATGCTCTTTTGCTCACGGCCAACAAGAGTTAGTAATGTGGACCATGGAAAGGGAAGGAAGTAAGTTCAATTAGGTCACTTTCAGATCCTTTGTTAGCGTTTACTGGATAAAAAATATAACAGGCTACCTTGATTTCTCGATTATCGCATACATCACACTTAATTTAGTTTTAGTGCCGTGTAAAGAAGCTGTGGAGATAAATGATTTGCCTTGCAGAGTAAACACCGATTTTATATTACGATGAAGCTAGAATGTATTTAATAACAGCAATTGTTTATGATTAATTGGAATCGAATGCATATTGGCATCAGTCATTAACTGATCATGTACGTGTTGTCCCAATGAGTGTGGTGTTTTATGTTTGGCTTAAGACATTTATTGTTTTACGGTCATGCATTGTATACGTTTGTTATAATTGCCCGTTTCGCCGGGCTTTACGCCACCAGCTCTCACATGCTTTATCCCATGCAACAGTTCTGATCATTTTCCCTCTTATTGTTGCCTAGTTCTCCTTTCTCCTCGAGAAACTCTCTTGGGTTCTTCTGGAAGTATGCGATCGACTTCAACGGAAGCATTTTCAGTAGGGAAACCCCTAGTACAGCTGCTATACAGACCCTCACCACCAGGAGTGACAAATGGATCATATAGATTATGCAGAAGGTATAACTATTTGTACAATTTTCTGCAGGAAAGTTAAGCGACTGCTTCAAGTTGACTATGTTCACGTTATGCAACAAATTAAGTAATTACAATGGTCAATTCCAAAATGACACCCATTTTTTGTGGAGGGGGGAGGTTAGCTAAGTCTTTGTTTTAACATGGCTATGGAGTCTATAAAGTCCTTCCACTGATTTGGTAGTTATACATAAAGGACGCCATGGTTTGATTGATACTATAGCTGGTATCCTACCTCATTTACAGTTGCTATACACATGAGCGATGCAGATTTGGGAGAGGGTGCCTCTTTGCCCATAGCATTGACGAGCTGAGCGAATGGCAACGAGAGTACGACAGAAAAGAGAAGGAGAAACTAAGAAAGGAAATAGAGAAAAAGGAAGAAATAAGTTCTTTGGAAATGGCATCAAAGATCTTGAAAGGCCCAGCGGAAGATGTGAGTTACGTCATTTGGGTTCATTTTGAAATACATGAAACAGAAGCCCAGGGGGGGGGGGGGGGGGGGGCTCCCACGATGGGGCGCAAAAATTGCAGTTCTTCATTATTTTGTCTCGTGGCGGCTCCATGTGGGGTCTTGGCCCCCAAAAAGTCGAAATGTTCCGTTACATACCAGATATATAATGATGATGACGATAACGATGATGATGACGGTAACATTGAAAATGACACATTAATGAGTCATAGTGATAATAATATCACTTTCTATAACGCGCCCTATGTTTGTTTGGTAGAAACACAGGTGTGTTCCGTTGAATGGTTGTCTCACTGTTTTGTATTCGCTGATAAAAAACGATGGTGTGCGCGTTGCTTTTGGAAGTTGCGATTTTTGTTCACTTTTTAATTAAAATGAAATAGAATGATAACTTACACAGTAAATCCTTTACAGTTTCAGCAATAAATGCTTTTATTTTCTATCACGCAAACGTTTCTTTGTGTGATAGTCAAACCGGCTGTGCTGCGTTTACTATTCTCTCATAGAAAAGTTGGTCACGTAGTCTAATTGTCCTATTTGTACACCATGTATATCACTGTAATATGGCATGCACACGGTCGCTCTGCCGTCACTGTGGTTGCCATAGGCAACAGTTACATTTTATAGTTTTTTCATTTTTATAGGAAAATTTTTTTATTTCTCCTGCGATGGCGCCCCGTGGGCTTTTGTTCCGTTCGCTTATTTCCCTTTGAGTCGTTCACTGTTTTTGTTTTGTTTGTTGTTTAGGTTTTTGTCTTTTGTTGCAGTGTGATCTCAATACAGTTGTTAAAAAATATTGATACATGCTTTCTTAGCATTTCCTTTTCATTTTTATCGTCCTTAGTTAGCTGAATATCTGCCAGGAGTTGAAGTTACCTGTTCACCTCCCGAGCTTAATATAAAACTTCAAGACAAGAATGATACACACGAGTATCAATGGACATTCAACCTCATTTTTAAGGTCAGTAAAATTCTACTCACGGTAGTTTTCACCATCCCAATTAAAATGCAATTTTGCACTTATTATGCTACATAACGGACATGCGCCGGGTCATCCACAGTCATTGTACTGGATACGATCGCATTTGTAATACGAGTTGCGCTTTAAGCCTGTAATTTATGGAATTCTTATTTTTCGAAAAAGTGTAATCAAACTCCTACAACCCAAACAGTTACTAACTTTACGCCTCTGGTGATGTCTCTTTAAAATTTGTGGGGAGAGCAAGTCAGTTGGTAGTCCGACCAACTCTCGACTACCAATGAAAATGAGAAATGTCTACTGATGCCAACATGTTTTCTTTTTGACAGACAAGTGAAGTAGGATACTTAGAGCACGTCCTTTTGCTTCATCGATACCACAACTGTTATCAACTGTCAGATATCCGCGTGAGGTGCTATCAAGAGGCCCAAAATTATAAAAGTTACAAGCTGTGTTACTCGGCTAAGCTCAAGGACTCTTGGTACCAATCCCCGGCAACAAACAGGCCGTCGGGACGAGTGGAAGTGTCTTTGACTGTCTCTTTCGAATCCTCTCTGTATGGAAGCTTTGATCAGGTGGTTCTATTCGACTTTGGTAAAACACCCTACCTGGTCAGGAAGCTTAACACTGACGTGATGAGCGAGACCTTGTCTCAAACGCCCATTATTCAGGAGCATATTGCAACATCTGCACAAGTCATCTGGGATGAAAATTCCATGGAAGTAGTGAGGTTCGATCACAGGACGAGCGAAGCTCTTCATGCAGAACATTTGTCAAGAACTTACAGTCTTCCTAGGCAAGTGGAAATCACAGATGAGATCTTGAAACCTAACATCTACAAGAGAATTATGCATCAATTACTGTTTGTGGAGGAAGGGTTCATGAAGGATGAGATTTCACGGTAAGAGGAATATTTTAGTGACGTATTTTCGTGGCCAAGTATGGCATTCACACATAGGCGTACGGGCTGGGGGGAGACAGAGGGGCTGCAGCCGCCCCCCCCCCCCCCCCCCCCCCCCGTAGAACTGGGTGAAGTAATGGCATGTATGATTTTTTAAGTAGGACTTAAATTAAAAGCCATAGAAAACAAAAAATTCCTGAACATTTTAGCGGAGTAATACGTGTCTCAATGGCATGTGACGTAACCTGTGAAATACATCACATAATAACAAGATAAAAATATATCTGAAGAAACGAAACTAATTTTCGCTGTTTTCTTGCCATTTACCTTCAAACATCAGTTGCTTTTTCTTAACACCTGTACTCGTACAAAAAATGCTCCCGCAGGATTGCAAAGAAGATGATTATCAAATAAAAATTGCAGGTTTCAAGTTTCAATTCACAACATTGTCGCCATCCGTAACAACAGACGTCAGTAAATAGTTTCAATGCAGTAATATTGTCATATAACAATAGCTTCGAGCTAAGTGGCTCCATACTGCCAGAGCCTTATTCCGATTTTGGTAGCATTGAGCAGCTAAAAATATTTCTACTCCCCCTTGATGGGACGCTAGTCCATCACAGTGTTATCCCACAGCAGAAATTCGCTGGTACCCATTTATACCGCTGGATTGAGAGAGACTCTGTGTGAGTGAAGTGACTTGCCCAAGAACACATTGCAGTTCCACGACCGAGGGTCGTACCCGGACCGTCCGATCCAGAGTCCAGCGTGCTAACCATTAGGCCACCGCGCCTCCCAAAGACGGTTAATTTTCCTGGCCAATATGCCGTGTAATTTTATGGGATTTCTTTTCATCTAGGTACACTCTGAATCGAACTCAGCTACATGCTCAATGGAGCATTTTTGACGAGATGGCTGGAATGAAGTTTGCTGTAGATGGTGAACTGTTCGGTGCCCTCAAACTAAGGGAGGAGGATGCACTAAGACCAGATGACGCCGCTGGGCGTCTTCTGTACCGTAACGTCAGCTCTGTATGGCTCCAACTGGCCGATAGTGCCTCTAACAAAGTCTACGAAGCTCCTGTGGAGGAAGTGGAAAGTGAATGCGTTGTGTTGAGGCTATCGTCAAAGATGTGCTCTGATCTTAACCTGTATGATACTTGTGATACCGATGTTAATGCCCAGTTCCAGCTGAATCGGTGGCCACTTTGCGAAATGCACGCAGCTGTTGATAGGCTTACCAAAGGGCAATTACGTCTTATTTTCCCTAAGCCAAGAACTGAAACTGTCACAAGTGAAGTAAGCCATTCTATATGTTCCTTATTAATTAATAGCCCTACGATCACGCACTCTGAGATGTTAATCATGCTAGTAAAACTTAATGGTAAAGGCTTAAACTGGTGTCTGTTAGCGTGAAGTGACTAGAAATATTTCTTCTTCCCCTGGATGGGATGCCAGTTCATCGCAGGTCCTGGAATTGCTGAGAGTAGAGTAACGTTACGTTCAAGTTGATCATATTGCTAACAAAATTAATTACATCCGGTAGCTATTTTTACTCAAAAAATAACCGGATTTTCCCCTATTTTTAACTATTGCCAATATATCTACATGCAGCCATCTTTGTCCGCACCGTTTCGTGGGACGATGGTGTAGTGCTAGGGGCTAGATGAACATTTCCTAGGGTGGCTGTGGAGACCCGCTTTGGATTAGCAGTCTCTTGTACACTTGCTGCATACAAGAGAGGATGGCGCTCCGGCACAGACTGTCCTCGCTTTAATCCTGGCTCTAAGGTGTTAATCATGTGTGTCAATGTTACATTTTTAGGTCAAAATCCGTTGGCAATGGCTTCTAGATGAGCGACTGAATGCAAATCAAAAGAAGGTCATCGAGCGGATTGCATGTCCAGAGTATAGCGCCCCTCCTCTGGTAGTGTTTGGGCCTTTTGGGACAGGAAAGACCTTCACTCTGTTTCAAGCTGTTCGTCTTCTGGTACAAGTGGACAAATCACACAGAATCCTGCTGTGTACCCATTCCAACCGTGCAGCAGATATCCACGTGGAGTTCTTGCATGAATACCTGACTAAAAACAACGGTATACCTGCAGCAAGACCCTTGAGGGTTTATCAACCTATGAGAAGGTAGTGTTTGATACACTGGAAAGTTACGTATACAGCGGGTCTGATAGGTGTCACTTTAAGTTTCGTTATTATATGACCCGTGTTGTCAACTACAACGGGATTGATACTTTTTGGTTAAGCTTTGTTTGTTGTTGGTGTAACCTTATTACTGACTGGCTTGGAAAGTACTTTTAAGTGACCAGTAGAAGTCCGTACATCAACAACTAGTTTGTGCTAAAACAAACCTCGCAAGCGCTAACTATTAAATTGCGCGCATACTGTCATTTTTTAAAAAGCATTTTCCCCCGAGTAATCAGGCAATTCTCCTTTTATTATCATTTATAGATTAGAAACGGCATCCGATATAGCCAGGAACTATTGTTTAATCAAAGATAACATGTTCGTGCTGCCTTCTCGCGACGACCTCGTTGAGCATCGTGTGGTAGTAACTACGCTGAGTACATCTCAAGTTCTCCTTGATCTGCAAGTGTTACATGGATTCTTCACTCACATCCTTATTGACGAGGCTGCCCAAGCTCTTGAACCCGAGGCACTGACTCCACTGATCTTTGCAGGGCCTAATACGAAGGTTGTTTTTACGGGCGATCATATGCAGGTATTGCATATTAAACGCTAAGAGGGTCAATTTGTTTTCAAAAAAGTATTTGATTTGTTATCTGCTAGCTATTTGTTCTGCACTTGACATGTGGCCGGTTTTTTTTTTCTTACTGGTGAATGGACCAAATCGTGGACACTAATTAGGAAAACGTATACTCTAATCACCCAAAAACGATTAAAAATTATTTTGTAACTAATCATAATAAACACAAACTCGGCATCAGAGGCGGGTATCTCGTTTATTGATGCAGAATACAAAGAACGTTTACATCAGCAGCATAAAGAAAAAAATAAACAAAGTTGAAAGAGATGCCTTCGAGTGGCTCGTGTGTAACTTACAAAATCTTAATTAGCCTAGTAGCCCCTAGGGGTTCATCATACCTGCAAACACGCCTAAAATACTTCTACACGAATCACACATAATGAACATACTCCGGTGTCATTACCGAAACGTTACAAATATATTTTCTTTTTCTAGTCAGAGTTCGGTTGGTGCTAAACTTAATTTTTTTCTCGCAATTTCTGTTTTAAGATGAGCCCAGAAGTTTATTCACCTCAAGCTAGAACACTGGGCCTCCAAAAATCACTGGCTGAGAGGCTGTTCGACGTTTATGAGGCACACAAATGTGAGGCGTCCAACGACAAACCAAACGAATTCGAAGATCCTAATGTTCTGTTTCTGACGGAAAACTATCGTTGCCATCAGGACATCCTTCAATTTCCCTCTGACAACTTCTATGGAGAAAAACTAGTTGCTCGTGGAAATCAGCCAGCGCACCCCAAATATGGTCCTTTGTTATTCTTCTCCGCACGTGGCAAAGAGAAGAAGGAACATGACAACTCATACATCAACTTATCCGAAGTTTACGAAGTGACCAAGAGGGTGGAGGAGGTTGCAAATAGCTGGCCTGCTCGTGTTTGGGGTCCCAAGAAACTATCTGATATAGCAGTACTCTCCTCTTATCGTTACCAGGTAAAGTTTCCAATAATTCCATAATACTAGCATTACACTACCTTTGACAGAGGGTCTCAATGGGGTAGAGGCTTTTACGGTTAACGGTTAACTTTTTGGCTTTTTTACGGTTAACGGTTAATTTTGTTCCATTACGGTTAACAGGAGAAGTTAAGAAATAATTGCTATTGTTTTAAGTACTTAAATATTAATTTCCATTGTTGTAAAACATACTGAAAGTCTTTGGACCATTTTGAGATAAAAAAAGCATTTTTTGTGTGTGTGTGTACACTCCCAGTGAACTATATAACTCTTATGATTTTACTGAGGGGGAAAAATATTAAGAATACCAAAATAAGATAGAGTTTAAATTACTTAAAGGAAAATAAACAAGGAAATTATGCAGACACTTACGACACTTCCGGTTTCGATCGGCTTTTCTCGGTACCAGAACACATAAACGCACATCACATCAGACTCAAAAAAAGTTCTCGAGGCCTTTACTTTTGTATCTAGATTTTTTATGGTTAACATTTTTTACGGGTAACGGTTAAAATTATTTCATTTTTACGCCTAACGGCTAAATTTTTGGCCATTTTACGGCTAACGGTTAACCCCATTGAGACCCTCTTGACATCACCGGCAACACTTTCCTTAGTTCGTGCTTTAGCGCATCTAAACTAGAAGAGTGCAATACTAATATTTGATCTTCGCTACCCTCAAATTTAATTAGATGCTTTAAACAATTCCTTCAAGAGAATATTATATTATAGTACACCTTCTACGTGCGAGCAGGCCTGCTCACGTGCCAACGTTCAGCTACCTCTTGGAGGTGGACACCTCCCAAAAGCGGAAATTTAGTAACGGTCCCAGCCACACTAGCAATGCATTTAAACATCCTAAAACCGGACACCTCTCCTAGGCGAACATTCTTTTTTTCCAGGTCGCGTGTGATTTCGCTTTCAAGGGGTTCGACTGTAATACTATAGACCCATTTCATAAATGAATTTTAAATTGGCAGCCATTTATGAAAAGGGTCTATTAATCTGCAAAAGGAAGCGTATAGTGACTGTCGTTGCCATTTTCAACTGATGCATTATCCATCATCTGTCACCTAGGTACAAGCCATACGAAACAGCCTACGAAAGAACAAGGATCTGGCGGTTGTAAAGGTGGATACAATTCATAACGTTCAAGGTACACTACATCGATCAATTCGAAAAACGCTAAAAAGTCCGTTGCAAAACAATCTACAATTTCTGTAGTTGGTCGGTTGCTTGGGGCGATGTATCAGCTCTCGTAAGGTCTCACATGAATGGCTCGATACCCCGCCTGAAAACAATAGAAATAACAACAGGGACAGTGCCCCTAGCCCCTAAAATAATAGCAACTACTACCAGTAGAATTACAAGCTTATGAGAGCTGCTACACTACCGGTTGCGTGACAAATTCCGTAATTAGGACGCTATTCTACTCCGACAAAGGAATTTTCGACAACGAACAATGAAATCAATGTGGGAAGCTTAAAAATTTTCATGTTTTCTGCACACGCGACATCAAACCCAGCCATCTTGCGGCTGCGGTGGAAACCGAGTGAGGCTGTGGTCGCTAAATACAACTTTTTCTTCAAGGAACCTCACCAACTGAATATAGGCACTTAACATTAGTAATTCATTATCTTACAGTGGTGAAAGTCTCAGAAAAATCATTGTTCAGTTATAAAACGTTCGCGCGAACGTCCTTAACTGTAATTTACATACACTGTAATATCTTTTCATTTCAGGGGAAGAATTCCGTGTGCTTTTTATCAGTACTGTCCGTACATTTCACACTTGCAAACTTCAACAGGAAGAATTATCTTCCAGTGGATCCGATCGACAGTTATACTGGGAATTTCTGTCAGATCCAAAATTGTTGAACACAGCTGTGACCCGAGCAAGATGCTTGGTAGCTGTTGTCGGAGATCCAGTTTCGCTCTGTACAGTGGGAGAATGTCGCAGTCTCTGGAGAGACTATATCAAGAGATGCAGTGAGAGAGGAGGGCTTTATGGTACAACAGTGGAGGAGCTAGATAAAGAAATAAACGCATCTATTTCCAGCATCGAACTCAATCCAAAGGCACAGCCGTTTGTCCCAAGGTCTTTACCGACGAAGGAAAAAAGTTCCGCTGTAGATGTGACTGAAGAGAGAAAAGAGGATGACCAAGAGGCTTTGGAAGAAACAAACCGAATTGAGAATGAAGGGGAAGCCCAACTATCCGAAATTCATGGAAAGGATTCACATCATCCTCAAGAAATAGGTGGAAATGTAACGGAAAAAGAATCTCTTTATGGAAGAATTGATCTTAGCACCACTGCTCATCACCACGAAGAAAAAGAGGAAGAGGAAGCTGATGATGAGTTTGCTGAATCAGGGGACTTCCAAGATAACCTTCTTGAAGATGAGACCATATTTCCCAGAGATATGGACGAAATTATATTGGCGTTTGTGAAAAAGTGCGAGGAAACTAGACAGATGGATGCACAGAGAACATCGATTTTTGAAGATTCAGAGTTTCCTACCCTACAAGCAGCGAAAGATGTCAAACATCAAGCTGTCGTAGAAGGGAAAGATGTTCCATTCAAGGGTCACGGTGCAGACATAAAAGATCTCTTCCCAGAAGTACGAGTTGTAAACGGTCGCGTCGAAGTGCGTCTTACAAATATTGGCTTTTATACCTCTCCCTCCGAAAGAGCTAAGCAAGTCATGATATCCTCCAAAGAACAAGAATTCCTGGATCCTTCTGTTTTACTGAAGCTTCTTAAAGATGAACCACAGAAATATGTCGTCTGCAACCTTCGCCTAAGTCCAGAAAAGTCCCAGGTAGGATATGCAGAGATAGAAGACACCAAGACACCGGCCATTCGCATCAAGGGAAGGGTCCGACAAGCCTTCGACAAAGACAAGGTTGTTGTGGAGTTGGCTGAAAGTAAATCTCGTTCAAAGGCCGAAAACAACGAACCACTGGTCCAAGGAAAAGTCGTTGGTATGTATATGCATTCTGCAAAGTTCATAAAAAATCCGACCGAGCAACAAGACCAGGATTAATTCCCCAAATATGACAAAAATTGCTTGCGATATGTGTTTATTGAAATCTCTAAATATTATTCACTTTTTAATTGGTTCTCTAGTATACCGTTTCACCTTTCCACCTATTGCTATCCGTATATGCCGCTTCTTAATTAGTTGTTAAATGTTTTTTGTAGTTGCCTAAATAAGATAAGATGCTTTACATATTTTGTGAAATATTATATTATGATATGCATCTTTATTTTTGTTTTTTAAGTATTTACTAAGTAATAGTAGTTCGCCAAGAATAGCTATGCTAGCTGAGTGTTACGAAGGCTTACAAAATGGATCATATTTAAAGGGGCTCTGCCACGCCTGGTTATAGAAATTTTTATGTTCTAATTTCCATATTATTGTGCCAAATGCCACCATTTACACGAATAAATTTGATAAAAAGATTCCACAGAACAAGATAGAACAGGAATTGTGGGGAAGTAGTTCAGGATTACAAGAATGGAAGTGGATTGCAATTCATCAAAGCTGAAATTCTGAAACTCTTTTTTAAATAGTCATTTTTTCTTCTTAATTGATATTCCTTTGCTTTGACCACTTTTAGCCCTTTTCTCCTTCTATTGCAAGACAATAAAGCACGATTACAGCAAGCTATAGGCCATACTTATTAAAATATGATATATCAGGCATGACAGTGCCCCTTTAATAAAATATTTGTTGTTGTTCTTGATGTTGCATGATTTCGAAGGGATCTGCACCATAATAAGATATCACAAAAAGCAATAACGCTCGTGGTGGCTGTTTTCCCAATTCAAAACTGACTGCCTATTGTTCTAAAACACTTCCAATGCATGAAGTTGTCATTCAATTGCTTAAACACTTTATTTTTTTCCATTTAGGTGTACTGGAACACATCATTAGTCCACACGAACGCCAGTTTGTATGTACCACAGACTATGAAAACCCTGGCCTAATGGTACCTATTAACAAGTCAGCCACCAAACTGGTTAACCTAAGCGACAAGAGCTGCAAAGACATTCCAGTCTACAAAAAGGATCAAAATGAGAGGGCTACAAAAGTCAGGATGATGAAAAGAGAAAAGATACTTAGTGGGAAGTACCTTTTTGTTGTCAAGTACCTGCAGTGGAGACGAGACTTTAGCTGCCCCCTTGGAATTGTCGTCAGAACTCTGTCCAGAGGAGAAGACGTGAAAAGTAGCATGGAAATTGCTTACGCTGAGCATGGTATAAGAAGGGTATTTAAGGAAGAAACCAAGAAATATATCGCGGACAACTTTCCACCAGAATGGTCCATTCCTGAGACAGAGCGCAAAAATCGAACCAAGGTTATTAATGCTGTTACTATTGATCCTCCGGACTCCTTGGATCTTGATGACGCCCTGACAATTGAGAGGGCATCTCCTTCTACCTTCGTGGTAGGAATACACATTGCTGATGTCAGTTTTTTTGTAAAACCGAACACCCCCTTAGACCATGAAGCTTTTCTGCGGTGCACCTCTTATTATCCTGGCGAAGGGCAAGAAAATGTCCCAATGCTGCCGCGTGAGCTAAGTGAAAAGGTTTGCAGTCTTCTTCCCAATGAAGATCGGCTGGCAGTGTCCGTGTTTGTTACCCTGGACGAAGAAGGAAGAATTGCTGCTGGTCCACCAAGCATTCATCGAACGATTGTCCGATCCCGTTGTCGGCTGAGTTACGCTGAAGCTCAATTGATTATTCTTGGAGACGTCTCCATTGCCGAACTCGTTCCAGAGGATATCATGGAGAAGATCAGGGAATTACACTCGCTGGCACAGAAAAGAAGATTTCTTCGTATGGGCGATTGTGCTTTTGATCACTGGCAAAACAAAGAAAGTGATGAATGCTTTGAAGCCCATGAGCTGGTAGAAGAAATAATGATCCTTGCTAACGAGGAAATCGCGAAGCTCTTGTCTCAAAAGAAGGAGGAGTTGGCACCTCTACGCATTCAACTACCTCCAAAGGACCACAGACTTGCTGAATGGATTGAAATGCACGGCAAGTTCGCAAGATTGTCACTAAAGTTTTCAGATATGTTCAAGAATGAAACCAGTGAGACCTCGCCACTGAACATGCTTCACGACGAGAAGACTATGTTTAAAATTCAGAGGTTTGTTTGGGCTGCATTATGTCAAGCAGTAAAGTCAAGTGATCTACCTAGGCTCCACAAGCTGATTTGCAGCGAGAACAACCATCCACAACTTGCAGCAGCCATCTCCCATTTTCGACGAATACAGTCTGAGTCTCGATACGTTTGCAAAGGAGATCAACCAGCTGAGAACATCATCCACTACTCCCTTGGAATGCCCTGCTACACGCACTTCACGTCCCCGATAAGGCGATATATCGATATTGCGGTGCATCGACTTGTTCTTGGTTTGCAGTCGGACCGCAGCTTTGTTGGAAATGTTCCTAAAGATGATATAACGAAGGTATGTCGCCGTTCTACTTTCATGCAAGACAACGCAAGGAAATTTGACAAGAATTGCAAGAGGATCCGCATGGCAAACCAGCTTCAACAGCAATGCCGTGAGACACGTGTTTTCATTGAATCTATGGATCACCAGTCAATCAGCCTTCATATTTCTAATCAAGAAGACGATCACTTATCAAATAAACAGAAGAGAATGCTTCTAAGCCATCTGAACCCAGTGGCCTTGGCTGAAAAGGAGGAAAGTGAGGGTAGAGAGAAAGCAATCATTCTTAAATGGAAATTTAGGAAGTATGTAGCACCAGATGCCATGAAAATTGGCATTTCTGACTACAATGGTATTGGTGAAGTAGCACAGATTCCCTCGGATATTTGGCTTCAAATATTGGATGCCGTCAGGGGCAGGGATGACGAAAAGCTGGCAACTATTATCACTGAAGCAGAAATGAAATTCGGTATCATATCTTCTATTCAGGGAAACGACAAACAAGCTCAAACCAAAGCACCTCACAATGTTCGCGGTGTGCCTTACAAGCATCCTCATCACAATGAAGAGGCTGTACCGTCATTCGAAGAGGTAGTAGATCATTTTTATGAGAAGAGCATCGCACTGAGGAAGTACGATTTCGTTTCTGTACAGCTCTGCCCCCACATGACACGGGGAATTCTTCAGCCTGATATTCAAATGTTCAAGGTTAATGCCCACCTAAACATTTGCATCGAGCACCGCAGGTACCCGAGGGAGTCATTTGCTCATACAGCCAGACACCAGGCATCAAGAGAGCGGTATGGAACCATTGATGAATATATAAGGGCCTGGAAACCAGTTCTTGCAATGGAGGCTGCAACGGAAGCCGTCAAAGAAAACGACGGTTTCGTCATTGAAGACCTCAACGTGACATGGGAACGCGACATCGAGGATGACACTGTAAGCGGCTTGTTCACTCTTTCCTCGAGCTATTGTGGTAGCCGACAGCTCAATTTTTATTTGGGGGACCTTGTATGCATCCGTGTCCCATACTGCGACAATATTAATAACACAGTTTCTGGTGATGAAACATCAAATCGGGAAAAGGTAACTATCCTTTGGCTAATTTATACTTGCATGCAAACTTTCCTTTACTTATTTCAGTTCTTTGTTATTTCAGCAATGGCCCTGTTCAGACATTCCGCGCTTGGGTGAAGAAAAACGGGCTAGTGATTTCTGGGTGGCGCATTGCATTATCAGAAAGGCAGCTTACATGAAAGAAATAAAGACAATTGAAGTAAAATTTGATCTTCATCAGAAGTCATCAAACATTCCAGAATGGCTAACAAATGGAAATAGTCACAGGAGTACTTTTGAACTCATCCATAGAACACTTCCTCAAAGGTATGATTGAAATATTACATGTGAGATACTGAGAGGGGGTAAAATTTGTTTTTTTTAACATTTTTAAAGCATTAAATAAAATATGATCCATTGGTCACAGAACAATATGCGCTATTCTAGTGTGAAGCAAGAATTCAGTATAACAGAAAGCATTGAGCGATCTTTGAAGGTCGAACATTCAAATCATATATCTTTTATAGAATCACAATGAACAAAGGAGCTCGTGTTCGCAACCTGGCTGAAATGACAGTCGTAGCTAAGAGGAGTCTGAAAGAACTTAAAAATATTTTATGCGAACGCAGTTAACCACGATCAACCGCTTTCACTCGAGTGCTACTACACATTTCTGATTCAATTTGAAATTAATTGATGCAAATTTTAGTTTCAAATTGCCCTAGAATAACAATTAGAGGGAGCATCGTATTAACATGCAGTTGTATTGCATGGTGTAGTCATGCAAATGGCCAATAACTGACAAAACTAAAATAAATCAGATCGCGCCAATATTTTCCTGAATATTGGTCCGGGTACTGTCCCGGATGATTCCACGGGAATTCGTGCATTTTAAAGCAGTGAAAAAGTGCTTTCTCGCATGAAAAACCTTCTCGAACTGTTTATTGGTTTGTAAAATAAAGGTTACGGAATTCTATTTTGGCAACACAAAGTTGGGTTCTCGGTAAGAATTCCGTTCATTTTGTCGATCCTATTTCGCTTCTGGTTAACATGTATACAAAATATCTTTCAGTCGTGTAATAAATTTCTTATTAATGAAAACAGAGACTAGTATTGGGGACATTGCCTGTGGGACCGGAACCTGGCGCGCTCGCCCGGTTCATGCTGTCAAAACCTCGGCTCGATATTCTTCAGTACGAGAAATAAATGATAACCTCTGACATTCCATTCACACCAAAACACGTTTAAAAGCTGTTTAGTTAAACTCGGTTTAAAGTGGTTTCCTTTACAGAAGCTATAGAATTTGGCAATATTAAACTTCCTCGAACGCTACGTAGAAGATCTTTGAGTTTTCTGTTTCTGAATTTCAGTTTGTTAAAACTTGTTTTGTTGGTGTAGATGGAGTGTGAGGTATTGAATTTAAACAAGCATTTAGGATAAGTATGCCTTTACTTTCTACATCTCTTTTTTTCTAGGCGAATGTATGCAGCATTATGTATCAACCTGAAAGATTCATCAGAACTTGTTCATGCCATTTGTAAGGGAGAAGAACCGTCTAAAGGTATCTGTTTTTTTTTTCCACCTCCTTGGAAAACTGACTCTAATAATAGCCGATAACAATGTAATTAACGAACACCACTTGTGAACATGTCAAATATCCAGAGGAAGGCAGCAGAACTTTAATAATGTCCAATTAACAATTAGACTACGAGCCCGAGTTTTCTATGAGCGAATAGTCAATGAGGTGCAGCCGAGTTGACTATCGCTCATAGAAAACGAGGGCAAGTAGTCTAATTGTTTTGGTAGAAACTCTAAAGGGTTACATTCCAAAAGCTACAATTTTCAAGAAAAATCTTTCATTCAAAGAGCAACACGCGCGCGATCGTTTTCTATCGGCGAATAGAAAACAGTGGGAGAGCCAATCAGATAATATAATGCAACGATGTCTTCATCAACATCATCATCGTCATCATCATCATTTACCATTCTTTAGATAATTATGGCGACGACCTCCCTTCCAACCTGTTCCTGGTTCAACATGGGTTTCAAAAGCTGAATCAATATCAGGAGATCTCAGTCAGGGAAGCGCTCTCTCAGCCATTTACACTGATCCAGGGTCCACCAGGTACGTCGTTGAGCACCACGTTATCATGATCAGTCACGTTCCAGATAATGGCGTAGCCCGTGGAATAGATTAAATGCCATAGGCGTACGGACACCTTCGGACATAGGGGGCCGGGGGAACCTGTAACCTCCCTGCCCGAAAAAATTACTTAATTTCTGAATGTGTTAACATTAAACCGGTGTAAAACCGCCCAAAAATTGCAACTGCTGTTGCCCGAATCCTGCGCGTTTTCCCGGAACAAAGTCGCAGCCACCCTCCCCCGATTCGTACGCCTATGTTCAGTGCAGAACACCAGGTGTTTTTAAATTTTCCAGTATGCACACGCGTAACAATACCTCTTAGTTTAGTTGACGTTGCCATAAACTGCAAAGTATTGTGCAACATTGCCGACCTGCATACAAGTTGTGATGTTCTGGCAATAGGCCTTAATCACACGGCGGGCCACAGGGATGCATCCCAGTGATATCTTACTCAAATTATCATGTTTACTCAGGCACTGGTAAAACTGTAACCGGAGTACACATTGCATACTGGTTCGCTGAACGCAACAAGAAGTTGAAATCATACAAGGTTTTGGAAAAAGACAGTGGTGAAACAGAATGCGCTGGAGCTTACAAAGCCCCGCCTCAGGTTATATATTGTGGGCCTTCCAACAAATCTGTAGATGTTGTCACAGGTAGGTTGTGTCTCCCTCGTTTTTATGCAATGTTAAAGGGACACTATCACGAGAAAAACTTCAAAAATTCAGCAGCCCCAAAAACAGTTTATACGCAATGGAAACCTACAAACAGTGGTCAGGTTTTGATAAAATTACTATGCCAGTACACTGAAGCTAAATATGTGGTGATATCATTAGGATATTATCAGGAACCTGAGATCTCAGGCTGGCATTTTTAAGTTCTGTCCTTGTGATTTGGAAAAATTGACAAAAACCAGTTACGGTCACCCTCCTCCTTAAACAATTTGCTTAGCATCCATTTCTTTATGTTCTATGAGCATTTACCGTATGGGTGAAATATCGTAGTCATAATTTTGTGGCCATTTCACTAAAAAAATCCAAGAAATGTTCGTGATAGTGTGCCTTAGTATTGTGTTCGCCCCATACTGACTGGTGGCTCACACTAGTTTGCATAACATTCCACCTCTTAAACTTTATTGGGTCAGTACTACCGCTCTTTATCAGTTGATGCGACAATATTGGTATCAAACAAATGCCCAATCATTGTTGAACATATTGTGGTTATTTTTATGACATTACTGGTTACCATAACAACATAATAAACAGTTAATTTTAATAAACACCCTTAATTTTAGTTTTAAGTGCTTATAACTCAACAATCTCGGTGGCCCCCATTTTTGTTATTAAATATTGATTAGCTTGTGAACATACAATTTTTTGCAAAGGTGAAAAAATTCCTAGGAGCGGTTTCAGAGCCACCTTAAATTAAGGTGGCTCTGAAGCCGCTGCTGGCAATGTTTTTTAGAATTTGCAAAAATTTGTATCTTAACAAGCTAATCAATACTTAATAATAAAAAAATGGGAGTCACCGAGCTCGTTTTTAAGTTATAAGAACTTAAGGCTAAAATAAGGTTGTATTTCACTGGCTATAACATTGCTATGGTAACCAGCTACATCAAGAAAATAATCACAACTTACAGGACAATAATGTCAACACCCAGGAGTTCTTAGTTAGCTAAAACAATAGTAATCAAGTCTTACTCTTTTGTCCTCAGAGTATCTTTTAAAGATTCCTAATCTGAAGGTTCTACGAGTCTACAGTGATCAAATTGAGCAAAAAGAATTTCCAATTCCAAATAAGCTGAAGCCACCTCGAACCACAAGAAGTGAAGACGAATTAAAGATTTCCAGTGACAAAATAAGACATGTGTCTCTTCATCACGTGATTCGCGGGCCTGAATGCCCGTATGGACAAGAACTGCGGCAATTTGAAGAGGGGTTCGCCCAAAACAAAGCAAAGGGTGAAGTGTTGAGTCAAAAGGAAGTCGCTGAATATCGTAAAGTGAGTGAAACTGTGATATCTGAAATGATGAGAAAACTGGGATAGAATAACTCGAAGAGGTGCATGCAGTAAGCTATAATATAGGTTTTTGATGTTTACTTAACGGGTCAACGTGCACTTGCAAACGTCACCAACACTTTATTTGGCATTAATTTAGCTCCGTCATACGACCAAATCATGTTTATTCTATTATTTTTATGTCTAAATACGTTTCCTCGTTTTCATTTTAATCAGCTCATCGCACAGGCCGAAAAGTGGGCTCTTCAAGAATCTGGAGTTCAGATCATCCTTTGCACATGCGCAGCCTCGGGAAGTCCCAGAATAAAAACCTCCTGTGACAACATCCAGCAGTGCATTGTGGATGAATGCGGCATGTGCATGGAGCCTGAGTCACTCGTGCCAATCACATGTTCAGGAGCTCGGCAAGTGGTTCTGATTGGTGATCACAAGCAGTTACAGCCCGTCATTCAGGACCATGTGGCTAAAGCACTTGGTTTGAATGTGTCCATGTTCGAAAGGCATTCTAAACGAGCTAAAATGCTGGAGCTTCAATACAGAATGGTAAGAAGTGTAACATACATTAGCAAGTCACTGTGCAAACTAGACTTGTGGCGCATAAGTAATTCTGCAGCGCATGCATAATCCTTTTTTATTTTCCAGAGCTTCATTAGTAACACCACTTCAATTCATCATCATCACCACCAACACCATCATCATCGTCATCATCATTAAAGTTTCAACTTTTTATGATGGAACCCTTGCAGCCAAAATTATTCTCGAAAGCATTGGAAAGTTCCACAAGGAAATCGAACATCCAAAAATACTGTGTATAGAGCGGCTTTTACACTTTGTTATCGAAGTAGCAAAGTTGCCACTGTTAAAATGGAAACGTTCATTTAACTTCTACATAATTCCAAAAAATTTGATTCATTAACAAATTTCTTATATTTGTTTCTTTCAAGCACGATGGAATATGTCAATTTCCATCGAAACAGTTCTATTGTGGAAGGCTCATCACAGATGACGCAGTTAAGTCACGTGATCCTAGCCCAGTGAAGTTTTGGCCGGCGCTGATACGCCGACAAAAGAATCTTCCTATTGTCTTTTGTCACGTGGAAGGACAGGAAGAGTCTACTGCCATTGCTACCTCAGAGAGCAACGAGGAATCGAAGAGAAACATGAAAGAAGTCAGGAAGGTGGTACGTATAAAATTCATGTAATCTCTCGTCCATTCTGCCTCCCTTCCTAGCCTGCTGCAAACAAGGATGAGCTTGGGATCGAGAACTTGAAAGGTTAGCTGAGTGCAAAAGTTTGCACGTGCCTCAAGCTCGATGTTAGTAGTATTTGCATCAACTGGCCGAAGCCCGCGTCAGAAATGCAGTTTTTCCGACTGACGAGTTGAAACTTTTCCATCTAGCCCATACAATGACATTTTTATAGAACATTGAAATGGGTAGGTGGGAAGGGTAGCGAAGAATAATCTGTTATGGTTGAATAAGGTGGGAAGAACTTTTAAGGTAGCCCATTTCTTACAAGTGTCTCAATAATTTTGCCAAAGCTTGTATCACCATCTTATTGCCTGAAATTGCAGTCGTCCAATTTTGGCTTAATTTAAGTTTCTATCGACAGGAAAGTTTTAATTGGTCAAACGTATCATTGCTATAAAGGCTACCTAAATGGCGATCCATTGAAATTTGCCTTATGCTGATCCCCGTAAGCAATGATAGCAACAAATGAATAGAGGGGATAAGTTTCTAAAGAAACTGTGGGGCTGCGTCGGTGGGAAGTGTAACAAGATAATTTGGTTTTATCAACTGGGTTGATGATGAGAACTGGCCACCGTAAAGAGATTCGAGAGCTGACGTTTCGAGCGTTAGCCCTTCGTCGGAGCGTTAAACCGCGTTAAACCGCGATTAATTAGCAGATTAATGAGCAGACCCTCTTATGCATACTAGTACGGGTACTGTTCCTGGTAGTCTTGGTATTTAAAGCGGTATAGGGTGAACGGAAGCTTTGCATTGCGAAATAGAGTCTTGTAAAATGTTACTAGAGTTAGCAAACTCCTTTAATACTCGCCAAGAACCAAAACCCCGGCGTCGGTTCCTCACACTGCGAGTTATTCCGTTGCAGGTCCAAGTCGCGAAATGCCTTGTGAACAGGTACAGGCCTAAGGTTAGCATGTCAGATGTGGTTATTCTGTCACCTTACAGAGAACAGCGCAGCAAAATCACTGAGCTACTGAAGGGAGCGTACGAGGATATCCAGGTCACAACCATCACTAAAAGTCAAGGTAAAGCACTATAATCAAGACAAGTGACTATTCAAAAAAAAAACTGATCACTAAAATCCTGACCGAGCCGATTTAATCAATAATTAATTTCTCTCGATTTCTTACTAAAATAATTACTCAAGGAAACCGTGTTGGTGAGGACACAGAAACGCAACAACCCCAATAGGGGACAACGGCACAAGAGGTACAACGGGCGGGAAAGGGGAGGAGGTGGAATGCGAAAACAAACGTGTCATCCCCTGACGAAATCTAGATCGAATGAATGGCTGCCTTCTAGCAAAGTCAATACCCTAGCCCCAGTTACCAGGCCTAACGCGTACCTTATATTATAATTACCTAACAGCCCCTGGTAACCGCGTCTGTTTCATAAAGGCGTACTAACTTCAGCCGAATGGTAGAAAATATATAAATTCTTTGCGAAGCTTTCAGATCAATAGTACAATAGCCGATACTGATGTGGAACCAGAAAGGCGGCTTATTTTAACATAGAGGGGATAAGTTTCTAAAGAAACTGTGGTGCTGCGTCGGTGGGAAGTATAACAATATAATTTGGTTTTATCAACTGGGTTGATAATGTGAATTGGCCACAGCCAATAGCGAAGCTCCATCTTTCTGTATATAAAAAACACGCGACCCACAATTCCTTGATTCGCTCCAACGAAGGGCTAACGCTCGAAACGTCAGCTCTTGAATCTCTTTACGGTCGCCAATTCACATTATCAACCCAGTTGATAAAACCAAATTATATTTTTTTTAACATACTCATGGTTGATCGCATTCGTTTATTTTTCAGGAAGTGAATGGGATTACGTCATCATATCTTTGGTTCGCTCGTTGAAGCGTGACGAAATCGATCCAGAGCCTTCGCTTAGCTGGCTCCGGGAGCATTTGGGTTTTTTGACAGATGAACATCAAATGAACGTGGGGCTCACACGGGCTCGCAGGGGACTATGCATCATTGGTGAGACTTAAGTTCTTTAACGGCCTCCTCTAACAAAAGCGGTAGTACGATCAGAGGGTAACCCCCCAAAGAGAGGCTCCTCTCAGGCTACGGGATAATATGCTAAGGAACCGGGGGGGGGGGCGAAGGGTTTTTTTGTGAGGGGCTCATTTGAGTGATAACAGGAGGGATACTCTGTTAAGCTTAGACAGAAAAGGGGTGTGTGAAGCTATTTATTTCACCTAATAGGATAATGTGGAATTTCATTCTGGAGATTCGTTCTGGCCAAATTTGATTATCGGAGTAGATTAACAAATTTCAAACCGGGTAGCCGTTTTATACGCATTCCCAACAAATTGAGAAATATAAATATAACAATTTTCTAAGAGAACATGCGTCCAGAACCCTTAGATAGCTTGCGAATGAGTAATTAATTTTCTCCAGGTTCTGCTCTCTGTACACTCTCAACTGACTAGCGTTCCTGATTCTTTTGGTAGATGTTCGGTTAGACCTTTTGCAGACAAGGAAACACTAGTTTTTGTACAGTATCTCTGTCGAATCCAAGACGTCTTTTTTGCCCGTGATGAATGAATAAGTCAAGGCTTTTCTTCTCTTTACCATTATTTAAATTTATTATCGAGAGTGCAGCATAAAACGCGAGAACTCTTTCCTCCTTTATGCTTCATTTCTCGTGAAAAGGCAAAGCTCAGTTCTAGTGATAATTTTCTGATAACTTTTATTCATAGGAAACAAGTATCTTCTCGGTCTGGACCCGATGTGGAAAAGTTTGTTGCAACACTATGAAGACAATCACGGCCTTGTGGATGAGTCTTGGCCTTGGTCGTGAAAGATTGTTGTTTCCAAGTTCTCAGTTCAGTTTTGTTTTATTCCGTGAAAAAGTAGTTCGATAAATAGCAATTGCAAGTTAAGGATATTGCATTGAATCCCTTATTCCAGGTTTTAAGAACGAGGGAGAGAAAGAGGGTGAGAGGATTTTTTGTAGTTTTATGGTTATTTCAGTTGACATTTTCTTTATATTTTAACTTTTTTTTCTTTATATTTTAACTTTATATTTTAACTTGAGGGTTTTTATAGATTTTAGCTAGTGGGATTTAAAAGTAAGGACCTAAAAAGGTTTTTTTGATACGTAAAGAGAATATTTTGGTGGAGATCTAGATGCGTTCCAGGACCCGTCAAATTCATTGGCCTCGCTGCCACTGGCGGGAGTAAAAATATTACTTTAAAGTAGTATGTATTTTAAGATTTTAATTAAAAAGCTTTATGAAACATCATTGATGGCTCATTCATTCCAGGCAAGATCATTTTTTCATTCGTTGCATTTTATTTGTTTCATGGAGAAGCAAATAATTCTTAAATATTCTTTCAGTTATTTCGTCCTCGACGTTAGTGTACTACAAAGGTGCAAAAGTTCATTTGAAGTTTTTACTTCACGCGCGCCCTACACGCATATATCCGCCTTGTAATTTTGACTTTATCTCGAGTCTTGACATGCATTTCCCGGTGTGAGCGCGATCTGTATGCGACTGAAGTTGCAAATGTCCTGCAAAAATGTTTATATAATGTTTTACACAGCACGAAAATAGAGATTTACGTAAAATTAAAGTTGACTTAAACCTTCTGAAAGTTGGTTAACCAACTTTACGCTATGAATTAAAGCTTGTTAAAGTTACTTAAATGTTTAAATGCATTTACTTAAGCTTTAATTATGAGTGTAAAGCTGGCATAAAGGTCAACTTTAAAAAACTGAAAGGGGACGTAAAGCAACTTAAAACAGACGATTACGCCAGCTTTAAGTTGGCTTTACACCGCAGTAAAGTTATCTTTTCATGCTGTGTTATATAGTTATTATTGTTCCTGAAATTATTTTTCCTGAAAAGCCCCTTTGGGGAAGTTCAATAAAGTATGTATGTTTCTACTAATTAAAGAAGTCAACCTTGAGTTTATGGAAATGATAAAATTCTACGAGGTTCTTATTTAGGGGATACCGGCGGATTGGTATTTGTTTATGAAAAATTAAAATTAACCAACACAAACACTCTCACGTCAATGTATTTTAAAAAATTGGCTCCTCTATGCTGAGAAATATGTACAATGTACTTATTAGAACATAAAGGTATTAGGTAAAATTAAAAAGAGATAGATAAAATATGGAGGATAAACTCATTCCAAAGGTGTTTCTTCAACATTTTATTTCAAATATAACTTAGCTAAACGACTGAATTTCTGTATTAATCAATGATTCTCTACATAAATTCTGTCCATGTTAAATGTCGCTGACGCTCCACCACAAATTAAATATTAATTTTCTCACCTCCTGAAGCGAATCCATCATCTGGCCATGAACATGTCCCGTTGACTTCATAATCTTCTTTGATAAATGGTATTCAAATTCAGCCTGGGGGGAATGTGAAGGTTAGTACCTCAAGCTGGCTGAACACAGTATTGGAAGATTAGAGTACCTGTACTTCATCATGATCTCACATGCATTAAAATGCCAACAGCTGATAAGCCCTTATATATGCAGTCTATTTCTAAAGTTTCTTTATTTAAGTGGCCCGTTTCCATGGCAGCGGATGAGATCAAATGCGGCCTTAAAAATCTAGTTTATTCCATTTTGCGGAATATCCACTCATTAGATTTTGGCTTAAAATTGCTAACATGTTAATGGACTGTGGTATCTCTATGGTAGGAACTTAATGCGTTTCTGACAGACAGCTTTTTATTTATTTACAAAAATTATGTTCTACTTAATTCTGCGCGTATTGCTGACTTCGTCTGTCAGATTTTCATTTTTATGGTTTAGGCTGACTCGTCCCCAGTCGTCTCTTATGCGAAAAAATAGCAGGCGCGGGGAATGATGGGAAGGTGGCAGACGAGGGAGCAAGGCGACTGGGAAGTTCCTAAGGGTATTTATTACCATTTTAGACATTTTAGTGAGCTGAAGTCGTAACAAGATGCCAGTAACTGAAATAATATCGTCTGATTTGACGCAAGAGGACTGAGAGCTGTTCGTCACAACAAAGGCCAAGGAAATGTCTAACTCAGGCTTCAGGACGGTAGTATGTGGCTTCAATTTACGAAAAGAAAGATCATGCATTGCTCAAACATCAATTCTGTAGCTTATTTTCTTCGTACCTTCGAGTACCGGCGTGCACGTTTGCGAAGTTGAACCGCTCGGATTGTCGCTATTTTGATCAGTGTTGACAGCTCTTGAATGGTATACAAAACTACAGTAGCATTAGAAACATGCGAACAGAGGAAATATCATAGTATCACTTTGTGTTAGCTTGTGTTTATTGTGAGGTATGAATCTCTTTAGCCTTAACATAGGATTGCAATGTTGATGTGTTGATCGTTTGTGAGTCAATAAAATATTTCTCTCTGCAGGACGAGAACACGCTGTGAACAGTGAATGCTGCGTGGATTTATTCCCGTGTTTTATTCGAACAATCTGACGCTTGTCGGTTGAAGTCGGCATTCATTGAGCTTATATCCATCATGTATTTGCTATACCTCCGCGGAAGGAAAGCCAGCTATCCATCATTTTCCTCAATTACTGCTTAGATTTCGTAGTTTCGACCCCTTGATCCAAATCATAACACTTACAACAGGAAACCATCAGACATTCATTTTTTTTAGTTAAAGTTTCACTTAATTCTCACGAAAAAGTGAAATCAACAAATGATTGTAGACGCTTATTTTACATTGTAAGTAAATTTAAAAATTATTTAGTTTGTCTGGGTTTCCCGAAAACCCAGTGAGGATAAAGATTCCACTGGGTCTGTTACAGAGGGGTGTCTGATGCCGCCATCTTGGAAACAAGATTTACCAGTCGTCTCATGCCTTTCCTCCGTCCCATCATCCATCGCGTCTTTCTATTTTCGTATAAGAGACGACTGGGGACGAGTCAGTGGTTTAGGTGTTTGAGTCGCAATATTTTCTGAAAGCATGCAAAAAATCATCAATTTCTAATGACTGGATTTCGAGAAAATTCCATTTGTTTACATAACGATCCGCTCACAATTTTTGAAGTCTTGGCAATACGCAAAACTGTAAACGACATTTTACGAGCTGGTTAGACTTGTTTGAGATATATATGCTGCCGACTTGGTCATCAAGTTTGCTTTCATGATTAAAAGCTACGCCATGTTGGGCAATACCGCTGACTACCCAGAGAAACTGTGTTCAGCCACCTCAAACATGGCACAGGAACAACGCGTACTAGTGCAGTCTTTATCAATTAGGGCGACTATAGTGTATTGATTTTATTTGTAAAGTTAAATAACAGAGGAGAAACGTAGTAAAAAACAAATTTTGCTTAGGGTTGAAAACACGCTCTAAGTCCTTCAACTTTGAAGTGCCTTAGAGACCAAAATTTACTCTCTTTAAATCACAGTTATCCAAAGAAAAAGAGGTAAGTGAATACGCTTCGTGTGCTCACCTGCCAGTTGGATAACCATCGAAGTGGATGAGTCTTTTATCCAGTTGCCGTCTTGCCACAACTCCACCTGTTGAAGGAGTAAATATGATAATAAGGTTACATTTTCACATCAGCAGAATAATACTTGGTGTTGTGCGCGGAAACCATGAATGGTTGGTATATTTTTTTCTGTGTGTGTTTGGGTGTGTGTATTTTATTTTGAAACAACACTGTGAAAGCAGGTATTTGAGGTATGTGGCTTAGTCTCAGGACTTCGCCGCAATTAAACCTGACTTCACACTTTTGCCATAATAGAATCCGGTCTTCCCGCAAAAAAGCGAGTCACTGGACGAAAAAAATGGATTTGCTCAAACCTGGCTTGAGCTAAAGCGATGAAAACATTTTTATAAAGAGCGGTAAAATGTCACGTTTCTCGAAAAAGGCTAGGAAGGAGTTGAGTTAAGCCGTTTCTTTTCTTCCTGGATCTGCCCATGACAACTGCCCATTCTTGGATAGCCCCTTCCCCCCGTGGACTCAGGACGTGGAAAATGTCATCCGACAGATAAATCACTATCCAGTAGAATGAGCAATATCGGACCCAGGATGCTCACACTTTCGGGAAACGTTTATATCAAACTGTTTGGCCACGTTTTTTGACATTTTTTAAAAAAGTTTCGTTTTAATTTACATTTTAAGCAATTATGTGTTGTAACAATGCACATTTTCAAGCTTTCCGTAACATTGAAATATTAGCCATAAGCAATAGGCCATTTCCGAGTTCGCTTGTGCCTCTATTTCAAGGCGAGTCTAAGTGCAAAGTCTTTGTAATGAAAATGAGTTTTCATTCATATGGAAAGCAAAACTAATTACCATCACAAAACTTTCGCACTTAGACTCGTTTTGAAATAGAGGGTCAAGGGAACTCGGAAATGGCCTATTTTTATTATCACCGAACTGAAAGCCTGATGATACTTCCGAAGTGTCTTGAAACAACTAAAACTCCATCCACACCCTCTCATGTATGGTCAAGAGGATATACATTAAGCAATTTTGCATAGTCATCAAAAAGTATATTTTAAAATTAAATCATGGCTGTTAATACATGATAAACCTACAAGATACTCTTGGTTATCTCACCTGCCAACTGCATAAGCGAATGATTCTCTTATCCAGTTGCGATATTGCTCAAACTCGACCTGAACGAGAAAGTATAATTAGAGCTGGGCTGTTGAATATAGGCATGTTTGTCAGAACAGGGTAATACGGGGTGTTGTGGGTTTTGTGGGCATTGGTCATGGTATTTTCAGGATCAAGTAGCACCTCGTAGAAGCGGCAATACCATTGGACGTGGAAACAATACAGAACAATCCTAAACACAGCCTCTAGCCCTGATAACAATGAAGTCTATTGTCAAGGAGAAGGAATAGAAAAATGAGTTTATATATATGAGGTGCTGGACTAACCAATTTTCAGTTTTCAAGTACCAATATCACCCTGATCGATGTTGTCTTTCCTCACCTTGTGGTTGTTAAACATTTCCAAAATAAGTAGTTTTACTTTCATCCTAATAATTATGAACTATGGCAGACTTTGCACTCCATGTCGGCTACGAACTTATCGAAGGAAATATACGATGCTTAACCATAGCCTGCCTCGCAGACGTAACCTACCCCTTAACGAGGCGTTCAGTTCGTCTACCATACCATACCAGGGCAATATCGAATTTTCAAGTCATCCATGTATTTAAATAATTTTAAGCACGTTGGCGGGAAGAGCGAACTTACCCTTAACCTTCTTGTTACCTGCCGCGGAAGGCTCGAACTTACACGAAGACCACGCAAAACTAACATATAGGCTTAGCTTAAACTTGAACAAAGTCATTAATTGTGAACGATTAATTAATCAACATGACACGAGTGTGGGACAAAGAAAAATTCTGAGTCCCCGACAGGAATCGAACCCATGACCTACCGAACACCGGGCGGGCGCTCTATCCACTGAGCTACGAGAACTCATGGAGGGCACCGGGCGGGTGTTCGGGAGGTCATGGGTTCGATTCCTGTCGGGGACTCAGAATTTTTCTTTGTCCCACGCTCGTGTCATGCTGATTAATTAATCTTTCACATTAAATTTACCGAAGTGAAAATTTACCATCACTCTCATTTCCACAAAATCATTAATTGGAGGGAGGCCACTACTAAAATGATAGTAAAAACAGGAGGCCGTATTTACAATTGATGAAACAATTCTAGTTTCAATAACTTTATAAGTCAAGTCGGCTTTAAGTATGTTGTTTACTGAAAGCTTGAAAGCTAGCTTGACACGTATTTACAGCATTACCGAAGCTAAGAAGAACAAATATACAACATTTTTCACAAATTAAATTACCTCGGTAAAGCTTCCAACTGTCAACTGCATCATGTCGCTCGACTCCCGAAGTGTGTGTTGGATGAGTTCGCTTCGAGGCTAACGCGGACCATTAACCAGATGACGAATACAATCTTACGGACAATATTAAAGTCAATATATGCGGATTTTGAGACGTTGCTACAAGAAGAGAAGGCAAGGACATAACGCCATAACGATTCCTTGCTCTCGTTTCTTGCAAAGGTGATGATAAAAATATGCATAACTTGAAAATAAAAATTTGCAAGTCAATTTGTGACATGAAAAGAAAAGAGTCACCGTGTGAACTATATCATTATCTTGGCCAAAAATATGAACATTTTTCTTGCAAATCAAATAGATCATTTTGGAAATTCTGAATTGTCAACTGAGGTTCCCTTTACTTCCTGGCTTGGGCGATACCATTTGCGCATTCATTTTGCCTGCTTTCAATTTAGAGTCTGGATGTGAACGTTTGGATATTACTCTGCCTTACACTAGAAACGTGAAAAGGGCGCGTTTTTTTCCTGGAAAGGCGCGAGCTGAGCCCAAACAGTTCAAGGCTCGAAGTTTCTCCGCTCGTAGCCCACGCCTTTCGACATCCCTCGGATAATGGAAGTAACAATTTGACAAGATAAGATCCATAAAGAAGGAGCGGGAATTTTAAACTCTGGATGTCTAGTATTTGTGTTAAGTGGGAGGCCCAGAGGCCTAGCGACTGGTGATGAGACACCGCGGAAAAGCACAATACGTGTGTGCATGACGTCACGATTTCATCGTCAGCAAGGGAGGCCATGATACATCAATGACATAATTTTAGCCTGAAAGTGCGAGCTTACGATGCTTATGGCAAAAATTGGAAGCAAAATATAATTATGGAGGTGGAAATTGAGAGGTGAAATGTATCAACCCTCAATGTAAATATTAATGTTAAATATTCAGGGGTTTCCTTAATAATTGCCAAAATGTTCACATTTTCAGTTATTCACGCTGTCGAGATCGAGCGGTTCGAGCTATAATCATTGTGTTGTGTCCTTGGGCACGAAACTTCACTTTCGCAGTACCTTCTCTATCTAGAAGTATGAATACGGGTACAGACAAACTCAATGTTCGGGGATAACCCATTCTCGTCTCCAGAGCTCCTTGTCCTTCTTAACCGGCTGGGCCTATGGACGAGGAACAAGTGGCTCTGGGAACACATGATTTGATTGGCTGAAATAAAACAAAAGGTGTCCAATCACAACTTATGTAATGGCAATGCAAAGAAAATACTGCTGGTGTGCATTAGACTTCAGCCAATCAAATCATGTGTTCCCAGAGCCACGTCTTCGTTTCTTGCAAGACCACGAACTTGTTACGTACACTTTGATATGCGTGGTATTTCTTCTCTCTTCCTGGTATTTGGAGCTTACATTGTGCTCCTAACAACTTTCTTATAACAAGAATGTCTCCATCCACAACGTTAGCTGACCCGCTGGCCCAGTTGTTGGGTTAGCACTAACCCTAGGTTAAATTTCAATCCGTGTTTCCTTTTCTTTTGTCCAAAAGCATTTTCTCCGGTTGTTTTCTCTTGTCTTTTTAGAGCATCCAATCATCAAATTGCAGACAAGAAGAATAAAACTGAATTAATTTTATTTTTAAGCTTTCATATATCTGAGCCAAATTTCCCACTAAACCTGGGTTATCTTAACCCAGCTTTGAAGAACCCGGACGTGATACCTCGGAGACTCGAATATTTTAGAGACAGGTAGAGGCAAAGTCTGCATACGAGACAAGTTGCTCATCAGGCCAGAACTTATCCCGGTTTCCCTCGCATGAAGCGACTAGGAGTATTTCTACTCCCCGCTGGATGGAATGCTAGTCAACTCATCCCCCCCCCCCCCCAAACCTTCAGAATTAAATTCGCCAGTAAATATTTTTATTATATAGATAGCGACAATTTTAGGTAATAAACCTTGCAGATAGAATTCTATATCTGCTATATTTTCACATGTGAGAAAAGCGATACGTCCAATCAGCTTCGCGTATAGCTTTGCTAAAGTTTTGCAACTCGTGAATAAAAATCCGTACGTCGCACTTTCTATGAAGTAATCTATATATATACCTGGCTGAAGAGGGGCACTATGAGAGTATGTCAGATTGTTCAATGTGGAGTCCAGCCCACTTACAATTAGGCCACGCACCGGGTCTCCCATATTATAGAGACAGATCGACATTTTAATTAAGGCCCAGAAGCAAAAAAAGAACCAAATAGATCAATCAGCAAAAACCAGTTTATTCAACGAAAACGTCCATTATAGCAACCAGCAACTCCCATAGTCTGTAATTTCAATTCATAATCTTAAACACTACTATAAAGTGACAGGTAAAACTATAAAATAGAAAACTGTTTTACACGCGCTTGCGTAAGATTACGTAAGACATAAGATTGTATCTCAATCTTACAGCTGTTTACTCTCAATAAATAAAAAAATTCTAATTATTAATCTGACTCCTGAAAATTGTTATTTTCTACATTCGAAATGTCTTTAACATTTCTTGTAAAATATTAGTAAGAATTCTAAATTTGTATGGCATTATTTATTATTATTTTCTACATTCAAAATGACTTTTTAAAAATGTAAAAATTCTAAAATTGCTAGCATGCGCAGACAGCCTAAACCGCCTGTGTAGACTATTATTAATACCGAGGATTTATTCTTGGCACGCCCGGCTGCAAAGCAGGTTAAAAAATGCATGGTATTATTTATTCTTTCGTAGAATTCGTGCCGGTCCTAGCAAAGCTCGTACTAAGGAACCAAAATTACTTAGGAACGAAAAAAGTCTTTATTATTTTGTTCAATCTAAACATTGTGCACGCCCCTTCGCCTTCCGAATACGTCATGTTTACACGTAATCGTACCGAAAACTGTGGGGTCAAACATTCGGAGATGAGATTTCGACCAAAACAAGGCGTTCCCTAAATTCTAATTTGTCTGCTCCACCATCGCTTGCCCCTTCCCCTTCCGAACAACTCTGAACATGGCGAATAGGTGGAGATTAATTAAAGTTACAATTGAAGTGAAAGCTATGTGCATTAATTTACTAAACCAAACTCTAAACCAAACTAAACTACACTAAACAAACTAAAATAAAATAAACTAGACTAGACTAAACTAAACTGAACTAAGAACCAAGATTCGAGGAAACAAGTGAGCGACAGACCCAAGCCAAGAGAACATTTTACAGCAAAACGCTGAAGACCTTTCCACTAATTTTACTCTGGACTACGTTTGCTACTTCTCCACTTTAATTTATCAGTTCCAGTCAAGGCCAATTTTGGTCGTCCACAAGGCAAGCTTTACTTCTGTAATGATCAATAAGACATTTCCACATTTCACAAACCTCAAGTAAATTCTTGTTACCTGTATTCAAAGGAGATAAACAACATCTTTAGTTTCAAAGAAACCGTTACCGTTATCTGATATGGTTAATAGTGTTGCCGCAAACGCATGTTTTTATGTCCAAAACGTTGCAATTATTATGACTAAATACCTTAGCTAATAAACGAAATGCCCCTTGTACAAAAAAATTGTAATTGTAAAATGGGTATTGTAAAATTGCAATTAGTTTACTGTGATTATTCCACGACAATACACAAAGGTATAATTTGAAAACCAATTACAACGGAAGGAGACCATCCAGTGATCCAATCAATACTTGAAAAGCGCGGTAAAACGTGTACACGCGGTTTACGATTGGTTTTGGTTTTACTTGGTTAGGCTAAGCGTAGTTATGCAAAATCAATTTAATTCGCTAAATTATTTTCGACACTGAAAACCGCTCTAAATGTAGAAACTAACCCAGCCAACCTGATTCATAGCTCCTTGTTTAACAAGAAAGAAAATTAATCTTATCTTACCAATAATACACAGTCCTTGTTTCGCTCTCGTCAAAGCCACATTGATTTGGTGCTCATCGGTCACAAAACCTAGGTTCTTTCCCAGCCATGCGCCGCTGGGTTCGTGGTCTATCTGAGAGTCTGGTAGTGACCGAACTAGCGATATGATCACGAAATCACATTCGCTACCTGGGGAGGAAAAGATCAACAGAAAATAAGTCTTATTTGTTGCTTTGACGCCTTTAGCTTCGGTTGACTTACAGTGGAAAAAATTTTCCCAGAAGAGTAAGATTATTTTTATACGTGCGATAACAAGTCAGGAGAATTTCTTTTGTACATCGAAGCCGCTGGGAATTCCCAGCTAGGGAAAAGGTATTATATTGACGATGATATCGATGATTAACTACTTCCAGAAACCCTTCTCGGTTTCTTTTATTTAACAAATAAAGAAGCCTAAGCAATGTGTTATACTATCATAAAACACGACGGGAAATTGAGAACACGAGGGAAATGTAGAAAACAGGAAGCTTTATGATACAGCTTCCATACGCACGAGTAAAAACAACAAAACACGCATGATCGATAAACTGAAGCAATATAATTTCTCTTCTTCTACTTTCCTCTCGAACTCAGAAGCTTCTTCGGCAATTTTTCTCTTCATAGAAAATGTTCTCCGCCACCTCTTGCGACTTTTCACTAGAGTAAAGCTGACGAATAACAATGAAACATGCTTTTTCTATGTTTTATACTATGATAAAACACGGGGTTTTGACCAATCAGAGTGCGCGCAGAATTTTATCTACATTTTATTTAACAAAACAGCTTACCTTGGCTTTTGACAATGGAAATGACAGGCACACTGGATAAATTCCGATTTGTGAGATTTTCTCGAATCACATGACACTGGGCTCGGTAGGGGGACAGAACGACAATTTGATCCATCCTCACTCCACAAGTATTGACCAGTTTGTCAACAACTTCGACCTGAAATTAATACATTTTGCGGATGTCGATCATCGCTTCTGGGAAAGCCCCCACCTACCCGACCCTAGCCCACGCTTCTCAGTGAGTTAGAGGATGGGTGGGTGAGGTTTTTCCAAGAAACGATGATTTATCCCACTTTCTTGAATCAAGTTCACATGCTCAAGAAAACCATTTGCTATTGCATTCTCCTTCTTTAATAGATCGACAGAAAACAGTCAGAACAAGTAGCCAAGAATCTGGGAAAGAGATGGACTTGAACCCGGGGAGGGGGGAGGTTCGGGCGGGGTCGCCTGATGGATCAGAAATCAAATCGCCACATGCGCAGGAAAGTGACAAAGGCCCTTTAAGCTTGATCTTAAACACATCAGTACTCAACACAACACCCAACACTCTTTTTATGAAATTACCTAGTATTGTGTCAGAGTGCTGTGCTATGCTCTCGCATAGCCCCTCTTGGAGGGAGAAGTGATAATCTACAACTGAACAAAAACTTATTGACCAGGGGAAACGTGAGAGTCAACTGAATATAAAAATCATTTATTCATATTGAACACCTTTTTTCGAAAACTCCAAAATGGTGAACTATTACACATTTACCACTTGAATTCACCAATCAAGGCACTGCAACTTTTGTTCTTTTACAGCTTATCAAGATCAAAATATCCTTTTACCTTTTATAAACTGTTAACATGCTGGCCCCATACGGACTGACGTTCGTCGGATGAATGCCTATCTTGAGTCAGAATTTGATCTGTTAAAATGAAACCCCCCTCTCCCCATCCAACCACCATTTTTTCAGTAAAACATCCTCCGTTCGGATAGGGCCTTTAAAACACGTGGTAGGGTGTACTGGTAGAATGTTGGCTTCATAAGGACTGCCTTTCATCCAGAAAGAGATAATAATAAACATCTAATTGAAAGTGAAGAATGATCATCGCAGTGAATTTCCAGTTTTAGTAATCGAAAACAATAATCCTGAAAAAACTCAGATTCGAACCCGCGACCTCCGCGAAATACCGGTACGATGCTCTACCACGCATAGGGAGCGAGGTCAATTTAATGATTTCATTATGAATTATTTCAATATGAATTATTTTATACATACTTCACAAACATCTACTTGCCAGTACCCAGAAACAAGTTCACTCACCACTTTGTCTTTCTCCTTCAGGTTACTCTTGGATCGTTGATTGCCTTCCTCTGTTGTCACCACCAGCTCGTCCTCCTCACCAACCACATTACAAAACACAAGAGGCACGCAATCTGTATCTTCATGACAAGGCCAGAAATTTATAAATTCTCCGGTGCGCTTAGATCTTAAGCTTCTGTTGCGGTCAGTGACGGCTTTTGACGTGATCAATTTGCCATCGTAGAATTGCTTGGAGGGGAATTCACAAATCTCTGGGTGCTAAATAGATAAGAAACGAGGGGTGTTAAAACTTTTCAGAGTGTTCTTTTTTACTATAGATTGGGTACGTTTGAAGTATATATGAAATAATTCATATTTGAACTGCGGGTGTAGATGAAAGCGAAGAATGATCATCGAAGTTAATTTCCAATTACAGCCATTGGAAAGAAGAAGCCTGAAAAAATCAGGGCTTCAACGGAATTTGAAACCGTGACCTCCGCGATACCGGTGCGATGCTCTACCAACTGAGCTATGAAGCCACGCATTGGGAGCGAGGTCAATTTATTGAGTTCACATTTTCCCGTGGAGTGAAATGATGTGAAGTATATATGAAATAATTCATATTTGAACTGCGGGTGTAGATGAAAGTGAAGAATGATCATCACAGTAATTTCAATTTAAGCAATTAAAAGAGTAAGCCTGAAAAAAATCAGGGATTCAACGGGATTCGAACCCGTGACCTCCGCGATACCGGTGCGATGCTCTACCAACTGAGCTATGAAGCCACACATTGGGAGCAAGAGACAAGAAAAAATCAGCCTTGCTGCAATAAAGGCACGCTTTCCGTTGAATCATTATTTTTCGGCCATACGAATTTGTTGTTAGTCACTTTATAGGTCATTTGATTTAACAGACCACTATATTCGCTAATTTCATTTTACTTCTGCACGTAGTAACTTGTTTGACTTATTTTATACTGCAATCTACTCATCTGTGGAGCGGAGCATTTGCCTTACCATCCTGTACTGCTCTTTTAACATAAGGGCCCGACTGGAATATCGCTCGAACATGGATGTACTCAGCCCAAGCGACTTGGCAACTTTGTTCTTTACAATTGGCTGAAGCTGCTTGTGATCTCCAATTAGAACAACTTGTTGCGCTTCTGAAGAGGCAATCGGAATGAGGGTTTCTGGTTCCGTACACATGCCGCACTCGTCCACTATGCACTGCATGACGTTACACGCATCCTTCATTCTACCGCTTCCAGCCGCAGAACAGGTACATAACACAATCTCCACATTTTTCATGGCCCACTTTTCAGCTTTCTGTATCTTCTGTAATTGAAGATGATTGATATTAGTATATGTTTTTATCAAGTAAATAACGAACGAGACGAAGTAGTTCGAATTGTTATGCGAACGAACAGAAACAGATACAGCAAGCTGAACCAATATGATCTAATACTTCTTCGACATTGGTTCTACAAATATACTTTATATGAAAAAAAAGATTAACTTAGATTTCACTTTTTTCAGTGCGTTCTATCTATCCGAAAATAGTAGAACCTCAGCTGTGTTCTATTGGAAATCCATCAATCTAATTGGTTCTCAGACTGTTTTCTAGAGTGTTTTTGTCGAGGAACTATTTAAACATTAGAGTGTTTCTGACGAGGAATTACCGGCTGATAGTTGCCCCGCGGAAATTTGATGTTCTTAAACCAAATATTTGCCCGAGAAGAGAAGCTTCGAGGGGAAATATGCTAGTTTTAAGAACATCAAATTTCCAAGGGACAACTATCACACCGATAGATCCGATACAAAAACACTCTATTGTCTTTATAGTTCACCACTAAATTTTCTTCCGCACGCGACCGTTAAAAAACGAGCCTTTTGAATTATTTTTTTATAACTTTTGGACGAAAGACTTGAAGCAAACGAATTAAAACTAGGCAAAAAACCAAAAAAATCAAAACCAGACAAGAAATGCTCTAAATAGCTGCTTGTTTACAAAACATTTACGTACGGGTACTATCCATCCAGGTATTTTCTTGTCTTTTGCAGAAACTCCTTCACATTCCGAGTTTGTTATGGAATTTAGGTGGTTTACGTTTTCATGTTGACCACATTGGACTCAAATGCATTCTGAATCATACCTATTAAATTACGTTTCGATTCCTTACCGCATACGATGTCGAGAACTTAGTTTTGACAATAAACTTTACAGCTTCCTAACTAGCCTATGTGAAGCAAGAGGTCAACAAATCGTACAGCTTTCAATGTTTTGGCTGGACCCGCTTTTTCAAAAAATATTTCGACGGACGACTGCTATCGATCCGGGTATTTTCCGAGGGCGGGCACTGTGCAATGAGAGTGCCCTCCGCATATGAAGACTATCGTGTCACGTGTTTAATTTAGACCAATGATAATCGGAGAAAATTTAGTGGTGGACTATAATCGCCATTGGAAAACGATCGCTCGCACGTTGCTCGTAGAAGGTAAATTTTTTGGGGGCATAAAAGTACATGAAATGGTAAGTTTTGGCAGGTATTCCTTTAGAGATTCTACTAAAACAATTACACTACTCACCCTCGTTTTCTATGAGCTGGTAGTCTAATTGTTAAGTAGCAACCCCACCTCCTCCCCTTCCACCCAGAAAAGGAAACCTATAGACCGAATGGATGGCACGACGTTTTAAGTAAGGCAAAATTTCGCGGGGAGATCTAATCTGAAAATTTAGTTTTGTTATACACCCAAGCAGGGCATTCCAAAAACCAAATGAAACTTTTTTCAGATGCCTTTAATACAAATACGGCAGCAAATGCAGGTGTCATAGCTCGTAAAAACTTATCTTGGACGTATTATCTTTCTTAAATGAATTTCATCAAACCTTTAAATAATCTTTGACAATTTTTTCATCCACTATCTCCTTGTTCTTCTTCATTGCGGCAAACAGTTTTTCGTATATCTTCAGCTGTTCGGCAAACTGTGGGGACATTTTCTCGTCTCTAATCACGAGATGTAACGCAATAGGTCTTAATTTCTCGGGGACCTTCAATTCTTCATCACTGCCTGTTGGTCGAGTTGGTTTCACTTGGTTTGGTATCGGAAACTCTTGCTGCTCGATAACATTTCCGTATACTCGAAGGATCTTCATGCCCTTAATCTCCATCAGGTATTCTGCAGAAAGGAAGAAAGGGCAAGACCATGCTATTGAAAACACTTCGTTTTGATCAACTACGCAAATGTAAACACGCAAATACAAACACCGATGTAACAAACAGTTCATCTCATGAAGTATTTATACCAACAAAAGTTTAAAGACATTTTGTAAACAAAACTACCAGGCGAGACCCATTCAAACAAGCTCGCAATCGCTGTATATATAAAACAAATCAATGAAAGGGATTTATTTGTTTTGCCAAAAAAAAACCAGTCCCCGTTTTTGGTGAACGGGTTGAGGTAACGCGTCCACCGAATTTTCAGTAAGTAAATACGCAAGATAACAGGGAAGCAAAGAAGTAAGCAATAACGTGGGCAGTTATAGGCAGGAAGGTAGGTAGGTAGGTAAGAAGGTAGTGTAAGGGTAGGTAGGCAGGTAGGTAGGCAGACAGACAGGCCAGGAGTGAGGGAAAGAAGGTAGAAAGGAGGAAAGAAGACAACAAGAAGAAAGAAGCAAGCAAGTAGGTAGGTAAGCAAGTTACGAAGAAATTACACTGGCTTACACCGTACCTGCAACGACATCTACAGATTTGTTTGAAGGTCCACAGTAGAGAACCTTCCGCGGAGTTTGGTTTGAAATTGCCTTATTTCTTTTAGCAAACCAATAAGCAATGTGAACTCCCGTTATTGTCTTCCCAGTACCTATATAGAAAAAAATATCATGGTCAGGCGCATTATTACAGTCAGCACCAAGGCTTAAATTGAAACGTTTTAAACAATTTCTGAATATATAATTATCCAGCCAAAGCTGGATACTTGCGTTACGTTGTTACCCAGGATTAAATATTTCAGTCATTCGTACAGCAAACGCATAATTATGCATACACTGGTTCTGGATACAAATACCTCAATTTTCCCGCCACCCAACTTATGTGGTCTCCATTTTATCAGGGTCGTTATAAGCAGGAAGACCGCACTGAACTACAGCGCTTTTACGCATTGCGTTGGCGTGTCATGGCGTTGGTTTGTCATGTTCTTAAAAATACATTCAAGTGGAAAAAGCCTCGAAGAATCAGTTTATTTGATAGGTAGATGATTGAACTCCTAATGGCGGATTAGTTCAATGAACTAGTTAAAGGATGATTATTTAAAGGCGAGGTTTAATTATTTTGATGAGCTTCAAAACGATTAAATGAATTAAAATGGCCGGGTTGCAGAACCTAATTTCTTCGCTACGCGAGTCATTCAGATTCTTCGACTTTTTGGGTTATCCCCAGCAAATTGAAGCCATTTGCACTTGACGTTTAAATGCATTGCTAAACGTTGAATGCATTGCTAAATATTGATCTCCAGTGAAGGAACGTACCAGGAGGGCCTTGAATGAGGGTAAAGCGGCCTCGCAAAGAATTTGCAACAGCGTCCGCTTGGTGCGTGTTCAGTCTTTTGAACTTATGTTTAGAGCCTTTGACATGATCAGCAATCGAAAGCTTGCCATGTGGTAAACGGAGGGCGAGATCTAGGGATGTAAAATACGTCATTAAGAATACAATCAATTAAAAAACCATTTACAAATTAAGGGATGGATACTCTAACTTATTAGTTGATTGCGATCGATTGGCCAATTAACTGACTGACGGAGGGACGGACGGAAGTACCCACCGACTGACTGACTGACTGACTGACTGACTTGGCTGACTGATTGACCCACCCACCCACCAACGATTGATTGACTGACTGATCGACCGTCCCATCGACCAACCGACCAACCGACCGACCGGCCGAATGACAAAGATGAAGTGGAACCCACAGGGGCGTTTGTGCGTGCTTGTAAGAGCAGGCCTGTTAGAGTGTACACAGCACAAAGCATCAGTTAAGATTTACTAGCCAAGGCCTTTTTCTCTGATTTGCACTTGTACTAAACCAAGTATTGACTGTATTGTATGATAAGCTAGCATCACTCTTTACCGACAAAACTTGAAGTCTCTCCTATACAGATATCGTGAACCAAGCCTTTGTCTAGATTTGGTAATTGCGTCAAAGTTTCGATCATTCGTCTGAAAGGGGAAAGGCATGAAACAGTTAGTATCATGCCGGGAATTAGGAGGTTACTTTGTTATTAAAAATATATATTTTTTCGTATGGAGCATCACTAAATCACTAAAAAAGGCACGCATTACGGTAGAACACCGCCCAAGAAACACACCCACTAATACGACTGCCTCGTAATTTCGGCTAGTTTTGTTCGACGTAAATAAACGCCCGATCAGTAACTTGCTTGTCAAAAAGCGCCTTTAGCACATTTTGGAGTTTCCACTTTTCATTTCATGTATTTCAGCCAGTAAATTGGAACACATGCTGTCATATTACATAATTATCACTTCAAAGCATCTATTCACATTAGTATTTTCAGTTGTGTGGATTGCCAAGTAGGGCATTATACCTGTTATTAATAAGTTTTATAACATATCTAATTTACAGAGAACTAGAATAAACAACAGTTGATTTCCAATTACCTGGACCTTCAAGGGAAATCAAACAAGCTTCGATTACCGAGGTTAAAATTAAAGGGACACTGTCACGCCTGATATATCATATTTTAATAAGTATGGCCTGTAGCTTGCTGTAATCGTGCTTTATTGCCGAGCAATAGAAGGAGAAAAATGCTAAAAGTGGTGAAAGCAAAGAAATATCAACTAAGAAGAAAAAATAACTACTAAAAGATTCAATATTTCACCAGAATTTCAGCTTTGATTTCTGGACATCCTGTCCAGAAATCAATTTTAATGAATTGCAATCCTCTTCCATCCTTGTAATCCTGTACTACTTCCCCAAACTACCTGTTCTATCTTGTTCTGTGGAATCTTTTTATCAAATTTATTAGTGTATTTGGTGAACAATAATATGGAAATTAGATCATAAAAATTGCTATAATGAGGCGTGACGGTGTCCATTTAATAAATAACGCTAAGGGAAATGGAAGAGGGTCCGAGTTAGCGGGAGTTTGAGTTATCGAGGTTGGTAGCAGGGCCTTACATAGCGGGGGGAGGCAGGGGGCAGTTGCCCCGCCATAAAGTAAATGTTCTTTTTTCTAGCATAGTGTTTGATTTTGCGGGGCTATTTCTTGTTGGAAGTGAAGGTGTGCGGAGTTTGCTCCCGCAGACAAAAAAATCCTAGGTATGGCCCTGTGGGAGTTATCGAATTGCAACTTATAAGTTACTGCTGTGGTGCAAAACTTTTAATGAACAGCTTGTGAACAGCTTGTATTCTATTTAACAATTAAGTAGCTGTCTCGAGTAACTAAAGCAATAAAATGGCTTTTTCGCCTTTTCCAGATTTAAATACTAGTTGGTTCCTTTTACAAAAATTAGATTACTCGATCTCGAATTCTATGAAGATAATTGGGCCTCGGCCTCACCAACTATTACTTAATGGAAATCTCGACTGAGCTAATAATAATTTTTATTTTAATGACCACCCCACTAATACGCCCAAATCTTTGGCCCGTCAGAGGTCGTTTGAAAGTTTGGTTTCACTGCAGATTGACTTACCAGCATGCTCGACACAGAAATATACTTTACTTAGTAAATTTGTAAGAGGAGGTTTGACCACATTATTAAGTTGTTATCGATCAAGCAAAATAGAAGAGAAAAGCTTTAAAGATCCACCTACTGTAATTGGTGCACATTTAGAAACTGTGTTATTCTATAGATACCTGAGAGGAATAGGTTGTTGGATTATCTCCACGGTACAAGTGCAGCTCTTCCCATTCAGCAATCTTGGAGGTATGTTCAACGAGAAATGCAACAACTGAAGCACCAAAACGCTTTCTACTTTTGTGAAACGACAGTGACCAACCCAAACCTGACTTTTCACAGCTTGGCTTTCCGTGTCATCTTCGCCTTCACTTGCAGTTTCATAGTCAGATTCACCGTCACTTTCAGAAGGAGCTTCCTTCCTTTCTTCTTCTAAACCTTCGATCCTCTTTCTTGCACTAAACTCATTTGTCGCAAAGCGTTCGGAGTAATTCGGCCTTTTGGATGGACAGCAAATCCTGACACAAGCATAATCTCCCTCTGAAATCTTGATTTGTCGTGCTTGGCAAAAGTCACTGTCTAGGTGAAACTGGCCGAAAATTTTGTTCTCTTCGCCTTCTTTCCATTTCACTTCAAGGTTTAGAAGAATTAAAGAATCATCACCTGCCACGGACACTGTAGCGGCCTCCCTTGTTAATACGGGCTCCCAAGTTCTGATATAGTGTTGGATGTTTTCATAGGCTGGCTTAGAAGATTTTTCAGACACAAATGCAGCAAAGCATTTATCCGGAAGCTTTCTGTGCTCAAGGCATACATCAAACCCAGGTGCGAGTCTAAAGAGCTGAATATCTGGTGATATTAGATCTCCGGTCTCGTTTGCAGAAAGTTGTACGCTGGCGTTGTCTGAAGCTTTCAACGTCAAGGACTTCTCTATGAAGTGCAACGTTCTCTCTTTTTCATCCTCACAGACGTCTAAACGGTCCACATCAAGCTCTCTCTCTTGCTCTCCGCGTTCATCTTGGTATTCATCTTCTTCTTCTTGATCTTCTTGTAGCTCTTCTTCTTCTTCTTCTGCTTCTGCCTCAGCTTCTGCCTCTACTTCTGTTTCTTCTTCTTCTGCTGCTTCTGCTGCCCCTTCTGCTTCTGCTTCTGCTGCTTCTGCTGCTTCCGTTGCTTCTTCTTCTGTCGCTGTTCCTTCTTCTTCTGCTGCTTCTGCTGCCCCTTCTGCTTGTGCTTCTGTTCCTTCTTCAACTGCTGCTTCTGCTGCCGCTTCTTCTCCTTCTTCTGGTGCTGTTTCTTCGTGTTGTTCTTCTTTATTCTCAGTTTTTTCCTCATCCTCGTCATCATCTTCAACTCTCACTGCTTCCGAGTCTGCTACTGCTTCTGTTGTTTCCTCAATTTCTGCTTCTTTTTCCATTTCAGATTCTTCTTCGTTGACATCAATCTTTGCAACGTCTACTTTCTTTAAGCATTGCTTTAACCTATGTTCATCACCTTTTTCAACGGATTCCAATACGTCAAACCAAACACTTCTGGGAATGCAAAAGCCAACATTTGAACCATTTGACTCGGGAAACAACATAGTCTTGATCTTATCTCTGTCTGTACGAAGATGGGCCTCGCGCAGCTCCTGATCATCGCATAATTTCGCGCGGTCCATGTTTTCAGGAGACGCATCGTAAATTCTAAGCTTCCACCTCAATGTAAGACAACCTGAAGATTTATTCAACTCGGGCTGCTCAATTGGTCCCAAGTGGCTAATCTGAAGTCTCCTCTGTTTTGAAGAGAGAAACTGGTTTCCATCAGACAGAAGCTGCAGCTGAATAAAATCTCTCGCGATGATTTCAACTAAAGCAACAATTTCACAAGTTGCTTCCTTAAGATTCGCAGCAAATTGTACTCGACCGCAATCTTTCTCGAACTTGCTTGATCTTTCAGAAAGAAATGAGCACCTGCGATAGAGTTCAGCGATACCTTCGGACTCCGGCGTGTCTTGGTCTGAAGTCTTAAGTAACAAACGATGAACTTCAATGTCAAGGTAGCGACGAATTGGAGAAGTAAAGCGCGTGTATTCACCCACGTTTAAGGACCAGTGCAATCTGTGATGCTCTGGGACGTCGGCTGCTATTACATCCTCGGCTCTTCTCTGTAGTCCATTCAGAAATGAACGTGCGACTGCAAGTTGTGGAAAGGCGTTATCATTGCAAATTAACTGAATTAACTCGTTAGCTTCTCCTTTATCGCGTGCGCGACAAATATCATTCCACGTAGACTTTGGCATGAACAAATTCCTTGTTTCACAATCTTGTGTTTCGTGCCCTCCAAGGCATTTAAGGGAGAGGGAAAGCTTGGCACAATCTCCAAACCTCTCTCTCCATTCATCCAGTTTAATTGTCTTGGGAGGAAGTTGAATTCGCAAAGGCAACAGTGCGGCGTTACTCCTAACAAGATAGTTGGCCACAGACGTGTTGGTCAGGATCATCATTTCTTCCACCAACTCGTGAGCTTCAAGATCCTCCTTTCGGTCTGCGTGGTCGAAGTGAAAGAAAGATCCTTCCGAAAGACGCAATCTCCTCAATTTTTGGGCTAGCATACTGAGGGTGGCGATACTTTGCTCGATCTCTGGTGTCACTTCTCCATCACTATCATGCTTGCCACGGATAGGCTTTCCAGTAATGACTCTTTGTGCCTCGCAATACGTCAAACGGCATCGCGATTTCACAATTGTTCTGCTAAAATTAAGCTTATCTTCTCCCTGAGCATGACCATCTTTGTTCAAAAGAAAGTAAACGGAAACTGCGAGTCGTTCTTTGTTCGGTAGCAGACTGCAGATGTCATTACTTAGTTCCTTCGGAAGCATAAGAACGTCTCCATTCTCATGTCCACGAAAATAAGACGTACCTCTCCGTCGTGCCTCAAGGTCGATTCTACTCCCCTTATTGACAAAGTAAGACACATCAGCGATGTGAACGCCAACTTTGAAAAGATCACCATCTAGTGTTTCAACCGTTAAGGCATCGTCCAAAGCTTTACTTCCAGGAGGATCAATTGTGAACGCATTTGGCACCTGTGGACGAACCTCTTTTTCACAATCAGGAATATTCCATTGGTCCCTATTGATCATACGTCCTTGAACCTCTTCGGTAACCTCCTCTGGAAACGATTCCTTCAGTTGATATTCAGCATCGAGAAGCTTGAACGCACTAACAAGATCAAAACCTCTGCGAATCTTTTTGGTGACAATGCCAAGTGGATAGGGGAATTCGCCTCTCCATTGCAAATATTGCACAACAAAGAGAAATTTTCCACTCGAAGCCTCTCTTAGCGACACTGTGTCTACACGCACAGCTCTTTCTCCTGATCCTGGCTGAATTTTCTTGTAGATTGGAACTCCTTTACAAGAATTATCTCTCAAATTAGCAATAGGTGTCATTGATTTATTTATTGGGTACATTACCCAAGGGTTTTTCCTGGAGAGCTTACACACAAACTGGCGCTCACGATTATTGATCGCATGATGCCTTGTACCAATTATTTCTCCCTTCAATCTTTCCGAAGTGCCCTGTAGTGCAGTAGATTCATTTGACGGCTCATTTCTAACCTTCACTACGATCACATCTCTATCAAATCTCTGGCGAGTGCCTCCCTCAATCAAAATATCTTCACTCTCAACATCTTGAATCTCACCATACGAGGTTTTTGATTCCTCATATCTAATGCGTAATGTGCATTGGCGGTACAGTTCAGGATTCTCTTGTAACAAACGATCGAGATACTCTGGCTGCAAGCACACTTGGTCTCGAGATTTGGGCTCACCAATAAGGCGTTCTGTTCGCTCACTGTATTTGAATTTCGTGTTTACCAGAAAAGTCTGAGTCTTGCCTTTCCGTGTCCTCATTGTGTAGTCTCCGTGAACTATTTTGCTTTCTTTGGGGCTGGGATCAAAAGTTTTGTTGATCATGACGTTTTGATTCTCGATGTTTATTGCGGTCTCCATTTCAGGTAAAAGCGATAACTTTGGTTGTTGCGTTGGCATTGGTTGTTTCTTTTGCTCCAGCCTTGCCTTATCTCTAAGGCTTCGTTCTAACTCCTTCTCTTCACACTTGGACTTCAAGGCAAGGATGATGTCATCCATGTGCTTTGGAGGAACAGTTTCATCCGCATTGTCATACTCCGCAAAATCATCAGCATTGCCATTGTCATCACTCCCGGACAGTTCATCTCCTGCATCGTCAGAGTAAGAAACACTTTCACCTTCACTGTCTTCTTCGTCGAACGATTCACGTATGATTTGGTCGGGATCACGATTGACACCATTGTCGTTGTTATTAAATGGACTCATTTCACTTGGAAGTAAAGTGTCATCCCCACTTTTATGATCTGTTTCGGATAGTGGGAGAGCTGAAGAAGACGCAGTGTGGGCTGCATCATTGGCAACAGAGACTTGACTGTTTGGTGCTTGATCCTCGACTGGGTGACTGGTGTCAGGAGACACTCTGGGCACAAACTCACTAGCGTTGACGTTAAGCCCACTTTGAGAGATACTTTCTTCAAGATCGTTGTGCTCAACTCCAAACAGGTTTCCATTATCACTGCATCTCTTTATAAACTCTTCCCACAGTCCTTGGCAATCACCGACAGTTCTCAAGGAAAAAGGATCGCCAACCACTGCGATAAGAGACTGGGCACGGGTCAGGGCAGTGTTCAGGAGCTTCGGATCTGACAGAAAATACAAGTAAGGTCTCTCGCTCTCGTAGGCTTCACTATTTCGGTGGTTTTGGCAGGTATGAAAAGTTCGAACCGTGCTGACGAAAAGGGCACGAAACTGCTTTCCTGAAAAAATAGAGAATGCTAATATAGTAAGCATGGTGACAAAGAGAAGAATTTTTTTGAGCAATTTTTGATATATTTCAAACATTACACATTTTGCAAGGTCAAAGAAATTGTAAGTTAGGGTTAGCAACGTCTCCATTTAACAACAACACCAGAATAAATGCCTCCTTACCTTGAACATTTTCGATGGTTTCCACGTCAACTGCCCCAAGACCATTTTTTCTAAGGCCATCTCGAATTGTTTTCACCTAGAAAAATACACGCCTTAAATATATTGGTATCGACGTATGCAGCTGGTAATACAAGTTTTCGTTGAGCGCTTTAAGTGTCTCAAGAATTGGACAAGTTTGGCAAAAGTTGACAAAAGCTCTATTACGGATGTCAAATGAAAAAGTCCATCCGTTGTTCATACATATGAATTATGTCATACACATTACATCATTTCACTCCTGTCACGGGAAAATATGAACTCACATTTTACCTCGCTCCCATTGTGTGGGTTCATAGCTCAGTTAATAGAGCATCGCACCGACATCGCGGAGGTCACAGGTTCGAATCCTACGTTGAAGCCTTGAATTTTTTCACGCTTCTTTATTCCAATTGCTAATTGGAAATTCACTGCGATTATCATTTTTCATTTTGATCTACATCCGCAGTTCATATAAATCATTTTTTTCGTTACACCTCAAGTTTGTCAAGTATATTTCTTTTCAATATTTCCTCGCATTCGAAGCCATCCTTGTTTCCTCTCTGCCTTTGTACACCATTTTTTCATGGTTTTCTTTCGTTTAAAGACAACTTACACACTCGTGTGTCGGCACACACGAGGGGGCTATTCCCAACGACTAGTCCCTGCAAGAAGTCGTGGGGACAAGTCCCTGCGACTTGTCTCACGAATTCAAACTGGGAATTCAAACCACTTTGAATTCGTGCGACTAGTCGCAGGGACCAAATTCTGGTCCCTGCGATTAGATTTTTATACAAAAATGGCTAGTTCACACGATGTGACTTGTCCCCGCGACTTGTTACAGGGACTAGTCCCCTCGTGTGTGTTGACCTTAACAAAGATGGCTTCATTCATGGTGACGCTCCTTTAAGGAGCTGTCAAAAAAACAAGTACCTGATAACGGTAAGATGAAACCACCGCAACTTGTTTAAGATCTCTTGGGCCCCATTTAGCTTCAGGCCAGCAATCTATAAGCTCCTTGACTCGCTTTACTACTTCGTCTACCTCAGCCAAGTTGCGATACGACGAACGGTTCTCTTCGATCTCTTCCTTGCCAAGAGCAGAATAGAACACGAGCGGTCCTAACCAGGGGTGAAGGGGTTGCTTGCTACCTGAAGAAAGCTTACCGCCATAAAACATGTCAGACGAGAATTGAAGAACTTGTTCGTTTGAACGGTAGTTCTCGGTTAACAGAATGACGTTCGGATCCAACGTTTGTTCTTCTTGGCGTCTCTTGTAATCATAAAAGAGTCTCTCCTGTAGAGACGTTTGGAATCCCCACTTTTTTGCTTCAGGAGAAAACACATCAGGGCTCATCTAAGGGAAATGGATGAAACAATTAATTGCGAGCGCAGTAGAGAGGTATGATTTTCCTACAAAAGGCTCGGTTATTTGAAGAAATTTCAAAGTGTTCTGAAACATGTGTATAATGTTCGGGATGGGTTGAAACACACAATATTCAATTTTGTTTGGATTTTTTAAAAATGTTTCATAGTAGCTTTGAAAAACGAGCGTTAACTTAAAGTTCCCTCCACCGTGAAACTAGTAAAGGACAAAAAACCCGATATTCAAGTTAAAAAAATGACCTCCATATCACCGTTTACGCAAAAGGCACCAATCTTTCTCAGCAAAAGTACCTGCATGTGATCCCCGGTGAAAACCACTTTTGTATTGTTCCCCGCGAGTGTGATTGGTGTTAGTGCTTCAGTTTCCAGCGCCTGTGCTGCTTCATCGATTAAGATGTGGGAAAAGACACCACGATGAAGATCCATGTCAAAAAGAGCTCGAGCCATGCCCAATGTTGACACAACGACTCGATGCTTCAACACCTCATCACGAGTTGGAAGTCTAAAGGCTTCTGAGGGTTTTCCTTTTTCAGTGATAAGGCAATACTCCTTCACTTTGTCAGAGACTGTTGAAAGTTTACGCAACGGCGTGTAAATACGCAAAGGTCTGCATGCGGTTATGCCATGTTCCATCTTCAGATATTCATCCAGGAGTTCCACGTGTATGTCTGCAGCGCTGTTTGAGTGTGTGCAGATGAGCACGCGATTGTTACAGTCCAATGCGATACGTCGAACAGCTTGATTCAATGTGAATGTTTTTCCCGTTCCAAAAGGACCGAACACCACAAGAGGAGGTGCATTAATCAAGGGAGCTGCTATTTTCCTGATTATTTCTTTCTGGTCTTCGTTTAAGTTCTGGTCAAGAATCCAAGGCAAGGCGTCATTGAACTGAATCAAAGATAAATAATAAGATAATTACCGTATTTTCTTGATTAGACGCTCCCGGCGTTAATTTAAAACCCGACCTTAACTGTTTACCCTCTGTTAGCAAACAAATTAAAGTTAATTCCGGACCTCAAATAAACGTCCGAAGCTTGATTAAACGCCGAAGGCGTTGATTTAAAGGGCCCTAGTCAGCCTCCGCCATTTTCGATAGCATCGGAATTATGGAAATTGTATGGTGAAGCACAATCGTATTGTATTGTTTCGGTTATGTCACTGGAGGTGTTTAAATTATCTTTAGCAAGTTTCTTAAGGGATTTTTTTCGTTTCGAAACGCTCCGCGTAAAATATAATACTGAAATTCTTGCATGTAAACAATAACAAAGGTGTGGCTGACTGGGGCCCGCCCAGGCAAAGTTAGTGCATTTTTGAAAATGTTAAACACAGGGATTTTTTCAGTCCAAATTATTCAAATCTTCCACACGTTGTCATTGTTATCTGGTGAATAACTTGGCAACATTTTCAAGACGGAATGGCACATCAGCCATGTAATTAAAGGAGCTATGTCGCTGTTCGTGCATTTTGAAAAATTTAGCCTAAATTTTTCAAAATCGTCATTTGTAATCCTCTCAGTCTTCTCCATGCTTAACCACCCTTGTTCCTTTTAGATTTATTATCACTTCTTTTTTTTTTAGTTTTTCCTCCCTAGTAAACTCTTAGTTTTAGGTATCCTACATTTTAAGGGTAATTTGGTTCGTCGCAAAAAATGACTCAAAATATCGTGACGTAGCTGCTTTGTATAGGTAATCGCATGAGGCCAAGTACTATTAAGGATTAATTGCACGAGAGTTTTCAAAATTTTCCAAAATTGCCCGAGTCGCGAAGCGACGAGGGCAATTTGGAAAATTTTGAAAACTCAAGTGCAATTAATCCTTAATAGTACGAGGTCTCATGGGATTACTTGTTTATCAATAAAGGGCAAAATTTATACGAAGGAAAATCACGCGCGCAGTCTATTTTTATCTGGGAAGCCTGTTTAGCGCTACGGCAATTAACGGATTAGCCAATCATTAACAGGTAATCATGCCCTCTCTTGATTACTAAAAATGCCCTCGATTAAGAAAAAATGCCCTCTCTCTCAACCAATCAGCGCTCAGTAATTTTGCCCTTTATTGATAAAACCTATAATGAAATAAGAGAGAGAGCTAGGATTTCAATGAACATTTGTGGCATCTATTTTACCCACAAACATGGAAGTGTTACTAACGTTATTGTTTGATATCATTCCAGGGACTTAGGTTTTCAAATAGAAACAGGTATTTCGAGACTCGATCGCGGTATGCAATTTTCTCCATGGTTTTCTAGCTATCTAATCTCATGATATATATAATTAATAAAATAATGAAAATTGCTCTTTCCTTCTCATGAGCAAACCTTTTGAAACAAATGTTGCTTAATAACTGCCTTTCAAACTTCTGTTAACAAGTTATGAAAGTATTATTTTCATGTTCAAATGTGGCAAATCCTAGTCTGGAGACTGTCATGAGCAAAATTACGAAATTACCGTCAAAAATTCAATTTAAAAGGAAGCTAAATCTCGCTTTGAAATTCTAGGAAGAAAAATTAAGTGATATTTCACACGTTTCGATTAGCTTCTCTTTTGCCTTTCCACAAATCTGTTTCCGCCTTAATACCTTATTTACCGAGATAACTAAAGCGGTGGTTATTTATGATTTAAACTTCTGAGTCATATCAAACCTCAAATTTTAGCAGTACGACCACTTCACCAAATCCCTTCCTTTTATGGGAGAGTCCCCACCCCTCGTTTAAACCCGTGATTCCATTATTAATGTCAGTTACTGCAAGAATAACCAGAAATTTGAAATAGGAATTAACTCACTTTCTGTTCCAAACCAACGTTGCTGAACACTGGAAACAATATTCGAATATGCTCAGATCCCAGTCTATCAATGTTGTCGTGCATCTCACACAGAGGGAGCCTGTTGATGCGAAACTGGACGTCCACCGTGGCATCACTATTGTCGGTCAGCCTAAGATCTTCACAGCATTGTGCCGACAGCTTTAATATGACTCGACTATCCTCTACTGAGTCTACTAATGCTTCATAAACCATGGAATCAGGGCGTTGGGTCTTGCATATTAATACTGAGCCCCTGCTACTGAAAAGGTTCCTGAACAAGAGCCTTCCATCTGCGTCATCGGGAGTTATTGGCCGCGAGACATGAAACGCCCCATACAGTAATCCTTCCTCGGCGCATAACACTTCGTCTTTCTTTACGACCAGTTTTGCAGCGTGCAAATTCACTCCCTGTGTATTAAAACTGAAAATAAAAAATGGAGAAATATCTCAGTCCAGAGAAGAACAATGCATTTGTAAGCTTTACATTTGTAGCATTAGAAAACAATAAAACTTGTAATTATTCCAAGGTAAACAGAGAAAGGAAAATAGCATTTCCATCTGCAAAAATAGCAGAAATGTAAAAAACGTAAAGGTCTGTGTATGAGGCTAGTGACCCATAAGGCCGGAGCTTATTCCGAATTAAATGTTAGTGGTTTAGCTTTGCGATGAGCTGGCATCCCGGCAAGGATCAGAAAGCTAGAGGAACCGATTAGAAGAAATGCCCCTATAGTCACTTTATGCTACGGAAATCGGAAGGGGTCAAACCGTTCGAATACAGGCTTTCAACTCGACCTACCTTTAATGAAGTGTACAGATTATTTGGCGACGGCGGATTTCCACAGTTGTTTTGTCCAGCGGTAAATCCACGCGCATGCACAGATCTGCATCGGGTTTGGGCGTGCAAAACGGACTGCGATGAGTTTGAATTCGTTTACCATTGCATGGCCAATTAGGACACAGGATTTTCGATCCGGCGTACGAGTATATAAACGGCAAAAAGAAATCCTAATCTAAACGCAGTGAAGCATTACCATATGAGCAGCTGATGAGGTCCACAGAAGGACCGAAACACGAGTCTTGCTTTAAAAACACTGTAGCATGAAACATGTGCCATAAGATATCATTGGAGCATCGTTGGATACTAGTAACGCAAACAAAACATCTAGGCAATGGAGGTGCAGTTTTAGCTGAAACCAAGGTACAGCTCTTGATGTTTTGAGACACTGACAGTAGCCTTGCAAAGACTCGGATCTTATAACGTCGTTAATGTGATAAAGACTATCGGACAAGCTAACCAACAGCCTGAGTGACTTTAAAGATCACACAAAATTACATTTTTCCAAGGCTACTAAAGACCTTGAAGCAGAAAACGAGCCAATAAACCTAACAAAATGCCACAGAGCTAGTAAACAAGACGGCAAGACGGCTATTAAACGGCTCTTTAATTAGTATAAAATCCTCCACTTCACCCAGTGAAGGCCAAAATTCATTTTGCGACCAACGGAAGTCGTGCAGGCTTGTCAACACTTTAAAACTCTGGATTTACCACCGGGCCTGCGGGCCTCTAGGCCACCGGGCCGTCGCGGGCCGTGGCCGCTGGGCCTTCGGGCCTTCGGGCCGCCGGGCCGTGGGCCGCTGCGCCGCGGGCCTGCTATTAGCAAAACCCCATATTATTTATAAACTAGATTTTACCTGGCAACCTTTTTGCGAATGTAGAACTCCTCCACGAATAAAAGTTGATGCATGATGTCAAGGTAATTTTCCTTACTCAAGGACTGAGATTCGTCAAGAAAAGGGGAAGGCACAGTGTCCTCTGGTCTTGCAATTGGCAACTTGTACTTGGCTGTTAAGTATTCGTTGTTGAACACTGAAGGCGTTTTGTGTCCAAAGGAGATAATCTTTCGGGATCCATCATCCCACAATGGCCATGGCAAAACTAATTTCGCTTTTTCTCCTCTGAAGTCTTGTAGAAATTCTTGACTACCAATTTCGATGTTCATTTCTAAGACAAGATGGGACTCTTTGCCGAAATCGAAGACCACAAATTGTCTAAAACTTCCAAATACAGCTGTGGCAAATGAAATTACAATTTCTATTTCACAGCTGCCGTCTAACTCGAGTGTGTACGATGGCATTTTGTAATTGTACTCATCAGCTGGCTCTTTGGAGTCATAAACTTTCATCGAATGGTTTGTAAATCTAACTCTTGAGAGGGTATAGCATTTGGAGTGCTGGACCAGCAGTGCGACATGCTGCAGGTGACCTGTTATGCTCGACTGGGTAAAGATAAAGAAACAAACATGATGTTAAAAGAGCAGCATCGGATGTTAGGAGCGGTGTAGAGACTTAAGATTTGTTGTAATCGCTTGATGTTGTTGTTGTTGAAATTTTTACGTCATGACTGATGTCTCAGTTGTCATTGCTGTTGTTATTGTTTTGCTTTTTGTTACTACTATTATTCTCAGCGTTGTTCTTCAGTGTCACGTCGTTGTCGTTTTTGCCGTCCAAAATCATCATTGCTGCAGTCGTTGAAGACTGTTGTTCTTAGAAAAGTCTGTTTTTACGTTTTTTTTTTGTAGTTAGATTCTTTGAAATGTTTGTTATTTTATTGTTGCTGTGTCAGTTATTGCTGTTTAGTATGCTTTGTTTACGTCATTGTTGTTGCTGCTGATGTTGTTTTGATGTCGATACTGTGTTATTTACACTGCTGTGTCATTGTACGCTTAGTCGGCGGAAGCTGCGCAGGGGGACAAGTAGCTCTGGCTATACATGATTTGATTGGATAGAATCTAACAAAGGGAGGCCAATCAAATCATTCGCCTTAAACTATCATCCAACAACCTTTGTTAGATTTCAGCCAATCAAGTGCCTTAAGAGCTTCCTGTTCCTCTCCGCCAGCTAAGAGGAACAAATGACTCTGGGGACGAGAATGTTTTGTTTTCTGCTCAGTGTTATCATACGTATATCACGGTGGCTACCGCTGTTTCTGTTGTTTATTCGTGCGTCAATTATTGCTGTTGTCACGTTGTGGTTCCTAGCTGAGTTTGTGTGGGAGATTTGTGGTTGTTGTTCTTGTGATGTTGTTGATGTTGTAACTATTGGGTTGTTACTATGGGAATATTCCGCTTTTATGGTTGACATTGTCGTTGTGACTTTGCTCAAGTTACATCATTACTGCTGTTATTAAAGTCTGGCATCAAACGCAATAAGTTATGAACGAACTCTCAAGAGCATTGCCGATAACAAAACAAGCTATAATGAGTCGTTTAACTTACTGTTCACATACAAGACAGGTTTTTGTTCATTCTAACCTCGTAGCGAAGTCGCACTGTCCAACTGTATGTGTTCACTCCATCGCTGTCCAGTGGAACTTGTAATGAGACGTTGAGATCTTCCGGCTCGCACGCAACATCCACTCCTGGGAGTCCGAGCACCAGGTCCTTGAACTAAAAGAAAATAAGAAGCTCTTAGAGCTTGAAGCCGCGCGATATACTGCATGGTTAAACTGCATTTTTGCACGTAAAAATAGGTATTCAACCTCTTTTCTGTCGCAAGACTACTTAATTTCCCAGGCGACGGGAATTCCAGACCCTTTATCCATCCCTGATCAGTGGTTATTCCTTGCCTGTCCGTCACAAAGTACTTTAATTTGCAGATTGTATGGATGGTGAACAATTGTTAAACATTCCTTGATTGATTGCTCAAACGGTAACAAAGAAGCCCTCAACCACAGCTTTTTTAACTTTTTCAACGACAAGGAACTTCCAACAAGGAACTTTTGGTGCAAATCCCCGGGCATACTCCGTTATATGGGCTATACGGGAACTGAGATCGCACCTTGAAAGAGCAACCCGCGCGCGACTGTTTTCTATCGGTGATTATAGTTTACCTCCGATTTGTTCACATGACGCTATAGTGCCCGCGCGTGGAGCAACACATAGAAAACAGTTCATGGGAGAATCAATCAGATTCAAGGTTTCCCAATAGAACACAGCTGAGTTTCTGTTAATTATTATGGTCATTCTATGATTAACAACCAACCTTGTAAGTAGGAGATGGGCGTTCATCCTTTATCGGTAAGCGATCATTACTTTTTACGGAAGAATCGTGATCTTTTGTCTGCTCCTTTTTCTTTCCCTCTTCTGCGTTCTTTTCCTTCTCCATTCGTGTCTTTTCTTGCTCCATTCTTTTCAAGTGTTCATTCCATGCTGTGAGTTCCTTCTCCCCGTGCGCAAAAGTACACACTCTCCCACATTTGCACATTCCTTTCTTCCAACTTTGAATCAAGGTAAAGGTAATTAATGGAATTAGCTTGTTTCAGTAGGCGATTATGAGTGTTCCTAAAGCTCTCTTAATGGTTTCAAAATGACCGAGATTATTATATATTATCATTATCATTATCATTATCATTATTATTATGATTATCGCTTCTGTACACTAGCATAGTAGTTTTTATCAAAACTGCCCCACTATTGTCACCTACTCAGAACAAATTCTGTATTTTTCGCCATTTGGTAGAATCCGCAAGGGTGCTCGACAGGTTCCCGTAAATGCTTGACGCCATTTTTTAAGGGATAAAGAACAGCCTCCACTTGCTTTTCTGTCATTTGTAGTTGGTTTTTTAGCACCTTAAATACAATGCAAACACACGAAAAGTGAACAAACTTAATCCCGAGCTATTTTTGCCTCCACTAATCAACCAGAACACAACACAAAATGATGACACATGGGCTCATGGGCCCGCCAAGACACCGTGCAGTTTATTCAACACAAGCCCACAAGCCCACAAGTCAATATATTGACTATTGACTCAGAGGCCATGAGGGCGAGAGGAATAATTGTTTTAGTAAAATCCAACTAGAAAGCATAGAAAGTATAGATTTATCTAACAATGAGCTCAAATACTCGTCCGAAACTTCAGCAAAACGCAATTCAGCCGCCATTGTTTTGGTTTTCAAAGCCAGCGCTTTCGCTACTAGTGAGCTATAACATATAGCCTGGTAGTAGCTCAACCAATCAGAACGCAGCATTGATAATAGAACACTAGTTGGATTTTACTAAATACAGATATGCACCAAATCCCGACACGAAAGCCCCTAAAAACAAGCAGGTGAATAAAAACGGGGAATGTGTACCCCCGACTAAAGGAGTGGTGCAACCCTTGGAGTTTTAGGATATACTAATGAAAAGGTGTATATGCACTAGATTAAGAAGCAGATATACATGAAATAACACATACCAAAAAACAATGGCTAGAAAAGATCTGGTGTACAATATAAGTTATATAAAACTAAAACGAAACCTGGCTGTACACGATGAAGGCTAACAGCAGAATGTCTCAATTTTCTATCGGCCGCAAATTATAAATTCAAATCCCATAACTCCTTACACACCGTCTCCCTCCCCAGACGTCTGATACGTGGAAGCAAAATAGTAATTTATGCCAATTAAGGATTATAAGAAATTACACTTTGTAAGGTTGTGAACAGCGGAATTTCAAAACTGGAAGAGCATAGCATTAAGTTGCAGTTATAAAGTCTGGGCTTCGACAACTTTTTAAGGAACTGCGGGTGCTCGTATAACTGGGGAAACTTATATCAGGGGCGGGGAGTTAAATTCAAAGCGGCATTGAATATACGTCACTTTGATTATACATTTCAGTCGTTAAAACGCACGTCTCCCGATGTTGACAATTTTTGTGAGCTGGAAATGTAAGAGGTTTCTCTGTACCACAGTTAGCTGTTAATCACCTTTCTTTCTGTCTTCTTCCCAAGCTAGTCTTTCTTCTTCGCTGTGTGCATAGGAACATCGCTCGCCTTGAAAACAAGGTTGCTGAAGGAGGTAGTACTTACAGAGGCGGTAGGCGCAAAACTTATTAAGAGATGGTCTATCTCGAATTCCATAGCTTTGTCTATTCGTGTACCTCCCGGCTGGTTTCTTCGCGGTCTCGGGGAATGGTTTAACAGAAGCGACTGGCTTGCTCGTTTGTGAAGACGTTGGCTCAAGAGGAGGCGGTTGTACCTTAGGCCGTGGCGGTCGGTTTTTTTCACGTTTGCTTTCTTCCGACGAAGAAGGGCTTTGTTGCTGATTGAAACTTGGCATCTTGGCGGGACGCTTTGTTATATCCAAGTCACCAGGGCAAGTGCTTACGCTGCTTGTATTAGAATCATCATCCACTCCTAACAGAAGTAGACAGAAGTTATGGTGATTTAACATGATTAATTGGATAGAACTATAAACACGGAGTTGGTGTCACTGTCAATTAATGGTAATGTTCTGGAGCTGGCTATCTTTTCCAAAAAAAACCGCACGAAGAACTTAAACCGAACATCTTTAATCCCGATGAGATCTTACCATCGATTATATTTGTACACTATTTAAGAGCTACTTTAAATGAAAACTATATAATTAGCCCGGTGGAACAGTTCTTCGGCCAGTTGCTCTTTGTACATTTTGTTAAAATTCCTTCAAGCATTTCTAAATGACTACTATGCCATTTCAGAGAATGTTTCAGAGATTCGGGAACTGAATACTTTCGTATTTTCTCGATTAGACTGACGCCCTGGACGTTGGCCTTGTAGGTCCAGCTTTTATTTATACCCGGCATTTCATTTATTCGGCGCCTGGCGTTTAATCGACTAAATACGGTAAAAAATTAAGCCTTTCCTAGAGAGAATCCTTCCTTATCATGTCTTGATAAAATGTCTACCTTCTCTCTTGGCTCTCAAATTCTTTGTCTTTCGTCTCCGTTTCCTTTTCTTTGATCCCTTTGGCAAGGAGCAACCTATCAAATTTCATTAAGAAAGTATGTGCCACAATTTGATTTCTGATCCCATACACAACTTTCAAAGTTGGTTTCTGCAAATAAAATCCTTTCCCTCTACCGTGTAAGGATTAAAATGATATTGGCTTTAAAACGGCAAATTTGTGGAAATCGTCAGGAAAATTTGATGTCCTCGAGATGAGTAGACTTACTTACCAATCGAGTTCAAAGGGAGCGAAGCGCAATCAGCGAATGCGAAGCGCTAGCAGGTCAACTGCCAAACCATAAACGAGAAGCGAACGACATTGAGAAAGTCTACGAGAGGAGGTACACGAAGCGGTTCAGGACAAAGCTAAAACTACTGGTCGTCGAGCAAACAAAGAAATTTTTTACCATAACTGCAGAATTTTTCGCGCGCTTATTGGCTAATGTTCACGGTCTCGCTCGCAATCGATCGGGGTTGTTGAAAAATTTCATCCAAAGGCAAATTTCATCCAAAGGGGGCACCTTTAAAGTGCCCCTGAGACGAAATTGGTGGTGTTTATTTTTTTATTTTCGTGCACAATGCGACTTTCTGAAATCATCTTGCAAAATTTCAATCCTTTTCGGACATGAGAAGTCATAATTTTTAAACTTTTATAATTATAATAACAATCAGCATAGGACATTACACGAACACGATTCAAAAGTTTTTGTTGATCTTCATTTGATTTTCAATAGTTATTGTTATTATAATTACAACCCGTGAGGTATTTTTGAGTCTTTGACGTCACTTTCTCCAAATCGCCACCAAGCCAAATTAATGGCGGCCGTAAATTTTCGGAAATAAAAGTTTAAAAATTATATGACTTCTCATGTCCAGAATGGATTGAAATTTTACCAAATGGAAAAGAAAGTCCCATTTTACACGAAAATTTAAATAAATGATGACCACCAATTTCGTCTCAGGGGTATTTTAAAGAGAAAATCATCAAATTCGTTTTTAAGATGAATATTAATCTCAGAGGCACTTTAAAGAGACAATCATCAAATTCGTTTTAATCTTAACTGAGTTACACAGTCAAGGGGAAAGTTTGATGCGAAACTCGTGGCATGGAATCTGTTAATTTTTGCCGTGTTCTGCCGAAATGGATCCACCACACCCCTTGCAAACTGACGTATATTTGTTATAATTCCATGTAAAATGAAAAAACAACTCCCTCGGCGGCTCGCAGGAGTGCTCAATGCTGATTCTTAAGATTTCCAGTCTTGTGTTAAAGTCGACTTTTGTCGGCATTTGGAGGAGCTGTCAAAGTAGCACTTCTGACGTCGTCAATTTGCATGTCAATGGAAAGATCTTCCCATACGACTTTCCATCATGAGTATCGAAATTTCTCTGACATGGCTAATCACAAAAATAATACTGATACGTTTTGATGCAAGAATAGGCCAATACACCTACAAAGTCCAATTTGTCCTAATGCGGGTGCGTTGAAGTAAAATATTGTACGTACAAGTTAATAGGTAATTTTATGGCACGAACGCAGTCTGAAAAAGGTCCAAAATAGGACTGCAGGCCTCCATATTTCTGGTGCAAGGACTGATGCAGATAATACCAATAAAAATAAATTGTCACGTACTCGACAAATCCTCGTTTGTGGAACGTTGCTCCTCTTCAGTCTCGAAATCAGTTACGTCCTATGAAACAAAAACGAAATACAACATACAAGGAAGATTAGTGCTTCTTCAAACTAGGACAATATTGGTTCTGATTAAAGCAGTTTACTCAGAGATGTAAGCTAAACAAAAACCCAGTAAGGCGATGTCAATCTTTGCCACAAACATACCGTTCTGTTATTTTTTTCTTCTGCCTTCTGCCTGCTGTTCGTTGACAATATTTGTGCTATTTCTTGCATTTCCTGAATTTAAAAAGCAAGGGGTGATGTTATCTATCACCTTGACACATAAATACAAATAAAGTGAACTCAAAATAGCAAAGGTGACAAACTTTCATAATTACTTAAGAATTGGACTATACTGAATGAAAAAATTCCAGTCGTTTGCTTGAAAACATAAATAGGTTTTGGCAGCTCTACCTTGTAATTCCGAAAACGAGCCCAGAGCTTAATTATATTGGCTCGGTGTACCTTTCAGAAGGGAATATTGTCTGGAAAGATCTGTACACCGGGGCCTTATTTTAGAACGGAAAATTGCGTTTCAATTTTTTTTTCGGTTTCTATTATTTGGAAAGTTATTGGTGGACACAAATTTAATAACACATTATAACTCTCTTACCATAACGATATGAAACTCAAATTAAACAAGTCCTAGAGTCGTAAAATCACCATGCTCCGAGTTTTCTTCAACAACGTAAAATCAAAGCAAGTTCTAAAATATAGGCATTATTAACCTTTTACTAACCAAGCGCGAGGGCCGTACTGGGGAATATTGTCCCCAGTAAAATCAAACGACCGAGGGCCAAAATTCCCCAGCACGGCAGAGGCAAGCTAGGTTGCCTGAATGTACAACCTACCACGATTTTGAAAACATTTTTTTTTTTTAATTAGAGAATTTATATGCGTTTTCTTTCCGCAGTTTAAGTTGCAAATTTTAAATTCTCCAACTTTAATTAGAAAATCCCGACCAAGAAAGAACCAATCAGAACGCTCGGATTGTTCTTGCCATATAATAAAACTCTCTCTTATTTCCTGAAGTAGCTTTGATTCTGAGATTTGACATGGGGACTCGCTTTATGAAAGGGGATATCAGGGGACTTATTGTTTTTAATTTTACGATACGTTTTCTTTTTTGTTTCTGCTGACCCTTATAATAATTCGAAAACAAATTAAACTGACTAAACCTTTATATTTACCTTATCTCGCCGCCGCTCTTCTCGTTTTAACTCTTTCTTGTTCTTTGGCTTTGATTAAGCAGGAACATATATTACAAAAAGAAAAACAGTATTCTCTCGACAACGCTAAACAATAACTACAACATTGTAGCGCAATGTCGCGATCGCTTGGGATGAATGACAAGCCTATAGTGATTAGAGCGCTTGTTCCAGTTCGAGCTAACTCGACTTTCCTTGTTGAAATGGTGGATGAAACACTATCCAGCAGGTAAATCATTATACAATGGATAAGTGTTAACAAAACAAAATACAGTTTCCAACGGCTAGCGATTTATCCGATGTTATGACAACGAAAGCCATCCCTTCAACAACCGAGTAGGGGAGTATAAAATTCTCAATATTGGGAAATTGTTACGGCAGCTTGTCAGAATGTGGGAGGGATGTAATCTCCATCACAACCAGAGTAAATATCGTTTCATCATCTGCTAAGCCATCTTGCGTTTCCGATTGGAGTAAACTTTACTTTTGATGCCGACAAGTTGACGCTGAATTGTTTACTGAAAATATTAAATTCCTTAATTCCCAATTTTGCCGGAAAAGAGAGAAATAACATGCTTACCTTAAATTGATTACTGAAATATTAAATTCTTTAATTCCAAGTTTACCGGAAGACAAAAAATAACACTTGAACAACAAACAAGGGAAACGATCATCGCTTTTACACTTCTTGCGCCCGCCACTTTGAATTTTACTGCGTGTAATATTTGCCCGATTGTTTGACATAAAAGCTATCGTGGTGCCTAACAACAGCGACAACTATATGAAGTCGTAAAATCAAAAATGGCGGCGTACAGGGAATTTAAAATCGATAAACTTTTCCATTTTTGTTACTATAAAAAGTTATTCCTTCCTTGTCCGGTAAAAATTTGGTTTCCTTAAAGAATCGTGTCTGAGCTATTATTTTGTTTCAGAGCATACGGGGTTTCCTACCTTCGCTCCACTGCTTCGCTTGGAGGCTTGCATGGCAGTACGCTTTACACTTTTCCCCGTTTGTTCATCTGGCTCGCCTAATTCTTGGCCAGATGCTACATCGGAAAGCTGAAAAATAATTTCGTGCTATATCACTCGTCACTGTGAACCCCAGTATTTGTTTTTCAGTATGGTAAATGTTCTTAGTACTAAACTTTGTCAGCAAGCTTATTATTATTCCCGCACTGGGACATCCAAGACAAAGAAAAGTCAAGCTTTACTGGATAAAGTCGCTTTGTTCTGGAGCTCCCACTGCATAACTTGCATTCGTTTGCATCCCAGCATGGCTGATTTTGTACCATGTGACCTAATCCAGCAAAGGCCCTATTACATCTGGCCAATCGAAAGGCCCTCTCAAGGGTATCGCATTGAACCAATCAGAACACGAAGCAAACCTTGCAGTCAACGAAAAGGGCGGGAAAATTCGCAAACATACCTCGCGCTTTGTTTGTTCGTTGTTTTCTTTTTGCAACTGATTAGCCAAGAAAGCCATGATTGGTTAGACTAGACCGCCAACAGTCCCCGTTTTCTCTGATATATATATATTGTTTTGCCACGAGAGACTACTCCCATTATATTTTAATCAGATCACACTTTTCACTAATAACATAGTAAAGCAAAGACATACAAGACCGAAATAAACGCACGTTGATTCCTACAGTTCAAAGACGGCGAGTGAACAGCAAACTTTCAGTTAAAAACTCAGTTCCAGTCACTCACTGTACAGAAAATAAAACATGCGATGGGCCGCATCAAGTGTTTAAATGTACTTACTGGTTGCGTTCTGATAATCCTCATGCTAGCTTGCGCCTCAGCCATCTTCGTTCTGATTTCGTTTTCCTTTTCTCTCAAGTCAGAGTTCTGTGGAAGGAGGGGATTTGTAAGAGAAGAAACATTTTGCTGTGCGAAGACCAGCTTCCGTAAGGGGCCACTTTTCCAAAATACCACAATTTTCCCAAACATCTCGAAAGCGACCACCTGTCGTAGGCGGCCACACTACTTTTAGAACTGAGGGTTTTAAAATTTCTATATATTCTTTTTAACCCATGCGACATGATCATGAAGAGTTTGAGATTTTCTTGTTGAAATTATGGCTTAAGGACGTTCGCGAAAACATTTCGTACAATTGATTTTTTTCTGAAACTCTCACCACTGTAAGATAATGAGTAACTGATGTCAGAAATGAAAAAAAATTGGGGATCACCGACTTCGTTTTGGAGATAACATGCCCAGAAGAACACCCTCAATCTGAAAACTCGCGCTTCGTTTGCGGATACGGCTACAGAGTCTGTAAGCATAAAAATATTGCAAATAAATCTTTGAAATGAACGTATCTCTGTCAAATGTTGTTTAAATGGACCCATAAAGTGAATTTATTCAATTGGTAGCATTTAGCGAACACATTTCCACTCGCCTAACAACCGCAACATGGCAGGATTCGATGTCCTCTGGGCAGAAAACTTCAAAATTTTTAAACTTCCCACATTGATTTTTTTTTTTCAATTTTTGACAATCAGCCGAGAATTGTAAATAGAATCAATTCATGGAAAAAAAAGTAGGGGTCACCGACCAGTTAAGAGAGTAAACTACCAGCAAAGCTACGAAACGGCTTCTGGCCCTTTGGTTTTCCTCAGCGCGCGCGCTCGATGGATGACGTGGCGTGACGAATTCCGTGCGCAATAACGATGCGCAGAAACAATTAGCGCGAACGTCCTTAAAATGTCAATCAATAGGGACCTTCAGGTCTAAGAACGAGTGTGAGTACGAATTTCAGTCCACTAAGAAAGCCTATAAAGCAATAGCAGATCGGCTAGAGGTGGTGGAGCATGTTCCAATGTAAGGCGAATTCACAGTACACCTTGAAGCCAAGCGCATACCCTCTGGGGGGACACAAGGAGGTTTTCGTTGGGCATGTGTCACCCAGATCTCCAAATTTTGATCCCGTTTTCGAAAGAATTTGCATTCAGTACTTATACATCATTATTACCTAACAATACTTTACTGAACGCATCGCTTAAATTGCATCAGTTTGATAGTGATTTCAGCGGACCTAACAAATGTAGTTTTAATTGAAAATTGCTGCTGATGTTATATCCCGACAAATGTAGGTTGCAGAACAGTCTGTTCCAGGCTCGTGGTAGTTTTAACAGGCTAACTGCATCTGGCGCCGTTGCTGATTTCCGTTTCCTAAACGCACGATGCCATTTTTAACGGTCGATGCCATAATTGGTAACCAAGCTTTTCGGAATGGACGATGCTATATCTGCTCTAGTTAAGGCCTGGACAAGGTCGAAACTGGTTATGATTTGGTGATAGACTAATACACTTACCAAATGCTTAAAGTGCACCTAACCCCAAAATATTTTTTTCGCTAGAATAAACCTTTGCACCAATTTGAAACGCATTGCACCTTTTTACCAAATTCTGACTATTTATAGCATTCAAAAATTACGATAAACTGTGCATCATGTGTTCCACGACCGAGTCAGAAGGGGCGTGGGTCTATTCCCGATTTGACGTCACAAACTGATTTGCATGCATGTTTACAAAGCCTTGATGTGATGCAAATCATTTTGTGACGTCAACCAGGAATAGACCCACGCCCCTTCTGACTCGGTCGTGGAACGAATGATGCACAGTTTTTCATAACGTTTGAATGCTATAAATAGTCAGAATTTGGTAAAAAGGAGAAACGAAAGGTGCAATGCGTTTCAAACTGGTGCTAAGGTATATCTTAGCAAAAAAATATTTTGGGGTTTGGTGCACTTTAATTGTTCAATTGCGGTTAGCTTTATTTGTAAGAAAGTCATCTTTTATTATGAAATTTCGCTGGGACCTGGTGGATCAGCCTGGTGGTGTAGTGGTAGTGCAGTGTAGGGATATTGGCATGTCAGAGGTTCAGGGTTCGATTCTGGTCTTTGACGAACAATTTTTCTTTCCTTTTTGTGGGGAAAATAATTCGATGACAGCCAAAAACTCAAGTGACGAAAAAAGGGAACGACCGTTTACGAGATGGACACTTGCTGCGCCGGCAGGGAACATCACAAGAATGCATATTCTGCCAAAACAATTTTATATTGTGACAGCAATAGTTTTAGTACCGAAATGTGATGGGGCTGCGCCACCCCCTCCCCCACCCCTCCTTCAAAAAACTTTTGGGTGGCTGTAGCCCCTCCCTGCGCCCCTGCTAGAACTAGGTCGACTAGGCTTGAAAAGCTGTGCTTGTCCTCATTAATCTCGTACTCGCACTCCAGTCTGGAGGTCCCTAATGTTTTCTCTCACCTCTTGTTCGATCATTTGCCACTCTTCCAATAGTTCCAAAGCCTCTTTAAAGTTTCCTTGTTGGACCTTGATTTTTATTTTTGTATCAAAAGCTGAGGCACTTGTGCGGTAGGACAGATTGAGAGCTGCAGAACGGAATCGAAAATGATCACATGATCGTGCAAAATGAAATACCTACTACAAAGACCTTTCCATAAGGAGCTAGTAAAACAGGCTAAGCTGGTTAGCTGAGGTATTTTCTTACTCCTATTCATCCGTTAAATTAATTTTTGCGTTTACACGAGAAAAAAGCCTGGCCCAGTTGGAAGGTCTCCATGGAGTTAACCGTTAGCCCTAAAAAGGCCAAAAATTTAGCCCTCAGGCGTAGAAAATGAAACATTTTAACCGTTAACCGCAAAAGAGATGTCAACCGTAAAAACAGTACAAGTCACGAGATGAAAGACTTCTATCCAATCGGGTATCCAATGTCAAGAATTTATGGTGTTGTCTTTTATATGCAGTGGTCACACAAAAACGGAAATTAATTTTTAACTTTTAAAACAAAGGATTTCAAGCTCTTCTGCTAACTGTAACGGACACAAATTATAACACATCCAGTTAGAGAGATTAAGCATAACGTTTGCTTTTCCCGGGAAGGGCAAAAATTCTACTTCTGCCGTCAGTCGTTAGCTAGACATCTGCAAGCGGAAATGATTAAGTTTGTGTTTGTCGTGAATGCTCGATTTTTTTTTTGCCTCAGTTTTCTGAGAGAGTATTTAAGAATTCGACAAAATGGTAACAAAATGAAAGGCTAGCTCCCGTTTTCCATTTGCCGTATAACGTGGTGCTTGATCCCATCGCATACACTCTTTCTTTTTTATAAGAATATATTGTATAAGAATATCGAGGTTGAAATTTGTGAAATTTTAAGAATATTTTAAGAATAAACCCAAGGCTGAGATTTTGGAAAGAATATAATTTTGTGTTGAAAATGTGCAAATACAATACAATTTTCTTTCTTTGAACGGAAAAACTAGCCAATAAAACGATAGAAACCTACACTATAGCCATTGGTCAATGCAAGGGACCGGTCGATGAATGGTACTGTAATACATATGTAAGGTATGCAGCACAAAAGACATGAACTAAACTGTAAATTCTTAATCTAAGAATATTCATAAGAATATTTTTAGCCTAAAATCGGCAGAAAAATAGGAATATTCAGCCTGGGCCGGAAAAACAATATTCTTATAAAAAAAGAGTGTTCGATGCCCTCCAGTTGGCGAGATCTTGTCAGGTATATGATGAACAACCTTGGTATGCAGAATGACAATTTTCCATACCAAAATTTCTCAAATTTCCTTACTAGGGAACGTTATGCTTATTCTCCCAAAGGATTAGTAAATTATTAGCAACTTTATTCCTTGTAGCTGTAGTTTGAGAGCATACAGGGTGACATTTAAGGACCAGCCATTGTTCTAGGATAGGCGACAAAAGCCGGCTCATGGGTGCAAAGATTTTCGAAGTTAAATGATGGTTAATGTTAAGAGAGAGCATTTTCAGATGACTCTACCTCGATTGCAGTCTTGATCAGCTTGCAAAACCTCCCCCTACAAAAACAAAAATACAAACTATGGAGACAAATACAGGATATCGGGATTTCCAGTCCGGCGTCCTGAGTACTTGGCCATGCTTGCACTATCGTGAATTGTAATCGCGCATTCTCTTTATCCTCAAATTAAGAACAGGGGGTTTCAATTTACTGGTCGTCATAGAGGATTTTGCCTACCTTGGTGAACATCAGCAAAGAGGGACAAGGTGTTTGTGTTCCCATTTGTATTGAAATTATTACTGGATAACTAAAATGCTGCATGATAATAGTTATGGTCTGAAAGTCATTAAAGGATTCATTCCTACCCGAATGAAGAAACACTGTGCGCGATATTCATGAACTTCTGGAACACCTTGTCCTGCAGGGACGAGGTTTTCCACTTCTGTGAACATGCCAAGAGCTAAATCAGTTTCCTTGTTTTGAAACAACATCTCGCCCTGCCTCATCAGTATTTCAATAGTCCTGTGAACCTGATGATCTCCCTAAAATAAAGTCATGCAGGATACTGTTAGATTCAAACATTAATATTCACCTAAAAACACACATCACACATCTCTGATGCTTTAAATAATTATAACTCAAAGACGATCACGGTGATCCCATCTTTTTTGTTACTGCATTGCGGGATTTGATCAACATGATAAGATACAACGTCTTGCAAAATTGAAAAATGTCTTGGAGCGGTTTCAGAGCAACCTTAAATTTAGGAAAATTCTTCAGAGCTCTTAAAAGAAGGCAAATATGTTAGTATGTTAATATTTCCGCCTTGACTTTAGGGCCTGTTTTTTAGAGAAGAGATGTGCCAGGTAGGAGGGTTATACTCTCCCTCGAGTCATCTATTACCTATCATTTTACAAAAATAATGTTGTTTCTGCTGACCGAGTCAAAGTTGATCATGTATAATTATTTAAAACCCTTTTTACAAATCCAATCTTCATTTCTACTTCTTCCTTCGAGCTCCTTTCGTTCACTGTCATAAATTATAGTAAATTAGACTTTTAGATAATAATTATTGTGTAAGTATTATTATTGAATACTATTTTAAGGATGTATATTTTATTGTAAAGCGCATTTCATTTGTTCTCAGGACGAATTGTTGATCTGGAATAGCTTGAAAACCAATCAACTATTCAATACCTGACCACACAACGACTTCACTTTTGCTCGTAATCTTCGCACTGCATCCTTGTCTCGTTTCATCTGTAAAATAAAGCCGGCACGTATTACTAACAAGGAGTCCACTCGGGCGGAACTTTTACCGAAATTCAAAGAGTCAGACCTCTAGACTGTGGTATAAAACGGTATTCTTGCTTCCTCAGTTTCCTTTACTTGCCCTGAGATTGTCAGAGAGACGCCTGAGTAAAAACTAAGAACATAAAAAGATCGGCGTCTGAATCAATTTGGAACGGCTCACCCGTTCTTCCCGCCTGGCTTGGTCGAGAATTTTGTCTTTGGAACGCCTTTGGAACGGCTTTGATTCAGACGCCGTGCTTTTCAGGTGCTGATTCTAATGCACAAATTATTATAACGTATTTTGCATTATTTTGACTTGTTTTACTGGAACAATTAAATTATAGGAACGGCCAAAAAGAACGGCGTCTGAATCAACAGGCGTAAGATGGGTCGACCAAATTCGAATTGAGTTCGACTCATGAAAAGTTCGGCGTCTGAACCGGGCCTGAGATCCTTATAGTAACGGAGCTTCGGCCGCCCGAAGGGCCGCAGAGCGGAGCCCCATACCTATAGAAATAGGAGAACCAAGTACGCATACAAAGCACAAACAGGAGAACTATGCCTTTCATTTATCGTGATCAGAATGGCAAGCGGCATGCTAGCTGGCGCGTGCAAAATACGTCTGTATGCCCGTCGTGAGCGAGTAAATTTCAGATAGGGTAAGTGGAAAATCTTGACTATTATTTTCTTGTTATAGATTCCAAAATAAAGATATGTGAGCGATTGAAAGGGTGTGCGGCAACTCGACACAGCAACTGGGTACGATGCTCAATGCATCTTCATAAATGAGGGAAAAAAAGCCAGTTTTCTATGCCACAGGAAAAATGATTCCACTCAACACCAGTTTGTCACTGGGGAATCTCGATGGATCAGTAAAACGCAACCGTTTATATTTATCAATTAGTTGTTTTCAACTAATAGTTATTTTCAAAGAGCGTCCAAGACCTCGCAACTCATTATAAACGCTTGATATTACGCTTGAGTTCCTTGTTATTCAACATTGTCCTGTTACGGAAGAATTTTAACTACCTGAGGATCAAGCGCTTTGTATATGACAGCATGAACAAAAGCTTCTTGTACTTCCCCTTGTAACTCTAGACCTCGTAACCATAGAAACGCCATGTATTCGTTCTCAGCTCCAACCAAGTTCTTAGCTATACAGTGAAAAGCAAGCCAGTGGTAAGTAAATTTTAACACGGGTTAACAGGGCAATTTACTTTTATGTATCAGTCAATTCCAATTGTCACTCGATTTAGATTGAGATTTTCCCAGTTAATGCACATAACCTCCTTGAGTTTAAGCTGAAATTTCGTGGAGGCAGAATCACGGATTTCAAAGAAATCTGTGGAACAGTATATACGGCAAGTTTTCGAGGTTGTGGCTGTTTGAAACACGTCAGAAGAGAGATTATCACGAATGCTCGTAGAAAAATGACAAGAATTTCGCCGACGTAGCAAACATTATGGCATGCACAAGATAACTTGTATACAACGCGTGTACAGTGCGGTAATTACGACAGCCCAAGTAAGCATTAAGCTATCGAAACCGAAAGAGATACCCCTTTTATTCATCAGTTACGATTTATACTCTGTACTTACAAACATCGCAATCTCGCAGAGCTTGTTGCACGTAATTCTGAAATGGAAAACACATGACTAAGAGGTAGACCTCGAATATAAATTCACGGGGGTGTCAACTCCGAGAATACCTGTTTCGGGAGAAATGCAGAATTCTTTCGGGAGTCTGACGGTTTCGCCGGGAATCGGGAGATTCGGGAAATTCTCGGAGAAAAATAGAAGTAATGGATCATAACCATCATCATCATCATCGCCATAGTACCCTTATTTACCCTCGGGCCTCTAGCAATACTATGATTGCTAATACGCCGAGTATTTTGCTTTAAGACCCTCCGGCTGAGTGCTGGTCCGGTCTGGGAACTGAGACCTCCCCCACAGTAAACTGACACTCGTCCAACTGAGCTAACCGGTCGGGCTTCAATTTTGCGAAGCTTAAAGTGCACCTAACCCCAAAATATTTTTTCGCTAAAAAGCCTTTGCACCAGTTCGAAACGTATTGCACATTTCGTTTCTCCTTTTCACCAAATTTTGACTATTTATAGTATTCAAAAGTTGCGAAAAATTGTGCATCATTTGTTCCACGGCCGAGTCATAAGGGGAGTGGGTCTATTCCTGATATGACGTCACAAACTGATTTGCATCGCATCAAGTCTTTGTAAACATGCATGCAAATCAGTTTGTGAAGTCATATCAGGAATAGACCCACGCCCCTCATGACTCGGTCGTGGAACAAATGATGCACAGCTTTTCGTAACTTTTGAATGCTATAAATAGTCAGAAAATTTCTCCAAAAGATTTGGGACGATATTCTAAATTTTCGTGACTTTCATTTACATAAATTGCTGCTAAAACACCGTTTTCTTTGTATTTGTAATATCACACAGAAAATAAACGTTTAGACGCAAAACTATTTGACTTGTCTGTTATAGTTCTTCTCCTAATAAGACTAGCTCTGAACGAAATCATTGATTGTCCAGTAGTACTACTTAGCCCCTTTGCCGTAGCCTTGATTTCAGTTTGGTTATATCGTCCTTCAACGATACAGTGTCCCTAAAGAGACTCCGCAAAGACGGGTCACATTGAAAGAAAACTGTAGAATTTCTTCTGGTTGCAGGATAAATACATAGGCAAGCAATGCGTGCGAGAGTTATTTTTTTCAGTTCCTGATATGGACGTATTGGGTATTTTTCTTTTGGTCAGCAAAACTAGCCCGTCCAAAACGAACACTCAATGACCAATTTAGTGTTGGACCTTTTGCTGACGGCGCGTCAGCATTCTTTTGCCCTCTAGTTAGCACACATCTAACCAAAATATAAAAATAACAGAAAAATAAAAATAACAGTTAGCACACATCTAACCAAAATATACTAACCAAACGAAGTAAGCATTCAGCTCGCTTGCACAGAGTACTAGCCACCGACTCAGTAGACGCGGGAACTCCAAGTCGCTCAAGTGCTGCGGTATAGAGCGCGGCGGCTGTGCTATAGTCTTTGCTCACCATGAACTGATCAGCGTTGTTCAGGTTTTGCTCAAAGTTTGCTGACACAAGGACCGAGCCAAAGAGAGCCTATCGAAAGAGACCGATATTTCTCAAACTCATTAATAATTCATCACGTTAAAACAAAGGAAATCAGAACCGTAACCGTGGTTTGGAAATATGATCTTAATTAGCATAGATTTTTACGATTTTATTTCTTTGTTTTCTCCGTAGTTTTAGTTTCGATTGAGAAGATATATCAAACACTCGAGACAGTGTTTCATCACATTTCCAAACACCTCGAAGTTCGTCAAAAATACTCCGCTGCGCGTCGTATTTTCAACTCTCTTCTCGGTGTTTGGAAATGTGATGAAACACTGTCTCGAGTGTTTAATATATTACTTCCAGAACTTTGTTAGGGGAAGAGGCAGGTATGCTAAAGTATTTTGACACATAAATAAAGTTATTGTCGTTGTTGTTGTACTGCCTTTTAAAACTACATATTCCGGCCCTACTCAAAACAGCTGTTGTTTTGCAAATACGAGGCATTCAAAGTAATGAACCACGTAAACGCTACTGAGATGCTTCCCTATTCTCTATATATCCTATATATTTATACAAACCGGTGGTATTGAAAACGGCAGAGCATCGAACGACACAGAACTGAAATAATCAAGTACAAAATAATGGATATTAGCAAGCAAAGTTCTCCTGTATTTTAAAGAACTCAGACGGATTTACAAATGAATATTAAAGTTGAAGAAAACACTTAGACATTTGCTTGCGGTCGAAGGAAAATCTTGCCGATCGCATGATAGCTCAGATGGTTTTTAACTTGCTAGTTATCTGCTATCTGCAAGCCCGAATTAATTGAATTAATTGAAATCGGTCCATTCCTTTATCAGATATATAAACGAACGGCGAGTTGATGAATCTTACAGATGATTATTTGGTAAAAAATACGTGGCAAGGATAGGTCTTATAAATTTACGTGAATAAAAGTTTGACTCACAGACTTGGTATGGGAAATGTACACTCCAGGTCATGCCCCCCTCCCCCTCCCTGACGAGACCTGCTGCCTATCAGGAGGATCAATTATATTTCTGTGTTCCTCATAACAAGGAAAGAGAAGAAAGTGGTCAAATCTCTAAATATGAACATGAAAAGTTTGACTCACAGACTTGGTATGGGAAATGTACACTCCAGGTCATGCCCCCCTCCCCCTCCCTGACGAGACCTGCTGCCTATCAGGAGGATCAATTATATTTCTGTGTTCCTCATAAGAAGGAAAGAGAAGAAAGTGGTCAAATCTCTAAATATGAACATGATTCCTGAACAGCGAGTCTCAGGGAGGAAGCTAGAAAAGTGTTCAAACTCACTTGTAAAACTTGGCAAAGGATTCGATTTTCACTTTTTTAGAGGAAGAGGAATTTTAATGAGTGTGTGTGAATACAACTTCACTCTGTTTTGTTATCCATTCTTGTTTTGTTTTGTATTTTTGTCTTTCGTGAAATCCGTTACATGAGATGGCCCAAAGGGCCCTTTGACAGCCCCCCACCCCCCAGAGGGCGGGAATAGGCGAATAGGCCCCCAGAGGGCGGGAATGTTTTTTTTTCTTCAAAAGCCCTATCCCGGGGCGTTTGTGGGTGGTCAAAAAAATCACTAAACTTCAATAAAATGCTGCTAGAAAGTCCACTGAAACGGCCAAAAGTCCCGCCTACGGGGCGATAATTACTTTCAAATTCCCAACTATACCCGGCCTCTCAACCCTAATTTCGACACAAGATAATTTCTTTTGTCGACGTCGTGTCAAGGTTACCTTATAACAGCAACGTATTAATGATATAATATCAAACACGACCATTGTCGTCATTATGACTTAGCGGCCCAAAAGTCCTACCTGGGATCCGCCATGTGAGACGATTTCAGGCCAACTTTGGTGGTTCCGTGTCAAGGCCTGCAATACAAAATAAAACAGAGGGCTGGTTTCCACAGATTTTACATCGACTCCGCAGATGAACAGGTTCACGTCTGAGCGGAAACTTAACAGACCATGATCAGGATGAATAATGTTAAGCCTGGTTTTCACTGGCGACGGAGTCGGAGTCGTAAGCGGAGCCGTAAGAGCGGTTACAACCTAATGAAAATGGAAATTAAACTGTATGGAAACTCGTCACAAGCACAACGAAATAGGAGTCGGAATAATCAGAACTTTTCCATTTTCTTGGGTCCAGCAGCACCTCGTTGAAGCGGAAATACCATTGGGTGTGGAAACAATAGATAAGGGACGGACAATTAGAAAAGTGATGGGCGGGGGTGGGCAAAAAGCAAAAATTCATGCAAGGAAAAAAATAGAAAAAAATCATGAAGACTCTATAACTTCCGAAAAAAAATTTCTTGCAAGCTTTTCCCAAGCTTTCATTGGACAATTGTAATAAATCTGGACGGTGCAAATAGGAGTGGAAAGACAGCCTTCATCAGATTTCAAATCAGGGCACTTCATTTTGCCTTTGTTACTGTTTACATGCGAGAGTTTCATTATTACATTTTACGCGGAGCGTGTCGAAACGAAAGAGACCCGCGGAGGGGTCGAGCGATGCAAGAAGATTACTTTTCACCATCAATTTCCATAAATTTGATGGTGAAAATGGCTGAGGAAAATGGCTGAGGCTGACAGTTAAAAAGGGAAGGCAGCCAGGTTTAACAATATAGAAATAGTTACAAGTTTACGTCGGTACACACATATACACACATAGAACACAGAACACATATTGAGCACTTCGGTAAGGCTATAGAATGAATAGGAAGAATGTAGAGCAATTAAATAAAAGCTAGGACTCCGACGGCTTGATTTTAACTACATCGCTTGCGCTTCACGACTCCGACTCCGATTACGATTGAGCCATGTTTGGGGAGCGACGGGAAGAACAAAAAATCAACTTCCGTTCGCGACCATGAGTTCACGCTCAATGTGCAGCTTCCAGCGATCTGAGCGCCTCGAACAACCCTACACTCCCCAATTCCCTTCGCTTCAACCTCTGTTGGAGCTCCTTTTCATTTGTATCGTTCCTGGATTTTTATTCCGCATTAGAATTTAGTCCCGATAACTTGCTGAAATGTTTCTATTGAGCACAAAGAAGAGGAGGGTTATTATGTTAAGCTCCGTAACAACGTAATCAAGTCGCAGAAGGCTACCGGCATACACTGGCGTTGTTCAAGACTCCAATTAAGCCGCGAGCTTCACACATATAAAAACCTTTCCTAGTAGCAGTTTTAAAAAGCAATCTTCAGTTAAAGCTATGGCTAATTTTAATTTAAGGCGATCGATCATTTAAATGATTTAAACTCACCTTTTAAACAATTTATATCTTTGAGAATATCTTGCTCCGTTTGTTTTAGCCCGTAAAGCGAAACAACAGAGCGACAACTCCAATCCATTTATGCTCATAAAATTAAAGTTCTGACAGTAATAATGATCAAATCACTGTTGGGCATATTCTAGGTAGTATCCCGGTATGAAATTTGACTGATTTAACCTGTGCGAAGGAAAAGCAGCAAACTTTGCCGACTTTGTTTTGTCTGCAATTTTCATGATATGCAAATGAATCTGAGCAACAAATCGCCTGTGTCACTGTCAGAAATTAAATCTGCATGACGGATAAAAATTCCGGGAAACCCATTGAAGAAAACAATCAATTATTTTCTTGGAAAAACAGCTGAGTATGGTCATGCACCCGCTTTTTCCACTCGTTCAACCACAAGGACGAAGCTGGTCACATTTTAATATTTTTAATATTACATCGGCAAAAGTAGTTAGATTAATTATACGATCAGCGAAGCATGATTACTATTGTTGAAAGCTGGTTTCCATTGCTGCGTTCGACGAATCGATCGCGATCTCATGGCAGACTCTCCGGTGCAGAATTTTGGCGAGAGCGAAGCGAGCGGAATTGCCTTCGCTCGCCGAACAGGGCCGTAGGAGTAGGGGGGGCCGGGGGGCCCGTGCCCCCCCACTTTTTTGTAGAAAGTGTGACATGAATTAGACATAATGTACGTAATGATTTAAAGAAGTAGAAACGAAAATGCCATATTTTGTGAGTAAATATGGTTTCAAGGTTTTTAAGCTCAAATTTTTCTTTTTTTTTAAAAAAAATAATAACATTTCCTGGAAGCGTATATAACTAGATGCCAGCCTTTGCTTATCAGACTCTTATCTAATGCCAGGAGGATTGCGTTACCCTTCATGGCGGATAAAGTTAATTTTATTTAATATCTAACTTCTCTCTGCCACGTGTATGGTCGGCTAAGCACGTTTCCGTTTCGTAAACGGTCGATGCCATTTTTTCGACACTTAGAATTTTTTTTGGGCTATCATCGAATTTTTTTACCCACAAAAAAAGAAAAATTGTTAGTCAACGACAAGAATCGAACCCTGAACCTCTGACAAGCCAACATCCCTATTTCACCAGTACACTACCACTACACTACCAGGCCAATCCGCCAAATCCTCACAAAATTTCGTTATAAAACAAGACTTTCTTAGTATATATATTTTACTTATAGTATTGCCCCACCCAACAAATAAAGCTAACCGCAAGCAGACCAGTCTGAAATTGAACAATTAAGCATTTGGTAAGTGTGTATTAGTCTATCACCAGTTTCGACCTAGTCCAGGCCTAAACTAGAGCGCATATAGCATCGTCCATTCCGAAAAGCTTGGTTACCAATTATGGCATCGACCGTTAAAAATGGCACCGACCGTTTACGAAACGGAAATTAGCCTCGGCTAACAACTATTTCAGTTGCTTCCTTCTATTTGGCTGCTTTAATCAACGATCTCGCCGTCGATATTTTATCCTTTCGCTGTGGATTATTGTATAAAAAGGTAGGCAATTATAACAAATTATCTAAAATGTTAATAGTTATTTTTTCATGATAACTTAGGAAAAATTGCCCCCGCTGCAGAGACTTCGTGACATGTCTATGCACTTCTCAAATGAAAAACAATGTACCAATGTTTATTCAGGCCAGGGTTAATCGGATGTTATGCTGATGCCATGGTATTGTTAAAAATGCCAACAGTCTGTTATGACTGAGACTTTTCGGTCAAACAATTTAAGTCCCACTTATTATTACTTCAATTTGTTGTGCAATCCGTCAAATTTCATTTACTTTAATCATAGTTATTTTTAGGATAGTGATTCTGTCATTTCTGCAGCAGTGGGCAGTTGCGGCAGCAAAACCTTAACGTTTTCAAAGTACATTAAAACGGCGTTAAGTGTAACCTCGAGAAAACAATTTTTGTCTTCTGGAGAACGTTTTTGAATGGAAATTGTTTTCGAACGAAAACGGAAAATTAAAATAAATTTGTTAGATTAACTTCGGTGTTCACTGAATCATAATAGCGCAGAAATTGCGGCATACGTTTTTCACACATGTGAATCTCTCTTAGAACGGATATCAATAAATATGGATCTGAAATGCTTTAAGTTCGCTCGAACTTGTCAACAAATATCACCTCGCCAGGGACTCCAAAATGCACCAAATGGCGCCAGAGCGCGTCTAATTTTTGAAAATTTCCCGGGGGAGGATGCCCCCGGACCCCCATACAGGGGATGGGCCTTCGGCCCATCCAAAAAATTATCCCCCCTGAAACTGTAGTGCCCCCTCACTTCCAAATTCGTTCCTACGGGCCTGCCGAATATATATTTTTCCTCTCAAAGCCCCACCAGGGGCCTGTAGGACACCCCTCTGTAACAGACCCACTGGAATCTTTATCTTTACTGGGTTTTCGGGAAAAAGTCACCGGGTTCGCTAATTTCCCACTGGGTCCGCTCGTTTTCTGTTTTACTTTGCAAACAATTTACTCTGGGTCATACCACACAGTTACTGTTAATATTCACTGGGTACTGTGGAGACTAAATTTCCGCTGGGTAGGGGAAAATAATTCACTGGGTAGGGTTCCAGTGGGTCTGTTACAGAGGGGTGTTGTAGGCTATCTCATGAAAGTTATTAGGCTGTTCCTGGTCTAAGCATGTGTACGTGTAATATATAACACATGTATTAAAATTATTTAAACTATTAAAATACTGTCAGAAACAGGGACAACGAACGTGAAGCGATTGCAAATGCGCTAGTGACGCAATTAATTCAACGTCAAAAATGCCAATCTTTATAAAATATCCATTCTTGATATCCGTCGATGCAAACAGCAACTTCTGATGCCAGTTAAGACCATCATAAAAGTCTTTTTAGAATGGACAAGAGAACCATTTTCGTATATCTAAATTAGAGTCATTAAACAGCTGGGTAATTCATAACACGTCAAAGGCTCAAAGGCTAACATAACAGAAATTAATTCTAGTCCAGCCGAACGTTATGTTGACTTTTAGTCTACGTTCAGTTTGAGGTTGCACTGAAAACAAGTCGCCTTACTTTGTGCCGCAAAAACAACCAATATTGGGGAGCGAAAACTGAACGAAAGAAAGGCCGGCAATGAATTGGTGGAATGAGTGAGAAACTTGTTTTTGACTGAAATCTTGACCGTATTAAATTGCCATTCACTCGTGCAATCGTTTGGTTTTTGAAATTTTAAAATTAACCAACAGAAAATTTGTGAAAATATTTTACAATATAGTCAACGGTTAAACTGAACCTGGTCGAGTATTCGAGCAAAATAAACAGCCAGGAAAATTATCTTTTGCCCTCCTTTCGGTGGATGTCGAAACTGAATATAATTTTGATGATCAGTTGGTTCGGGTTGTAACCGCAATTTTCGGAATCCTGTTAACGCAACAAATACATCTCTAAAACATGATACCGGGACTGTTAGCAGACCTGTTGGCAAGATATGTCAGTCTTGGTTTCGAGTATCGGTACAACTCACCGATTAATTTTCCTGTGATCGCCTTACCTTTATCCAAGCTTGCTGCCTTATCATAAAGTAACTTTACTTCGCTTTCAGTCGAAAAGAAACGTTATACATGATTGCCGTATTGTTGCCATTTTAAAAGCCACACTTCAGTGTAGGTCCATTGCCGTCACGAGAAGCCGATGGTCACATGGTCATTGTGTCGATCAAAAGAAAAGCTGTATATATCCAGCATTATCATCCGATTCATTTTTTCCTTCGTTTTCATTGGCCCAGACCCTACTACGTGACCTACAAATAACTGCCTACGAATAATGATCTGCTCATGCGCATCAGCGTCCAATATTGAGTTTGCTACCAATAATAATCTTCTCATGCGTAGCTGTGTCCGATTCCGAGAAAAATGTCAACTTGTTTTCCCGGTTGCGAGAACTTGTATTGTTTAGAATAAAAAACAGCAGAAATACAAAGAAGAAAACGAAAGCTTCCCTTTGGAATTATTTGAAATAAGGAGAATTACGTAAAGACTATTAAATAGTAGCTCGTATTATCGAATGTGAAGTTATGGTTTTGTCTCAGCTATTACTTCATCAAGAACACAGACGGTTCAAAAAGGTAATTGTGCAAAACTTAAACAAATTACATGTAAGTTATGGTTTCCGCAAAACTCGTCCAATAATTGTTAACTAAAATCCTGTTAACTTTTGACTTAAGGCTCAAGGCGACCGCTTATACGACGGTGAATCGACTTGGCCCCGGTTGTTCAAAGGTTCAGGGGCGAATCCAGAATTTTTCTTAGGAGGGGTTGCGCCACCAAGAAATGACGTAACCATCAATGAACCACGTGTTTATTCCTTCCTTTTTTGCAGAATGCCCCTAAGGGCCGACAGGATAAGCCACTATCTGGTGTATAAGTATTGGCAAAACAAACTAGGCTATCCACTGGATGGAAACTTTTTCGGTAAATAGCGTTACACTCACCTTGAAGAAGAGGCACTGACCTTTATATTCATGACAGCCGGTACAGGGCGTGAATGTGGGGGGGGGGGGGGGGGGTCTAAGCTTCGATTCTTTTCGCCTGCTATTACACGCTGGTGGAGCCTACTTTCTACAAAATCACGTGAATAGCAGATAGAGACTATGCCATGGAAAGTGCGCAGGAGCGAGTTTTTTGATGCATAGCAACGAGTGAATAAAAATCGCTCAAGCACTTCCCATGGTGTAATGTTTTCATTTCATATGTACTGAAATTTTTTCTTACTGAAAGCCGCGCGCTTGTTGCCCTCCACTGTGAAGTACTATCGTTCGTGTCTCTGATTGGACGAACGATGTATTTTCACAGTCGTTCGCTCAGTATGTATGAAATGAAAAAATATTCACCGAAGTGGAGGTGGCTAGCGGGGGATATTTACCGACCGCTAAAAATATCCATCACTAGCAACCGACACTGAGTTGAATAGTTGTTTTAGTGTATACTAAAACAGTGAGATAGTAAGGCTCAAAAATGATTACTTCAATTTATTCAACACCATTTCTTAGCTCACGAGTTGCTCGGAGGTTAAAAGCGAAGGATATCCCATGTTTGAAAAGCCAATCATAGCACGCCAGCAACATTATCCACTGTTGTAATATACCAATTATTAAATCTAACCTCTATAATGAGATTTTAATATTCCAACAACACAATTTTAAATATATTCTGGACTTTTTTGATCGACAAACCAAAACTTAACTTTTGTCGAAGTTTTGTTCTGAGGATCGGTCACATGTGAATTGTAACCGCTGTTAACATAAATTCTGGTAAAAACACGTTGACTTCACAACTTTAATACTTTTAATTCAATGTTATTTTATTCACGCAGAAATCCATTAAAATGTAAATTGACAAATCCTCTTTTTACAACTATTGTTTCACGTTCAGTTTTCACTAAATCTAGTCCAGCTTTAGCAACGCCTAACGCTTAAGTATTGATCGCTTCTGAGTGAGCCCTCGGTCAGTGAAAAAACACCCAGGTGCAATAACACGACGAGTAACCTTGACTACCTTCAAAAGACCTCGTGTTCCTGTCCCATATTGGATAACAACGCACAAAACGTCACTAAAATCCGCCCTCACCGACCACGTGACCAAAAGAAACAAGAGATCTGAGGACGAGAGAGAGATCAAGTGTTCTTCTTTCATTTTTAAACGCTCATCTCAGAGTTTGAATATACAACGCTGAAAAAATGGAAGCATTTCTCAAACGGAGAAAACTTTGCGCTGCTAAAAAACGGGCATGTTGCAAAATTCAATGAAAACAGAACTTTTAATTTCTCTATGGATAATAAATAATTTCATGTAGTGTTTTAATTTACTTCAAAAATATATATATACAAAAATACGGTTACGAAAGATGAAAACCTTGGCTAACACACAACTGTATCTGTAGTTACAATTTTTCATGTTTTTCAACCGTTATGAATAAAGTGAACATGTGAGCACTGAACAATAAGACATTTGCTATATCTAGAAGCAAAATGCAATTATTACAGTAATTTATATCGAATTTAAAATTACCAAACTGAGACGGTCACATTTCAGATGGGCAAGTACCTCTTCAGGGCGAAATCTGCTCCAATTGCGGCAAAAATAGAATTTCTTCATCAAAATTCTCTCGGCCTTTCTCGATTACTGCTACCAACCATGAGGACACTGTGCTACCATTTCAAAATGCTTACAATACATTACGTTACGGTGGTCATATGCGTAAGCTGGGGATAAAGCCTAAGGATGCTTAAAATCAAAGTTCAAAAAATTTTAATCTTAAGTCGGTAGATACTATGAATATTACCACATGAAAGCTCCGTTACGATGGCCACACGAGAGTTAGAAATAACTTTCTCAAACTCATTAATAATTCATCACGTTAAAACAAAGGAAATCAGAACCGTAACCGTGGTTTGGAAATGTGATCTTAATTAGCATAGATTTTTACGATTTTATTTCTTCGTTTTCACCGTAGTTTTAGTTTCGATTGAGAAGATAGATCAAACACTCGAGACAGTGTTTCATCGGCTATCCAAACACCTCGAAGTTCATTAAAAATACTCCGCTGCGCGTCGTATTTTCAACTCTCTTCTCGGTGTTTGGATATCCCGATGAAACACTGTCGCTCGTGTTTGATCTATTACTTAACATCATAATGAACAATACCATATAAATGGCGACACTCTAGAGTATCACGTTTGAACCAAATTCTGAAAGTGAAAGGATCAACACACCTAAATAGATCTAATACATATCACCGGTTACTGCTTAACGTAAGGCTCAACAGCTAAGTCTACACTATTAAAGGTGGTATGTATTTACCAAAATTGGCGTTGTCTTATTATAACCCTTTCACCCCAACGCCAACATATTTTAACCAAACTTGGGCCTAAGAATACGGCCTCTAAAACGGCACAAACAGCCACTTAAAACTTCGAGAGATTTTCACTAAAAACAGCAAATACTGAAAAATACGGATGGGCAATTATCGAGGAATAACACGGAATGCGAAGCAGGTTTTTGAAAAACTGTTGGACTAAACAGTTTTCAAAGTTAATCTCGCATGTTTCGGAGTTTGATAGTAACATCGGGGTTCAAAGAGTTAAACAAAAGAATGCTTAAAAACATTTTAAAAAGGTCTTCCACAAGAAATATCTCTTCAAGAAAATTATCAGGTTTCTACGCGTGAACAAGTTACGTATAAAATGTAAGGGCGAAGTTGTGAGTTTATTTCAATAGTACTAATTTTGAACTTTATGACGTACTACCAAATGTATTCCAATGTGAAATCTGGTGAAATTTCCTAACTTTCAAGTAAAAAGAAATTGCAAATATTTAATATATATAAAATTATACTTTGTTTTCTAGAGGAATGACAAATTTTTAAGACCATTAAATTGGCACTTGTGAATTATTTTTTCCACGTACATGTAAATTCACCATTAACCAAGCTCATGCTTCTGGTTTAGTATATACAAATTATTCATCAATAGCCACACAACAATTTGACAGAAAAACCGTCTTTATCTCCCTCGACTCAATCCTCCGAAGAGGTTAATTAAATCGATCGGCCAAAAAAATGATGATAGACAAAACAGGAGACTAAGACGAGTTATAAGCGCTCTCCAGTATGCCTTTCCACCGCTTGTTTAGCGAATGCAACAGGTTTCGTATTTCGCTTCCTATTTTAAGATCATATTGACTCGTCGATTGCTATCTACATTAATGTTCGACGAAGTGTAAGTAATTTAATTCTTTTCTACCGCTTTTTCTCAGTAGAGTAGATCGATATAAACGAATCCGTGCTGCCTGCAGCCAAATGAACCTGGGGACCAAAATATAGGAAAAATCAGTAGACAGGTCACTGTTATATTCCAGTTACTTACGTAAGCCTGCGCGCGGAAAATAAAAACAACTTATTAATAACTTGCAAAGTCGCTTACATTTTAGATGTTTATCTTTGTGTTTCACAAGATCCAAAATAAAAAAGTACAAAACAAGGACAAAATACGAGAAAAACAAGAGCAAAGGAAAGAAAAAATAACTCGCGGAATCGGAAGAATCAGCACGTTTCCATTTTCTTCCGATTTCGCTTTTGACTCTTTCGCTTAGTGAAAACTAGATTTTCGGAGTCGCAAGTGCGATTTGATTTTCACTAGATCGCAATGCTTGCCGACAGCTTATGACTCAGACTCCGACTCTGTCGCTAATGAAAACGAGGCTTTAGTGGCGCACTTTGGAGGCGTGAGAAAGTATCAGGGAGCAAATTGTAGCCTACGTAACCGGCGGGATTAGTGAGCACGGGCGAAGCCCGCGAGTACGAGCGGCGAAACCCGCCGAAAAAGCACATGGTCACGGAATCCCGCCAGCTACACAGCCTAAGCAAATTGTTATACATATACTTCATCGATTTTTCCAAGACATATCAAGGACATAATTTAAAAGTCTGCCCGACTTTCTCTAATCTGAGATCAAAATCTCTTGCACGTGCAACTCGTGGTAACACCTTTAGGCACAATTAGAAGTTCATTGACGAGTCACGCTTATGACAGTTCCACTTTTCGCTCTAAGTTTTTCAAAGTTTGCCTACCAAATTTAGACAACAAATAGCTATTAAATCCAAGTTAACCTCACAGTGTGTTAGGAAAACTTTAGTTTTTCTTGTCACGCAATCTCACACCCAAGATTGTGTGACGAGCAGAATAACTTGAAGGTATTTTTTGTAGTGATAACGGTAAGGCGCAGGTCACCTTAAAAAAGTACCGCTACGGCAGAGAACCAAATGCACTCACCCTGTGAGGATGAAATTCAAGACAACTAATGGGCCCAATCCGCTGACCCATAAAACCTTCGTGATATCTTATGGTGCTCAGGTTTCCTCCGTCCAAATTGTACACCTTGATCATTTGGCTCGCAGAACCACTGCAGAAAAAACATTACATAATTAAATAAACTTCAACGCGGAGTTAGTGGTATCCATTGAATTCTTCTGCATATCACCATTCATTTTACGTGAAACAAACACTTAGCTATATGGTTTAGCTATATGGCTTAGAGAAAGAAGTACTTTCTAGGAATCAAAATAACATGTCATTCGTGGTAAACGCGACATGCCGACAGCGCCGTAATCCAATTCACGGTAAGTTTGGGTTTTGTTTGCGGTTAATTGGGTACATACAAATTTCTAATCTCGTGCTTGACAGTACTTTAAAAGGTTTATTTTTTTTTTCAGAAATGCTCAACTAAGGGCAACAATGTCCAAGATTGCTCACATGACTGAATATCTATCCACAGAGAATCAACAGCGATACACGGCATTTTTAATCAAACATATCATCCCAATGATGAAATCGATGCACACCAATACCGGCACAGCATGGCACAATTATGGGACCAACATTGGCGACACTCACGTGGCAAACACCTTGGCTTGGTGATGAACCTCGAACGCCGCTGCGTTACCGATAGTTTCCAAGGTCCTCACGGATTCCGTGAACCGCGGATCCCAGAATTTTACGTCTCCGGCAACACTGTAAAATAAAAGACATCGAGTGTTCCATATCTTGATATCAGTGCTATGTAAGTTTATTATCATATTTTTGGAGGGAGGCGCGTTGGCCTAAAGGTTAGTGCGCTGGACTCCGGATCGGGTCCGGGTTCGAGCCCTGGTCGCATCGCTACGTTGTGTTCCGGGGCAAGACACTTTACTCTCACAGTACCTTTCTCCAACCAGGTGTATAAATGAATACCAGCGAATTTACTGCTGGGGGTAACCCTGCGATTGACTAGCATCCTATCCGGGGGGGGGGGGAGTAGAAATACTCTCTGTCGCTTCATGCTACAGAAACCGGGACAAGCTCCAGCCTGATGGGCCACTAGACCCGGATGCAGACTTTATCTTTACCTTGCAAAAATGACCGATTTCATAAGGTCTGTTAGGGCTGCACTGTAAATACTGTTCTGTTACATTTACCCTAACAAAGGCCACATCTCACTGTCTCCTTCTAAACAAGAACTAATTGAATTTCTAGACGCAGATGACCAAGTTGCAAGACAACAGCCTCGCAGGAAAAAGGTTATGCACTCCGATGACGCTAACGAGTCAAAGCCGCAAATGCTCGTAAAATGACTCGCCGGCAAATAATGCTTTTCTGTTGATAACGAGAACGCGAGAAAGCTGACTTTGGGTAACTGACACTGGTAACAATATAATTTGGTTTTATCAACTGGGTTGATAATGTCAATTGGCTACCGTAAAGAGATTCAAGAGCTGACGTCGGTAACGTCTACCCAAGGTTCACAGAAAAATATAACACATTCTCGTTCCCATAGACCTTTTCGTCTCTCTTAGCCGGCGGGGCCTTGGCAAGAAAAACGAAGGGCTCTGATCTGGGGACATAAGATTTCCAGTCCAAGATTCTAGGACTTCCGAAGTTCATGTATGTAGTATTGATGTTTTCATCTTGTGTGCTGCAATATGGTGGCCGGCGACCATTTTGACTTCCGTTTAAGATTTTTTTGTTCTCAATCAGCCAATAAAAATATTCAAATTTTTTTGAAAATCTTATGTCCCCAGAGCCCTTTGTTTCTCGTGCCATCACCCCACCGGCTAAGAGAAACGAAAAGGGCTATGGGGACGAGAATAATAGAACAGCCCTTGTTCCATCAACACTTTATAAGTGCCACGTGTTTAAAGTATTCGTTTACCTTCCACTGATGATGTTCCCGTCCCCACCCTTCTGTAGAAAAACGCCTGTCACCCATCCAGCATGCTCTCGGAGGGCCATCACCCGGCTGAAAATAAACAGTAACCCTCAAATCTTTCGTGCACGATTTTCAGAAGCTCGTAGGAAGGGATTCGTCGCAATAAATGGCGTCATCTTTGGTAATATAATTTGGTTTTATCAACTGGGTTGATAATGTGAATTGGCCACCGTAAAGGGATTCGAGAGCTTTGGTAGTTTGGCTTTCAAATCGGTGGGAACCTCGAAATAATAGTTAGCGAAGATAGTAAGACGCCAAACGTAACTATACGTACAAATTTGAATCTTGAGAAAACACTTCATGTATTGTTCCAGTTTAAAACAAATACCTCAAAAGCGTTCTGCTTTTTACAACGAGGAATGACTTCTCTAAGCGGTTGTTCGTTACCTGTCACTCGGCGGCAGTCTTCTATCAAACAGTCTGACAGAGCCGTCTCCACAGCCAGCTATCAGTAACGACCTGCCCACCGAGTCACACGCTAAACTTGTCACGCAACTGTCTGCGCCAGTAGGGATGTCCTGAAAACGAAATTAGACGTTTAACGGTTAGAAAATGCAACGGGATCCCAATCCCTAAGTTGCAATGACGTTTTCCTGCCATATGACGCAGCCGCGGCAGCTTCCAAAAATTTCCGCCAAAAATTTTACACCACATGACGCGGCCGCCACAGCCTCCTATATTTTTTTCCCACCAAAACCTTGTTGTGTTACGTCCTCTAATCGACCACGAATTTCTTCATCACATTGTCAAATTTGGTGTTGGCTCACCAGGCCGCCACAAACTGTAAATAGTTTGAGCGACTGAAGCTGTTGAAGTTGTTTTTTGAAAGTTTTCAACGCGCATGCAACCTGGAACCCAGGCTTTCGCTCTTTTGTGCTTCGATGAATATTTAGACCGCGAACGTTAACCAATGAGCGCGCCAGAATTTCTGCAGTTAGTATATGTAATAGGACTACATGCTGTCAAATTTGAAAATAATTGGATGAGAAAAAATCCGAGGACTGCGAAATTGGACGAGGCCGTAGACCGAGTCCAATTTGGCAGTTCGAGGAATTTTTTGAATCCAATTATTTCCAAATTGGACAAGCATGTAGTCCTGTTACCTATTAATTATATAGCATCCAAAAATATATGAACATGGCAAATGTTTCGCCCTCCAAACTAGTTTTTCTTGACAATTGATTGGTTTATTGAAGGTATCCAGATTTTTCTTAAATTGGACAGTTTGAGCAAAAACTGTCCAATTTATTTTAAATTTGGACAGTTGGCAAAAATTAATAAAAAATGCATCTGTTGACAATAATGGATTTTGGTGTAGCTATATAATTAGTATAGGTAATCACATGAGGCCAAGTACTATTAAGGATTAATTGCACGAGAGTTTTCAAAATTTTCCAAAATTGCCCGAGTCGCGAAGCGACGAGGGCAATTTGGAAAATTTTGAAAACTCTCGTGCAATTAATCCTTAATTGTACGAGGTCTCATGGGTCTTATCAATAAAGGGCAAAATTTATACGAAGGAAAATCAAGCGCGCAGTCTATTTTTATCTGGGAAACCTGTTTAGCGCTACGGCAATTAACGGATTAGCCAATCATTAACAGGTAATCATGCCCTCTCTTGATTACTAAAACTGCCCTCGATTAAGAAAAAATACCCTCTCTCTCAACCAATCAGCGCTCAGTAATTTTGCCCTTTATTGATAATAGTAGAAATCGGACTTACCTGCATTCTCATCTCCCTTTGCGTATCCCAGACTCGAATAAATCTGACGTCCCCAGATGCTAACAAGATACCTGTCTCCTGTTCCCAGCTTACAACCAAACCAGAACCACTCCCTGTAATCGTAACCATCGTATTTAAATTTAAATGCCATTATAACGGCCAGCCTGTTCCGTTGGTTTAGAAGGTAGCGGTAGTTTTCTCCGGCTGCGGCTTTCTATCGCCAAGCATGCCTTATTACAACAATAAAAATAACATCTTGGAAAATAATGCTGCGTTTTTTTTCCATCAATAAACCGTATTCATACTTTCAGAATTGGAATGGAACTAACCTGTATTGGAGGCTAACGGGAGGGGGGGAATTTCATAGAGCTAATGGGGGGAATTTCAAAGAGCTTTCTGTCATTTTCATTTGAAAAGATTCCCCTCACAACCCTCCATTGCAAGTTCGTTTCAGTGCAATACCGAGAATACGAATATGGTCTTTTAAACTCGCTATTCCGTATAGTTACAAACGCAGCTATATCACTGACCTGTAACTACTACATATTTACATGTAGTATTAAAATAGTCAATGGCAGACTGAGCCACTTAAAACTGTATACACTCCATCAACAGAGCTCTAAAAACTATGAAACTATGCAGCCTTATTTCAACACCAATAAAGTCAATAAGCAACCCTCGGCCTCGACGTGAAACTGAGACTCACACAAACCTCGGGTGGACGGAAGCATTCCCGACAGAGCTTGCCATGCTGTCACCATTTCCAAATTTTTTTCGCTGTAGTTCTCTCCCTCAAGATTCCTCCACACACGAACGGAACCATCATCTGAAAAATGCGTTCATATAAACATTAAAAGTGGATCATGTGCTCAAATGTCAACCTGCGATGCCTTTTCTGCTTTGGATAAAAGTCAACTGATGTAAAATTTACTTCAATTTGCGAGCATACACTGAGAACAAGTTTAGCTTCCGTTCAAGTCAACCTAGAGCAATGTGAACGATCCGAGTATTTCTACAGTTGTTAATTTTTCATGAAAGTTTTTACCTGATTTTAAGTCTAGTTTGTACGTTTGAGCGACTTTTAGCCCAATGTAATCCCCCTGTCTACCTAACAGCACTGAAGCGAGTAGCTTTCTTCCCTACCAACACCGCGTCAGGGCAATATACACGGGCCGTTTTAATTCTTAAAGGTTTCAGTGATTTTCCAATCACCCTCTCCAGGACATGTCCCTGACGGGGGTGGACTGAGTAGCTTTGGTTCTTACCTGTTCCTGTCAACAACAGTGTCAGGTCATGCGCATTGAGGAAGTCCATGCTTGTGATACGGGAAACTTTCGGGTTGTTGTTGACAATGTAGTTCATTCGCACACCTTCCTCCCAGTTCCAAATACTAAAAGACGAAAGAAAAAAAGAATTTTTACAACGTCAATCACTTGTCAAAGTTACTTTAAAGGCAACCTATGACATGTACATGTATATCTCACGGTTTTGGAATCCATTTCATAACCAACGCCAATTTGTCATATTATGGAATGGCAGAAAGTAATCTCTACATCTCCTTCCGAACAAGGTTTCCCCGTTTACTAAGGGATTCTCATAGACCAACAACAGAATGATCTAGTCTGAAAATACATTCGCCTGGCCAAATGACCTAATACGGAAAAGCCCGCCAGAAGTTTCGATTACTGAAACACACTTACCTCACCCCACCCCTGTCAGCAACTGCTAGGTGAGGTTCGTAGGGATGAAACCGAAGCACGCCTGGAGCACTCATGTTTTTGTTGATGAATATCTGGTCATCGATTTTGCCTGAAGCTGAGAGAAAAATAGACAAATACTGGTAAACAGCTGACTTGGTGTGAGTGGACGTCCTTACTGAAGACTGCAAGTACTGAGAATTTCATTTGTACGTTACTCTGACGAGACCTGCAAAGATCTGTACTGGATTCTATATTAAGCAGTCGGGAGAAATAAACCAGAGCTTTACTGACGAATTCCCGCCTCCGAGAAAGGACTGAGCCCACGGTGTTCGTCACTGAAGTTGCCAAAGTTAATTTATGCGATTAAAATCCTCTTCCATCGACCTCGCGAGGCTTCCAAAAGCTATAAAACTTGAGGTAAGGAATTATTTGGTCATTTTTGGAAGTTTTAAACGGAAAACATTGCTTGTATTTTCCTTTCAACATCACAGGAAATATGATGTTCCGAAGTGTGATACACAAAGCGGTTCGGGACACAAAGCGGATCGGGACGAAAGCTAAAACAAAGGGATGAGGCAAGACAAAGAGGTGTTCGTGCGCACGTGAAAACTCCAAAACGTCACGGTGGTTCGTAGCAGCGTGCAGTGTAGCCTCCTACGCAGGCGTTATTAGGGGATTGCGTAACCAAGTGTAACGCAATCCCCTAATAACGCCTGCGTAAGAAACTACGTGCAGTGCGACAACCTTGCCAAATTTCTATTGGTTAAAACACTTTCTGTGCGAATAAAGGCTCGACATGCGCGTTATCGTGACAATGGCCCTTTAACCGAAGGTTTGCCAAAACCAGTATTTGTTCCTCCCGGCTGTAACGATGCAGTGGGTTTCCGCCATAAACTAATTCTCACATGTTAAACTATGCTTGTTTAATTTGTCGGTTGTATGTTTTAGCAAGGTAGTCACCTTTACATCACTTGTATCACTTTACCTGTTTTAGTTTGTTGGGTACTTGTTTCGCCTGTTAATTACCTGTTTTAGCTTGTTGTTTCGCCGCCTCTCGCCGCACTCTCGAGTTCCTTTCAAATCTCCACTCTCTCTCAAGATGCAGTTGACTTTGCGGGTCGTGTTCCTCAGGAGGCTAAAACGAAAATCCTCATCAGCTTACACGATGCAGAATAAACAAAAATACACACCACATCTTTGCCTAAGTACTGACAGAGTATTAATCAATTAGAAATCAGCTAACTTAAGTACTCTGACAGCTCCACAATCTGTCGCTGATGTCAAATTGCGTCATAAAGACATGTTGCTGCAAAATAATGCAGCCTCGGAAAACTCACTGTTCTAATTACAAAAGACAACTTAGCTGACTGTAAGAGGAACACCTGAGAACGTGAATAATCGTTATGCATAGCACTGAACAATCGCACATGCGAAAAGCTCACGACAAGAGTACGATAAGAATTGTTTCGAGTAAACCAATCGCCAACCCTGCTCAAGATTACCGGTTACGACAAAATGTCATCGCATTTTGAACAAGTTTTAAAAAAGTACGAAAATCACACCACCAGACGATGATGAAAGCGATTTTTGTATTACTTGACGTGAACAGAAAATGCTAAAACTATTTAGACAGTACAGCTGCATCGTCTAAATAATGCGAGATGCCTAGTCGTAAACCCAGACAAAGATGCCACTATTTTCAAAACTAGTTCAACATTTCATTGGTCTGAAGATTACCTTCATAACAGACTGAGCAAAATAACTTGCACACCACTCAGCAAAGTTAGTGCTGACCATGGGAGGTTTAGCAGAACCAGTTTCTTCGTCGGATTCCGGATCATTGTCTTCACTTGCGCTGCTTGGATGTTTGGTGTGCTAACAAAAAGAAAGGTTTGTGCAGGATAATGTAAGTTTGCAGCAACAAACAGGTTTTAAATTTTCTACAGGCGTTGTTAAAGAGATACACGTTTTACAGTAAAAATAGAATAGATGGCGTGTTTTCATTTGCCAAATTGTTCATATGGTGTCTAGACCACTCTTTAAGTACTATGTCAAAGCTTCTCGTTGCAGATGGGAACTCTGGAACTCGATCAACTTGAAATGCCACATAAAACCCTGCCTTGCAATGTAGTTTAAGGTTGCAAGAAAACGTTTTCGAACAACATCTGCAAATTCAAGACAAGCCAAAATACAAAAAATGAAAAAGATTGGCATGCATTGTAAGTTAGTAGAAACTTGGCCATGTTCTATTGGAAATCCGCGAATCTGATTGGTTCTCCGACTGTTTTCTATTCGCCGATAGAAAACAAGCGCGCATAGCGGTGGTTTTTCTTTATTTTTGGCTCAAAAGTACACAATATTGTAGGTTCTGGAGTGCATATCCTTTAGAGTTTCTACTAAAGCAATTAGACTGCTCGCCCTTGTTTTCTACGACCGATAATCAACACGGCTGCTCCTCGTTGACTATTCGCTCGTAGAAAACTCGGGCTCGTGGTCTAATTGTTAATTACTTCTTTCTAATGACTTTCTAATGGGTCTCGTCATTTTTTATTGTTCCTGAGCTTCTTGAAAACCACGTGACAAGTAGACGGCCTATTTAAATCAATGCCAATGACATACCTCTGGACCTTTGTCAAACATTTTCCGTTTAGTGTGGAATTCGTACGAGTGAGGAAACGCCGCCCCCAGGGGACCACTGTTGGGACCTTTTGCCTGAGCCGGATCCACTTTCATCAGACGAGGTGTTTCGTTAGAATTGCTGTGATGCGGAGGAGACATGCCAGGGCTAGAACAGAAAAAAGCAAGTTTACAGACACAAGTGAAAATCATAGTTTGTAGCTTCCTACGAAGAGGTTCTTTGGCTTGTTCTGTAATCTTTCCTCCAGGAATGAATGCGTGCTGAAGCCAAAAGAACGTCTGCGTTGGACGCTGGAAAGCTACAGTTTGTTGCCCTCTAACAGTGTCTCGTTCACTCCAGGGGAATTTGAAAATAACCAAAGACAGGCTGTAACGGAAGCAGAATATATTGGCGAGACGAGAAATCACTGTTTGTCACTATACGGACCACCCACCCAGCAAATAACAAAACTGGATAGTCACAATCTTAAAGGAAGCACAGGAAACTGTTTTGAATTCTAATTACATGCGCTACACGTAAGAAGTTTTCGACACTTTTTGGCCCAGAATCAAAAGACACACAAGAAAACGCTTAGCACAATCAATTGGAATTGGAAATACTTTAATTCAAACAATTCCTTTTACTCACTCTGATCCTGTGTGATAGGGCATGGGAAATCTGCCAGGTGACGAAGGAGCTGAGGTGGAAAGACTGGATGCTGTTGATGAGGTGATCCTTTGAGGACAGGCGGCAATGGTGGCCTGAAATTTGACATCATTATACATCAGCTGATCACAACAAATTCTGAGGTATCTGCAATCACAAACTTGCAAGGCAAACAAAATAAACTGAGTTATATACGTCCAATGCCTCCAACGGCCCGATTTTTCGTTTAATTTCCCTTGGATGTTTGAAAAATGTGGATCCACGCACTGTATCACCACGTCATCATCTTTCTAGAAAACAAGCACATTTACCTTTAAGGTAATCCCGTTGACTATCTTTTTGGCGATTTCGGCAACACCCACAAATGGATCAACAGACAGATTGAGCAGAGCCTGCAATTTGTAATCAAAAATTAATTTAACATTGCTTGTAGAACCGCACAATCGAATTCCATATAATAATAAACGTGCACAAAATCAAATAGTGCACGATATTACAGAATTTTTTTTCGCATGCATTTTGGCGTAGGTTGAGGTTAATTTTAAGCTGTGTTTATATTGAGTTATGGTGCACTTGGTAAGTTTGGACAGCACCCAAGAAGCTAGAGTTACTCTTGGGTGTCGCCTCAAGCAGCTCGTACACTACTTGCATGCTCTTCAAACTTGGCGCATGCACAATAATTCGATAACAGCATGAACCAATTGCTAACTAAACTCAAAAATTTATATTGTGTTGGTTACTCAATTAAGTGTTTGAATTTGGAGCTCAGCTGGCAATCTTCAGTATTCTTGTTGACCTTGGTTTGAACCTCCATGAGAGTTCCTGTTATAGTTTTGTGTTCTTTTAGTTTTCGTTATTCTCAGTTTGTCACTGCACGTTCGCTCTTTGTGTTTGTTTTTTCGTGTAGGTCTGATTGTATTCACTCTCTCAAGTAGGTCTCTAACCTAATTCTAACCTAAACATGTCTGTGGTTTGCCTATAAAGTTGAAGAGCCTTCAAGCACAAGTTGATGTTGAAGGAGAAGTTAAAGTACAAGTAGTAGCAGTAGTAGGAGTCATTTATATCTGTAGCAGCAACAGATTAATACAGACGAAGACACTTTCCATCTCAGACTTCTGGTACCTCTCGCTTTGCGAGCGCTCAGCAAATCTACATGTCTAAATGCTCAGCAAATCTACAAATGATTTTTCAACTGAAAACAAAATTCCAAGGTGCCAAGAATAGCAATCATAATGTTAACAACTAGCAATGTACACCATGGGAGTATATTGGAACAATTCGCCGTCTTAATATTGTAATTTTAATGCATTGTTTATTTAGCTATATCGTTACATATTATCGTTACCTATTATGATACTGTACATAGTCTTTTTTTCTATTAATTTTGTAATAGTAGGTGTCCCCAATTAGCTCTATGAGCTAAATACATAGACACGGCGATTGATTGATTGATTGATTGATTGATTGATTGAAAACAACTAAATAAATGCAATATATTGATTTTATCTCCAACTGTTATGAGCTAAATACATAGACACGGCGATTGATTGATTGATTGATTGATTGATTGAAAACAACTAAATAAATGCAATATATTGATTTTATCTCCAACTGTTATGAGCTAAATACATAGACACGGCAATAAAGAGATTGATTGATTGATTGATTGATTGATCGATTGATTGATTGATTGATTGATTGAAAACAACTAAATAAATGCAATATATTGATTTTATCTCCAACTGTTATGAGCTAAATACATAGACACGGCAATAAAGAGATTGATTGATTGATTGATTGATTGATTGATTGATTGATTGATTGATTGATTGATTGATTGAAAACAACTAAATAAATGCAATATATTGATTTTATCTCCAACTGTTATGAGCTAAATACATAGACACGGCAATAAAGAGATTGATTGATTGATTGATTGATTGATTGATTGATTGATTGATTGAAAACAACTAAAGAAATGCAATATATTGATTTTATCTCCAACTGTTATGAGCTAAATACATAGACACGACAATAAAGAGATTGATTGATTGATTGATTGATTGATTGATTGATTGATTGATTGATTGATTGATTGATTGATTGATTGATTGATTGATTGATTGATTGATTGATTGATTGATTGATTGATTGATTGATTGATTGATTGATTGATTGATTGATTGATTGATTGATTGATTGATTGATTGATTGATTGATTGATTGATTGATTGATTGATTGATTGATTGATTGATTGATTGATTGATTGATTGATTGATTGATTGATTGATTGATTGATTGATTGATTGATTGATTGATTGATTGATTGATTGATTGATTGATTGATTGATTGATTGATTGATTGATTGATTGATTGATTGATTGATTGATTGATTGATTGATTGATTGATTGATTGATTGATTGATTGATTGATTGATTGATTGATTGATTGATTGATTGATTGATTGATTGATTGATTGATTGATTGATTGATTGATTGATTGATTGATTGATTGATTGATTGATTGATTGATTGATTGATTGAAAACAACTAAATAAATGCAATATATTGATTTTATCTCCAACTGTTATTACAAAGACTAACCTTCCAGACATTTGCATACACATTGGACTGGAAACTGGAAGGAAGTGAATTCTGTGAGGTAGAACGCCGCAGATCTTTTATGCCTGGAATAAATTCATTACTGCCTGAACTACCGCTACTACTGCTGTACGTCATGAGAGCTGGAGATGCATGTTGGCCTGCAAGAAAATACAATATCAAGTAATAAAACAAAACTGAATTGAGTTTATTAAAAATAATTAGTACTTTGGTTACAGCAAGGTTCAATGCTGACTATTTAACAATATGATTATGAGCTTGAGATTTCTATCACATAGAAATCAAGAGCGAAAATGTAATTGTTTTAGTATAAATATACTGGTCGTTCAAAACTTCACCAGTAAACTGTATAAATCTTCTTCACAGACATTTCGAAAACGTCAAGAAGCGACTGCCATTTTGTTGACAACCGCACTGCTATGCTACTCACTATCTACCCGGTATCACAGAATAGATAGTGGGTAGTGTAGCCAATCAAAGAATGGCATTCGTGATAGAACACTAGTAGATTTATACTAAAAACCTGTATGAAGGCCAGAGTACCAGGCAAGTCTCTTTATGGATCTACCAAACAACCACCCAAGTAGATAGATGTTTGAAGTTGCTTTGCTCGATGGTACTCCATTCCCAATCTGGTTGTTACTTTTGGTGTCTTACCAGTTTGATTACACAGAATTCTCAAAGAGTTAGTGTGAGCCAATTAACCAATTGACTCCTAAACCGGCCGTAACCGTTGTTCCGCTTCTGACGTCATCAGCTTTGACCAAATTAGGAATCCCATTTACCCCCGTTCTGCAGGAGGGAAAGAGCTTTCCAATGATACCCAGATGATATTGATTGGGCTAATGGAGCTTGAAATATGCACAAAAACGCTTAGAAATTTCCGCCAAAACCTAGGGGGAAAATCTCCCTCACTTACCCTTGGCTACTCCATGTTAAGTATTTCCCGTCTCATTGATGCTTTCGTGGCAATTCTTGAACCGAAAGCAAGCCCGGTAAAAGGCCAACAAAAGCATAAAAAAGATACGAGGAAAGGAGAAAGGAAAAGCGAAAAATAAAAATAAAGAAATCGAAAAGCCTAAAGAGGTGGGTCATTATCTCGTCCAAATTTTGATTTGTGTGCATACCCGCACTAAAATGTCGTTAAATGCGATGCTAGTGAAAAACCTGGCATGTCTTTATTTTGCAAATGCATTTTAGAGACATTTGAAGCATATTTAGCCTATAACTGACTAGAAAATGTTCAGCATGTCTAGAAAACACGTTATTTTCAAAAATCTCCAGGAGTCAATGGAGCTAGAACTAATTTTATCCGGGTTTCCATAGCATGAAGTAACTAGGAATATGTCTACATATACTCCCTCCTCCGGATCAGATGTTAGTCAATGGCAGGGTTACCCCCACCATTAAATTTACCGGTACCCACCTAACCGCCACCTGATTAGCTAAGTTGGTAGAGCGCTGGGCTGCTGTGCGGAAGGTCTCGGGTTTGAGCCCCAGACCGGACCAACACTCAGGGAAAATGTGTTGCCTTTGCAATGACATCTGCGAATGGTTAGACGTCCTAGTCTTCTCGGATAAAGACGAAAAACCGTAGGTCCCCCTATCTTCAGTGTTACAGTAAGAAGGGGACGTTAAAGAACCCATGCACTTCTCGAAAAGAGTAGGGAACGAGGTTCCCGGTGTTGTGGTCTGGCCTCGTTTCACGGGTGGGTGCTTAACATAGGGATAACCTCACTGCACCTTTCCCCCTTGGACGGAGTTTTGAGTATAATTATGAGTAAGAACACAATACAGTGCCCCTGACCAGGGCTTAAACCAGTACAATTTTCCATTACAGGCCACCCTGCTTCTGAAAAACAAATACACATATAGCAATTCTTACTGCCATTATTTATTTGAATCCTTACCGCTGACTACAGGTGGATTAGTTGCAAAGCTATTAAGATGAGATGTCGAGAAGCTTGCACGCATTCCTTTAGAATTCTTGCTGACAGTCCCAGGACTAGTGTGTGTTATCGCCTCCATAACGGACATTGGGCCAGAACCTACAACAATCCAACCACTGGGTGTGATCGCTGCTGCAGGAGGCGCATTCTCCTTTTGCCGATCCTCTTCAAGGAATTGAAGCGCCACTACTCCAAAGTTAGCTTCAAACTGCACCACCAGACTGTGAAGACCGACAACCAGTTCCTATAAATTTAACAAAAAAAGATGCAATAGATCAACCCTTAAACTCAAAGTGCTGGTTGTTTGGGGGCCGTCCAACAGACAAGAATGCTCGTCGGAAATTTTGAATTTAACCCCTAAAGGAGACCGATCATTGACCCCTAAAAGATAAAAAATACCAGAACTAAAATTATATGTCTATATTTCTTAGCATGCAATCCTAAATGAGAACTTTCTTGGCTTGCAACCCAAAACGAAACCTTGATGTCTAAAAATATTAATGTTAACCCAGAACATCCAAAGTGAGCCAAACATTCAAAATTTACACCCCTAAGCGAGAAAACAAGCATCCCCGGCCAGTCTATTTCCCCTCCCCCTGGGGGAGGAATGAGGTGGGGTGAAAAAACAGCAGTTGGTATCAACAGGTTTGCCGAAGATTGCAGTTTGTAGGAACATGTTTTATTTCATGTAATACGTTTGAAAAAATGGTTACTTGCCAAAAAAAAACAGAATGATGTACCTTTCTAACAAGTGGACTTCCATCCAAGGACAGCTGCGTCAGTGTCATTGCCACTCCAAAATCAATCTGGTTTGCCTGGTCAGATCTATCTCCAGTGTTGGTTATGAATCTTCCTAAAGCAAACACTGCTGCAGCCCGAACCTTCAAGAAAGCAAAAGTTTAAAGTTTGCAAAATGCTACTCTTGGCGGCGGGGAGTGGAGGCTGAAATGAAAAATCCGGGCCACAGCTGGACCACAATATGAAGGCTAGGCCAAGACAGAAGGAAGGCCAAAGCCATTAATGTCCAATGCTCCACTCAGAGCTAAATGCCCCAAATGGCCCAAATGAGTACTAAATGTACAGTGGGTATAATTATTACAAAATGTTTGGTACGTGACTCCACTGACTTGACCAAAATCTCAGATAAGTTGTGGGATTAAAATTTGTCAGTAGTTATTTACATTTATCAAGAGCAGGGTGAGACAAAATTCAAATACTTGGCTTGGCAAGCTGTAATTTTGTCTTACTAGACCAAATCTCTGAGGCACTAGCCCGAAAAATATCATTTTGACTGATTTTGGCCAGTTTACATTTTACTTTATCTGAAGAAAAGATTTGCATTGTTCACTTTCTCTCATGACACAAATGTGTAAAGTTGGCCATCAAAAAAACAACAAAAAAACAACCAACATTGCTTCACTCATGCTTGCCCATTGACAATCTGTGATAATAAGGTGCAAATCCAACCAATCATTTTGCTCATCCTAGGCTATCAGGCAGCCTTTTTGTCGCACCCTGATGAAGAGAATTGAGGAATACACTAAAATGTCTTTACAGCTGCATAATTTTACTGCCCCTCACCTCTGGCAGTGGGTCAGAGAGTAAACAGTACAGTTTGTCTGGGGCACTGTCCCTCACAGCACACCACCTGGCAGCCTCGTAATTGTACCAAACCCTGCCGAGGCATATGGCCAGCCACTGTCGTAAGAGAGGGTGGGGGTCAGTCAGCTGCTCCAGACAGATGGCTATTAAATTGCCTTGAACACAGGCTTCCTGAAAATTAACAAAATCACATTAGGGTTTATCCCAGAGAACATTTGGGAAACTAAGAAAAAAAATCAATGATCCAAAGAAAGATTTTTTCAGATGCTCATGGTGACTAAGTCATAAATTATTAAAGAATCTTATTGTGTTGTTTCAAATCCCCAACCTCACCAAACTGGAAACTGTAGTTAAATAGCTTCATACATCCTGTGAGGAATTGTTACTTTTTAATCCCCCCCCCCCCGCCCCACTTCAAACCAACCCATCTAAATTTCCAAAGACCTCCTGTGAGATCGGTATCAGTATATGCTAGAACCAAACAAGTAAATTATCATAATAAAAATGACCTTGCGCAAAACAAATCTCTTAAATACACTCACTTGACCAGTTGGATATTCATTAACAATGACTGACAACACAAATGCTGCCATGGTTCTGTGCTCAGCCTAAAACAAAGAACCAATAATTTTTAGCTTGTAGTGCTTTAGCCACATTTATTGTTTCCAGACATCTCAGGTACTGAAAACAGGTTTGATACCTTTTTATTACAAAAACCACAGTTCTTCATCCACTGGTTACAATAGTCGCTAAACACATTATTGTATGATAACCATGAGTTGCTGAATGTCTTACCGGCATATATGCATCTGCCAAAACAGATAAAAAATATTTATGTCCATTGTCCTTCACTAGATCTGCTTGGCATGACTGCAAAAATGAACAGAAATCAGTGTTTCAAATGCTCTGACTTATGACAATATCTAACAAAGAGACCGTAATGCTAACATCAGCCTCGTAAGCAAGCAGATCTACCAACAGTGCTGGACGTTTGTAGGGCACATCCTCAATCTTGATGGTTTCCATCCAGTACCCTTTGATGACTTGCTGCAAAACCACGAAGGTAAAGGGAGCAATCCCCCCATTAATTTTACATTATTGAGTGAAGCAGCAGTCCATGTTGTTGCATGAAACCAGGTGGCTAGGAGAATTTCCTACACATTCCCCCTGTAGCAAGTAGGTCACAAGATAATATCTTGCAGACATATTACCCGAAATTAAATTCTACAACAACAACAAAAACTCAGGTGAGTGACCTACACTGTCAACTGCCAATATCTTTGCCCAGATGAACACTAACAGAGGCCTTAACTCCCTGGCTGAACTCTGAAGAAGCTTGAGCACATAAGGAAAGATGCCGACAGACAGTGCCTAGAGATGAAAATAAAACTTAAATTATTATATAGTGAGAAGCAATATTCCTAATGGATGGAAATAATCAACCGCAAGTTAAATAATTTAGAATTAAATACATGTAATTTAGAATTTAGAAAATGTATGCCATTAAAAATGGGGATTTGCACTTGAAACTGAAAGCTTAAGACACTTACCAGATTGACAGCCCACGGTCCTAAATCCAAGAACCTTCCAAGCAGATCCAGGGCTCGCAGTCTGTGCACCTGACTCAGGAGAACCTGCAAAACTATTGGCAGCTGTTCAGGGGGGTCCCGGTCTTCTGCACCCATGGCCAGCCATACTTGAAATGCTGTCAACTGCTCTGAGAAGAATGGACTATGCTAAAAGAGAACAAAATTCAAAACACTTTATTTACCAATCAAGGAAGAAGTACTAAGAGAGGAAGTCAAACAATTATTACTTCCAACTGGCTGGATGACTGACTGACTACCTGACTGACTGACTGGCCAACAGACAGACAGACCGACATACTAGACAGCCGGCTGACTTAGATAAATTATGCAGGGCTGTCATTAAGGGCCGTAACCCGTAACACCTGTTATGGCCGAGTATGCTTGATTTTCCGTTGGTGCTACGGGTGAAATTGCTTGATGTCGATAGAATTCAACCACAAAGTAACAAGTTTGTTATGGGTTTGGAGAACGAGGCTGCAGGTGATGCAAAACGTAATGACAGCCCTGAAATGCTCTCTACAGTCACACACCTTAAAGCTCCCTGGGTTTTCAATCACATCATGCAACTGAGACAGACAGATATCAACGGCTAAATCCCATGCATGCCTGCCAAATTAAATAAAAATAATTAATTAACAAAGATAATTATTCACTTTGCTGTCAAGTGTCCTCTAAACATGTACAAGTATTAATAAAATTATTAATTACAGCATGACTGCAAATTATTTAGACTGTCAGTGCTTAACAGATTATTACGATCAAGAAATAGTCTTAATTATACATTTAGAGATAGCTGAGCTCCAAAAAGAGAAACTGTACCCTTTTATTCTCAGTTCTCATTGTCCGTCCATCCCATCCCTCTCTCTCAATAGCTGCCACCTCTTTGTGCTGTCTCCATTTCGATTATAATTTTTTACATACACCTGTTTATCGTTTTATATTATGTAGACTTGCTTATTTTTCATCCGTTTCAGCCTTTCATTTCTTCATTCATCCTGCTCAAATTCTAGTTTCTGCCCCTCCATCCCACCCCACCCGCCTTGATAGACTTTATTTACTTACTTACCACATTGGGTGCATGTAGGTGGGGGGTAGTCTGGGACTCGAAACAGGTGTACAGTTGTATGATCTCATCACTCTCTCGGCAAGAAGGAAATTCCTGAACAAGCTTGCAACTAGTAGATCTTGTCGAAACAGCTTGTGAAAGAGGTCTACAAAACAATATGGAACAGAATTAATAACACAAGGTGACAAGTTGTATATTTAACAATTACTCCACGAGCGCACATTGGATATGAGATGGTGGGATATAAGGATATAAGGTGCACAGCGCCGAGTTGGCTAAAACCATCTCATATCCAACAAGCGCAAGTGGAATAATTGTTTTATTAAAAACGTCCCAAAACTATTGTACAAACATTGCAAAAATGCATTCTTTTACGAGTACATGTACCTCTTTGGTAGGTCAATGGTATATGAACTCATATAATAATACTATTGCCTCTAAGCCAATCAAAACTCAGGAAATGCAATATACCACAGCTAGTTTTAAATAAAAACTATTATTACATGGCTACAATGGCACTGTTATCTGGGCTAGTTTTCACTAAAACGACAGAATTGGAAGCAGAAGTTATCACAAGAAGCAATCTGAGAACATTGTGCTCATACTGTGGTTTTGATTTGCTTCCAATTATGCAGTGTTTACAATTTACCAAATTGAATTTTTCTATTCTGTCACTTTTTTACCCCTCTCACAGTGCCTCTCTCCACTCACATGCATTAATGGGTACCAACAAAATAACGCGAGGGGGTAACTCTGCGATGGACTAGCATCCCATCCAGTATGTAGGATATATATGTAGGATAAGCTCCGGCCTGAATGACCACTAGGCTTGTGTACAGACTTAACCTTTTTTACCAAATATACACATGCGAATCAACATTGTCAAGTTGTACTCAATATTGATCATTGTTTCAAGACATTATTCATAAATATAATTTAATGGGCTTTTAATTAACACATTTTATTATATCTGGTACCTCTCGGCAACATGTTCCACGCAATGGTGTCAGTCACAGCAGTAAAAATCCAGTTCAGTTCACCAAGAGGTGTTCTTCTGTCATTCAAACGACCAGGTATCCTTGACAACAAAAGAACAAATTTACACATGTCTAAGGTCACAGTTCCAAGTAAAACAAAATTATACCGTCAGGTTAGTCAGGTCAAACTTACTTTTCTATAAGGTCAACAGTAATACCAGGTACAAGCTTGCTACTTTTTTGACTACAAAACCTGAAATTAAAATAATATAAGGTACATGTGTAAATATGCATAAACAGGTAACTAAAATAGCAAATATTAATATTTAATTTATAACAAGCACCTCCAACTCCACAAAAGTATATTACCTGTTTTGTGCTTCACATTAATTTTTTACATGCGTGTACCTTAATTGAAAACATTTGATAATCTATTGATGACCAGTAACTAGAATTCTTATATGCATGGGTAAATAGGGGTTTCAACAAAATTTGAAGTTAAAATGGCTGATTTGAGTAAAGTGAGCAAGAGTTTGACAGGATCTTTCTTTAATTACTTACTACAATTTAAGGGAACAGAAGAAGCCAACATCTCTGAGCGAAGTAAAGACAAAGTGAAGCACCGGTAACCCTCACAAAAACTCACCATATTAAGGCCACCTTGATAGGCGTGCTCAGGCAGGAGGTGAAGAGGTCTGCAGGTAGCTCTGGGTTCATTGGTAAAAGCTGATTTGCATCACATGATGCCAACTGAATGCAGTTCTTAACAGCAAGTGGAACTGGCATGGGGGTACCCTGGGCCAAGCAACGCTGTAAAAAAGGAAATAAAGAAAAGGTCAAACTGCCATCAAGTGGAAAACATTTGGATCTGCAAACAGTGGTAGTACCCCTAGTTTGCGCACAGCTGTCTACTATTTCCTAAAGTGGAAAAGTGCAATCAGGGTCAACTCTAACAATGCCTACTGTCAAGGCAACCAATTAGAGCATGCTCCCAGATTCTGGAGAAACAGAAGATACTTGAAGTGGAACACAATTACTGTAGCACTTGTTCGCTGTTTTGCAGATGTCACTTGACTGCTTTAGGATCTCACAAGCATATGTTTTTGGTAGGTTTCTTCACTTGGTTTAATTTTTCTCAGCTAAAAATCACAAATACTCAAAATAGACCTGTTCGCTGGGACTGGAAGAGTGTGTTGCCATGAAAACATTATTTAATTATAACTGTAGGTGTGCCACTTGTAGAACAAAATGTGCCAAGTTTCAATTGCCTCAGTCTATAGAAAACTTACCAAACTAGCCCTATTTATATACTCCATATAAAACTGAGTTAAGTAGACGATATCTTCAGTCTCCTAATTTGCATATTTTACCAACTTTTTAAACTTAAATATCTCAGGAACTACTAACAGATATTTGAAAAAGGAAAACGGCATTGTTAATCTTACCTGGAGTGCTGCATGATTCCCTTACAAAAGCAAGGTGTAAAAATTTGATCATAGTTATGTAGCACTATAAAGCAGGTGAACAACTGTATCTGATTAGTATCTGAGTTGTCTATGCTAGGAATGGGAGGTTCCGGTTATTAGAGGTTTATCTTTACATTAAAGGGGCACTGTCACAGGGTTTTTTGCTGTTTTCAGCTTCATTCATTACTCAATTCATTACCTGGTACCTTTACTTGTGCTCAAAATGCTCCTGATGGACTAACAGGAAGATATCAAACGAATTGTGGCTCAGAGAGCAAACCATAACGAATTTCTGGCGATATTTTCAAGGAATGGCTCTAGAATTTGAAAAAACTGGCTAGTTACATGTATTTCAACTTTTAATCCACTTCCATCCTTGCCATCCTAAGTGATAGGCGGCAATAAACGGTTTCAATGTAGTGATATAGTCCAAGGTAACAAAACTATACCATTATTTTTGGGTTTCCATTGATGTAGGAACATATTTCAGCATTTTAAAATGTCGCCAAATGCCGTGACAGTGTCCCTTTAAAAGTTTTATTTTTACCATTCTCGATGCTGATCTTTTTCTAACAAGGACATAAAATTGATAATCACCTCTTGTTCCTGCTCACGCTGACCAGCAAACTGAATGAATGATTGAACAATGAGTCCAGCATTGTTACAGTCGTAAACAAAAATCGATGGGCTTCCCATCCACGTTTGTAGATCGTACACAGACAACGGAATGTACTGGGTGTAGCTCTGCCAAAAACATATATCACATTTTAATTTAATAACAAGTGGGTAAATAAATTAATTATCAAATCCCAAAATGGTTGCTCAATTTTAAAGGTGGAGATTCTTGGGAGCAGAGATGGTGCAGTGGCGAGAATGACTGCCACAACACCAATACAACCCAGGTTTGAATCCTAGACCTGGCAACATATTTGAGTCAAGTTAGTTGTTATTTCTCATCCTTGTTCTTGAGGGTTTTTCTCCAGATTACCCAGCTTTCCTCTTTCTATAATTCCCAAATTGCCAAAGATCTGGAAACAGTGGATGAATTGCCACTCTGTAGATATTCTTACACGATGGGCATTTGAAAACACGACAGAAATGTAGAAAACACAAGCCACTGCCAGCTTACTTTGTTGAAAACCCAAATCTCCCCATTTGCAGTTGCTCTTGGTACCCCATGACCATTATAATGGAAGAGCACTCTCTCCTCCTGCAATGTAAACAGCAATTCAAAATTTAAATTATAGTTCAATCAGTGTTCAATAGGCCTGCAATCCAACCAAAATACTGATTTTAAATAGCACACACTGCTCAAGGCTCTCATTAGACAGCTGCTTGCAACAGGTGATTTTCCAGCTATCGTTAGCCCACAATAATGTAGGCCAGCATAATTATTTTGAGCAAGCGAGTGCCACCTTGGATTGAGGGAACAGTATATCTGCCAACTCTCATGCATTGTGGGTGAGTCTCACGATTGTGGGTTGAAAACTTCAATCTCACGCCTACGGGTCAATTACATGTACGTGTACCTACGCACCACTGAAAAATCTGAGATACAGTACCGTATCTCAGTCTCAACTGACACAACTTCTAAAAATATGTAAACGTGAAGTAATGCAAGAAGAGAAACATTCATCTAAACAATGGTACTTCACCAAATTTTCAAACTTTAAAAGGCACTTGGGATGACGTTTCGACAATGTTGTGTTAGACAAAACACATCCTAGGACCGGGAAATCTTCAGACTGTCTTCGGAAATGATCAGGTTGCCTTCGAAAACCCTCATTCTTTTGACTCAGAAAAAGTTGGAAGGTAGAGAAAAATAGAAGTTTGGGGTGAGAGGGAGGGCAGCCTAAGTAGTGGGATTGGGGCAGGAGAGAAGTGTTTGAGAAGGGAACTTTTTTCTTTCTCCTCCCTGCCTACATTTTCACATCTCAACCCTCTGCCCCCTGAGTCACACTGTACATGTATGTCACTATGTTGATTCCTTGGATTCATGCGTTTCCGCCACCTGAATATTGTATGTTGTTTACTTACATAGGGGGGTCCTGGGCACCCCACCCCCCCCCCCCCCAAGCTACACCCTTGTCCAAAATGCAGCCAAAATGCAGCCACATACAAACAAAAGTTACCATATCTAGTAAGCATTCCTCCTCCAAAATACCCAAACTGCAGGTTACCTGTTCTGGGTTGAATAATTTAGTTTTTGCAAACTGCCCTTTATTTTTAAAGCTGTTGTTTGGACATAGTAATGACTAAAAACCCTGATTGCTGATTGATCAACATCATGATGGTGCCTCATACATATAACATAAAGAAACCTCCCAGCATTCTTGTTAAATCTGGAACTTTTCAGATTAAAAGATTTAGTCTCCATTCTAATACAAAATGTAACTACATACTAGCCTATAGCTACATATTTCTGTGAATGTAAGTTTTAAATCATTGGTACAAGACAAAGACCATCTCTCACAAAAAAGTACCACACTTCCAGAAAACATAAACCACTTCTCCTTGTAATGCATGTGCATATTAGCATGCAGCAATTTCAAGCGATGTCAAACAAAGTACAGTGTACATACGGCCAATGAAGGCTATAATTATATTAATTACACTGAGCAGTACCTTGGCATTTCGACGCAGTGAGGTGCACAGTTTCTTCACCTCCTCAACTGTGGGATCAAGACTCTGCTTATAGCGTGCCTGAAAAGAAAAAATACTCCCATCAGGGCAGGGTGAGACAAAATTTAAAAACTTGGCTTCCCCTTGCCCGAGCTTACATGTACTACCCCAAATCTCTGAGAAGGTAGCCTGAAAATTGATTTCAGTCACTTCTTAATTTTACATTTTACTTTATCTGAAGAAAATATTTGTCAGTATTGTTTGGACTTTCTCTCCTGAACTGTCTGCTAAATACAAATGTCTGAAGTTTGTCATAAAAAAACAACCAACATTGCTTCACTTATGTCCACTTCTTGCTTGCCCATCGGGCAACCTGCAATAAGAACTTGATGATCATTTCAAATCACTAGTACAAAGGCTATCGGACAGCCTTTTTGTCGTGCCCTAGAGATAATTTCTCGGTATCATTGCAAGGTATAATGGCCATAAGTTGCTGTTAAGGCAGACAACGGAGATGAATCTAATCTCGATATTATGTTAACTTTATTTTTTTACTGCCTTGTTGATCATGATGAATAGGGCACAATGTCCAGTAGTTAAAAAACGTCACCCTACCCTTGCGTAGAAGTTAATAAAAGAGTACTGCCTTGTTGATCATGATGAATAGGGCAAAATGTCCAATAGTTAAAAAACGTCACCCTACCCTTGGCTGCCAGCGTTCATATTGTTCCTGTAGCTTGTTGCCGACAGTTTCCAAGGCCTTCTGGGGACTCATAGAGAGAGGATCTGTTGAAAACAAAGACAAATCTCCATATAGGGAGAACGCTCCTTCACTAAAACTCTGTAAAAGTCTGCCGTAAAACTCACAGCTCCCAACAACCCATGTTTACCAGATTCACAGGTAACAAATTTCAGCTGGTGAGGAGTATCAACAATGTACCACAAGCACAATGAACAAAATGCAAATTAAATGGTATACATGTACTTTGATGGATTGAGTAGTGATGTGATAACCTTAATTCCGACCACTGCTGTTACAAAGAAGCCTATACAATGTGCCCACGGCATCACTGTCACACACAAGGCGGCACCTAAATGTTGATTACAGGGCATGTTTTACAACTGTTGTGGAGGTCATTTATCAGAAATACTATCTCCACTTTTATGCTCAACTATTTTTCCTGAAGGTTAAAAACTTCGAAAAGACAAGGAACAAGTTTCTTTCTGGAAATGGCACATGAAATTTTTCGCATTGGCTCATGACAGCCGAAATTGATCAAAACTAATTTGTGAAGGAACCTTGGTACAATGCGAGCCATCTCAAGCTTCCTGTGAGACATTGGTGCACTAAGGTCTCTGGGAAAGCTTAACCATCAAACACAAATTTCACAATGGCTAGTCGTAGTCTAGAACTCAAGAGTGAAACAGAATCTCTGCAAAAAAAGCAGCAAAAGAGTACAACAAAGAGCACTATTAACTAAAGATAAAGAATACTCTGAAAATCTAATCTGACGTTGATGTTTTTTATTTGACGCATATTTTTGAAATCTGCAGGTTTGAGGTCCTAATCCCCAGGTTTTTTGCATGTCATGGGGGTTGGAAGGTCTGCACATTCCAATATGCAACACTCTGCCATGTAAAATGTTATGCACTGATGAACATCACCAACGGCATGGCAAGAATGTCCGGCCAAAAAAATATTTTTTGGAGGGCAGACTCCTCTGAGTTCTCCTCTACAGTGCAAGGTGTTTACACAGAAAATGATCCTCTATTTTATTTTGAAGAATCACAACAAACTTAAAAACAAAGAAATTTTCGGCAGGATTATGAAATCATATATATGTATGCATAATATAAAGTACCTTTTTGCACCATAGCGTGTTCAATTAATACGAACCAGGAAAAATGGTCAACAATCCACTCGACTACGAAAATATCATTCAGTTACACAGGTTTAGTTGCGTAACTTCAAAAAACTACGTTATTAAGTTCAAAACTAGTTCTAGAATATTGATCAGGGCGATTAGCTGTGCGTATTTTTTTATAATTCAAACAAAATGTTCACTGTACAAGTTCGCGTGCACAGATACAACAAGCTTTAAACAGCTGAGGCTGACTTAATAACCCGGAAATTATGCGGAACAAAACAAAAGTGAAAGCAATATCCCCGAGAATTAGATATTTTACTCACCGATCCAGCACTCCATCCTTGCACATGGTGAGGTTTTTACCACATCGGGAGGGTCGACGCCAATGTTTAGGCACAAAACAAGCGCTACGCTGACGGTTTTCATCTAGAATAAAACCGTCAACATTAACAACGCAAAATAAAATTGTATGCTCGCTGCAAAATTAAAGGAGTGTTTATAAACGATCGATGGATCACTCACTCGCTCTTTCATACGCCATGTCTGAGCCAAAGGTCTCGATCCTTCGATCAACTCCTTATGGCGTTTCTTCATGAAGCATAGCGGCAACTGCCAGTCGACAATCTCGCCTTCGTCCTCATCGCAGAATAAATCATCGTAGTCATGCTCGTCAGCCGACATCTTGGAAGCCTTCATTTACTCCAAAACAGAATTCGAGGCTCCAAAATCTTAACAACATCCATCTTGAACGGCTTCTAATTCTCGCAAATTCGCCGAAACGTAAAAGGTGAAACAACGTGTTCCTCCGCCGGTCCCTGATTTCGACTGCGCATGCTTATGTTTATGTTTACATCGTAATGGACATACCGCGGGCGCTGGTTGGAGCGTTTCTTTTGAAGCCTGATCCATCGTGGACTCTGATCCTGCGTGATCTCTTATGCCGTCACAAGCCAATCTATCCAATGAATTTTGTTTTTTCATTTCAACATTCGCTGTACATGAGGAAACCATTGTCTGAACTCTGATCAAATGCCACTCATACGGTGTGAAAAAACTTGTGCCAGGGATACCAGTGAAAATCACGAGACTTCTTAATGTAATTTTTTTTTCTTTAGAATTTCTTATTTCACAATAGTCCAATTCTCCGATATCGGATATATTAAAATTCAGCCTAACACAATAGAAATCAATACGAAGCTCTGGGGAATAAATCCGACAAACTCTATACTTTATTCCCGAGAGCTGAGGTCTATTGTTTTAGGCTGAATGTTAAAATATCGAAATTGGTCTAAAATCGAAAGTTTGAAAATCACGAACTTTTTGGCATTTTCTTTTTGTTTGTTATTTACTTCATTCACGCAATATAAAACTCTCATCAGTTTTTAATCTTATTTTGATAAGAGCCTGCATTAATTAAACAGCTGGGAATCACAAGGATTTTTAACCCCATTTCCGCTTCCTGAGATCCTTGCGAAATTCGAAAATCAAATACCATAACTTCACCCTTGTCGGGAAGAAAGCCTCACAAGCCTACAATGAAATTTTTTCACTTCAGGCTGCTCTAACCAACTGATTTTTATGCTGACTCAGCAGCTTTCCATGGCTTTGAAATGCTTGGGTTTAGCGGATTATGATTCGCAAAACAACCTGGAAGACATGACCAAGCGTGCGAACATAACGTGGTTCAGTCACAATTCAAGCGCTAACTTTTACAGCACCCTAACGCGTGCACGTCACGAGAAAGGGAACGAGGATGATATGTTTTAATTTAGTGACTTTCGGATACATCCGAATAAAGAAGAATTATTGTCTGACCATAAACCATGATCTGTCTGGCAATCACCATACCGTCACATCTAGCTACATCTGACACATCTGTCAACCTGAAAGCAAGGGAGTAGCCCAGGAGGTGGGGGGTGTGGGGTCCTGGGGTGCCCGTGACCCAGTATTTTACGGTATTTCATGGTATTTTACTTTATATTCACACTGAAAGTACTTTCAAAATATCTCGACAACAACAATAAGTTAGAGGGGGTAAGTTTCTAAAGAAACTGTGGTGCTGCGTCGGTGGGAAGTATAACAATATAATTTGGTTTTATCAACTGGGTTGATAATGTCAATTGGCCACCGTAAAGAGATTCAAGAGCTGACGTTTCGAGCGTTAGCCCTTCGTCGGAGCGAATCAAGGAATTGTGCGTCGTGTGTTTTTATATACAGAAAGATGGAGCTTCGCTATTGGCTGGTGCCTGGTAACGTGAAAACTTCGGAATAAATTAGGTGAATGAAAAGCGTTCGTTGATACCGTTAGGTCGAGTCTCAATGCCGGCAAAACAGAGTTTGGTTATTAGCTCGAGGCAGAAACTACAGTCCTTAAATGACTACACAATGAGTATTCCTATAGAGGGTGTTCCAATAAACAAAAGCAATCAAAGTAAATCTCTTGGGCTTATTATTGATGAAAATCTCTCGTGGGCCCACATTAATAAAATCTCTAAAAAAAAGTATCCTCTGGTATCATGAGGTGCTCTTAAGCGGGTCAGGCCATTTGTCTCTATGCACACTGCAATGAAAATAAACAAAGGCCTTATCGAGTCACACTTAGATTATTGCAGCGCTGTATGGGATGGCTTTACCCAACAGCTTAGTGAGAAACTTCAAAATCGTGCAATCAGAGTCATCACTAAATCTAGCTATGATGCTAGTTCCAGATTTCTTCTTAACTCGCTTGGCTGGGACAATTTATCGGTTAGAAGGGCTAAACAAAAGGCTAATTAAATGTTCAAGTGCATTAATAATCTCTCCCCAGCTTATCTCTGTAATTTGTTTAGCCCAAGAACACTGAATTACGACTTTCGCGATGCGAAGAAAAAGTTAATGCTCCCAAACTGTTTACCTGAAGCGTAGCTTCAGTTACAGTGGCGCTATTCTATGGAACAATTTTCCCGAAGAAAACGTACATCAAATTCCTTAGGTTCATTTAAGAGAAGTTCTCATAGATGGTTTTCTTATCAGTACTCCCACACGGCAAATACGAAAAACAGTTTTTGAGAATTTTTAATTAATTTTCTGTGTTAGACTGATGTTTTTAACCGTGAATAAATAAAGTCATCATACAACTGGAAAAAAATGCGGACTATATAATGATGCCTCCAGAGACCAAACCTCTGCGGGAGCAAATAGTTCTGCAATATCATTACGAGTTGAAGTGAAAAACAACAGGTCCCGAAAAGGTGCTATTTGACCAGTGATCAGTTTAAGTGCTACCGGGGGTTTGAAACCCCGACAAGCTGTTCAGTACAAAGTTCAGCGTTTTATACGATGGCGATAACATCTAGTCCTGAAAATGATCTAATGTTGACATGACCGGCTCAAATAAATCCTGCGAAACGTTTCTGATTTCGGATGTCTTGCAGCCATACACTGACCCTGATTATATTAGGACAGACTCGCTTTAAATGCAGAGAAGATGGGGCAAAACCATATATAGCCCATCCGGAAGCGGCACGTCCTATGTAGACCATTTAGGCGAGTACCCCCGCCACCCTTTCTTTGCTTCGTTCCTCACGCATACATATTTTTATCCTATTTTCTCTCGACATTTTTTTGTATTTTCTACCTTGTTTATAATACGTTTAGTTGTTTTTGTGAAAAAAATTGTTGTCATTCCTTTTTAAAGTTATATATGCCTGTAGGTAATCTGGTAGGTTATGGGTACACACATTTAATATGGCGACTTCCCAATGAGGCGGGGTAACCTCTGAATTGCAGAGCTAGAGATTCTAACCCTTAAAATAGAAACTGAGAAACAAGGTAAGTTTTGGGAGAGAGCACGAGCGCAAAACGCGCGAGTCTTTAGGGGGGTCTGGGGGCTTGCTTCCTGGTACTATAAATGTAAGCTTCTAAGATGCCATTTCCTGTATTCTGAAAGGTAACAAGGATATCGTCTCAGTTGTAAATCACTTAATTCTCTTAGGCAAGTTTTTTATTTATAAATGTAAATTGAGCAAAATAAATCCAACATTTGGAGTCTTTTTAGCAAAGATTAAGACAGCTTATTATACTGAGAGAAAAATTTCTACAAAGAATAACCAACTTTATAAGCATCATAATAAGTGGGAAAAATTAATGGATTTTCTAAATTAGTCATTGAGCTAAACCTAAACTCTTTTGCTCTCGGAATTTCTGTTGTTATTTTATTTATTTTGTTTATCTTTTTATTTTATTTTTTATTTATTTATTTATTTTTCTTTATAATATGTAATTTTCTACAGTGATTAGTAAACCTGTTTGTGGTTAGTTGTATGTGAATATTTTGACTGAACTTAACTGAACACAAGTAACAACATTGTAATTGTAGCGTATCTTTATAGTAAATTAATGTAGCGTAAGCTAATTATAATTAGATTATTGTAATTCGTGATAAGTAGTGTATTGTAAGTAATGTATTTACGTAATACATTGCTCTGTTGGGTATTGTATTGTATTATAAAACAAGGTAAGTTTTGGGAGAGAGCACGAGCGCAAAACGCGCGAGTCTTTAGGGGGGTCTGGGGGCTTGCTTCCTGGTACTATAAATGTAAGCTTCTAAGATGCCATTTCCTGTATTCTGAAAGGTAACAAGGATATCGTCTCAGTTGTAAATCACTTAATTCTCTTAGGCAAGTTTTTTATTTATAAATGTAAATTGAGCAAAATAAATCCAACATTTGGAGTCTTTTTAGCAAAGATTAAGACAGCTTATTATACTGAGAGAAAAATTTCTACAAAGAATAACCAACTTTATAAGCATCATAATAAGTGGGAAAAATTAATGGATTTTCTAAATTAGTCATTGAGCTAAACCTAAACTCTTTTGCTCTCGGAATTTCTGTTGTTATTTTATTTATTTTGTTTATCTTTTTATTTTATTTTTTATTTATTTATTTATTTTTCTTTATAATATGTAATTTTCTACAGTGATTAGTAAACCTGTTTGTGGTTAGTTGTATGTGAATATTTTGACTGAACTTAACTGAACACAAGTAACAACATTGTAATTGTAGCGTATCTTTATAGTAAATTAATGTAGCGTAAGCTTTATAATTATAATTAGATTATTGTAATTCGTGATAAGTAGTGTATTGTAAGTAATGTATTTACGTAATACATTGCTCTGTTGGGTATTGTATTGTATTATAAAACAAATGTTAAAAAAATTACAAGAAAAAACTTTTTAGACTTCCGCTGCTGTGTCATTAAATTTGACCCCCTCACGTTTCTTTACACGATAAAAATGTACCCCTCAAAATGTATCTTGCCTCACAATTGTAACCCACCTCCAAAACCACCGCCCCCACTAGCATGTAATAAACGATCGGTCCCTAACCTATGTGGTATATTTGCAAGAAAGAAGATTTCCAAGCTCAGTGTCCCTGTGTTGCGTATGATATGTAACTTACATATCATTCGCATGTCCACATCAAAGTGATGATCACTTTAATGTGAACATTAAGAGTTTACACTAAGGCTAAACAAGCCGTATGTTGAATTAATCGAAGAAATAGTGAGGTCGTGCCCGTGATACTAACTAACTTGCATTTAATTTTGATGTACACCCACCTCGCCTCCGCCACTCAGTTTTGGTGACGCTTGTTACAGCGCGCGTACCGTCCGGAATACGAATCTTTATTATTTTTTCAAATGTCTACCAGGGTGAGAATTTTGGATACCAAAGTTTGTCAAGCCGTACCAAACTGCAAAGGCGAGGTCGTCCTAACTCGAAGGAGCACAAACTTTAATTTTTGTCAAGCGTCGAAACTGATGCATTTTTAATTTACGCGCCTCTGTTAAACTACAGGAAAACGTCAATCAAGTAGATTTATCTCTCTTTTCGAAGAGTCTATTCGTCTTTTTCAAGGTGATTGTCATTCTTTGTGTTTTTTTATTGAATTGTTTGTATACGAATGATAAGAAGTCGTCGAAATACAGTTACTTTTCTTGTAGAGAACTTTGCCGTTCTATTGGCTTTCTTATCGACAACATCTACGTCCGTTTCGGAAACTCAGTTTTTCGGCAAGTTATTGGTATAACAATGAACACTAACAGTGCGCCTTTATTAACTGATCTCTTTCTCGACACTTTCGAGTACGACTTCATGCTCTAAACTATGAAACAAGACATGTCAAAGACGGTCACATTCAGCAATACCCTTCGCTTTAATGACGATTTATGCAGCGTCAACAATGCGAATTTTGGAAATTTTATCCACGAAATTTACCCGTCAGAGCTTGAACTGAAAAACACTACCGTGGCTTCAAATGAAGTGTGTTATCTTGACACGAAGATCATTCACGGAGATGACAACACACCTTTTCGTATAAGTGTCTACGACAAGAGAGATGACTTCTCATTCCGGATTGTAAATTTTCCTCATATGGACAGCAACATCCCAGCCAATCCCGCCAGTGGTGTTTACAGATCTCAATTGGCGCGATATGTTAGAATTTGCCCATCCAAATTGGACTCTATAAACAGGCTTCGTAGTCTTTCTTCACGTCTTCATCGCCAAGGCTTCAACACTACTGGGCTTCTCGAATCATTTAATAAGTTCTTCAAACGCCACGGTCAAATCATTCACATTAAATATGACATTACACTTCGGGAATTGAGATCAGCGGTTTGTGATTGAGAACCAACAACGTATCTTTGGCTTGTTTGTAATTTTTACGTCGTCTTTGTAACTCTAGTTCATATACACGAGCTGCTTCAGGGTCCTTCATTTGGATTTGAAGGCGAGCGCGCGCGTATTTTCGTATGTGGTGCGCGTCACGGTGTTTGGTTTATTTAGTTTACGTGTATACTTAGTTCGCAATTTAACGGTTTAAATTCTTTTTCGTTGTTTTCCTTATTACTTTTCCTTGTCAGTAACTATGCTCACATCGTGGGTGGCTCCACCTGAAATGTTCTGCAATTGGTATAGGATTAAATGGAACCGAAACCAATTGTGGAATTACAAGCATTTTAGGCATCCTACTGATGTTTTTCACAGGAGCCAACATTGAGATTGTGGTCTGTCCCCTTTGAATTTGACGTTTAATTCGTCTGAGACGATTATTTCGTCTATGGCCGTTTTTATGCTAGAGACGACAAGGTCGTCTAGACGCCTTTGACGTCTAAGACGTTAAAGGCGTCTGACATAAAAACGTGACGCATTTAGTAGACGGCCTAACAGAAAAAAAAAATAAAAAATGCATCCAGGTTAATGCGTCCCGTTTTTATACTAGACGCCTTTAACGTCTGAGGCCTTAAAGCTGTCCGTTAAGAACGTCGTTCGGACGCTCTTACAAAAAGACGTTAAAGCCATCAGACGTTAAAGGCGTCTGCCTTAGTTACCGCTTTTATACTAGACGTTAAAGTTGTATCGAGACAGGTTTAACGTCTCAGACGGCTTTATCGTCTCTAGCATAAAAACGGCCTATAAAGTTTAATTCGCCTGAGACGTATAATTCGTATGAGAGGTTTAATTCATCTAAGACGATGTGTCCGGCGATATTAGACTATTAGATCTTTTGTTTATAATTAATTTCCCATAATTTTCGGACGGTTACTTTGTTCGTTTCGTCTGTCGTAATTATTCTAATTATAATATTCTGATGAACATTGTTATCGGCTATTATTTTCGCAAAATTTCGATAGGCATAGGTATGAAGAAAAAACTTCCCCTAAAATTTTCTAGTGAAAGTTATTTTCATGATATGGCTTCTTGATGTCCTCGAACTTTCGACAAGTCCCACCGGGATAGCTAAAACGTTCGGATGAGACAAAACAAGACCCTAGAACTTTCGAAAAGACCAAAGTTCGCCTGAAATATCCGGACAGATAACTATAGCTCCAAATTAACTAAACAGGCTTCTGGAACATAGAGACATTTTAGACACTCCTGACGTATTTGGAAAGATTAGGTCGTTGGGTGCCCCTGGTCATCAATATTGCTATTATCGCATCAAACGAGACAGTTTAGTATCACTTAAAAGGCTTATTCACAAGCGTCCTTTCGTGGAATTTTTTATACATCAACACCATTTGTGTCTATCTATTTACACCCAATTTTGAGCCAAGGACGGCATGTTCTTTGGACGGATACGAATTCGAATACTAGTACCCGAGTATAAAACTAGTACAATGGCAATATTCTGCAAAGTCCTTTTACAAACAGCCAGTTAGAACAAAAAGCAAGTTCAGTTGTTACGTTAAATCGCTGTTGATTTGTTTGGTGTTCTGTTCTAAACTCTTCCTCTTTCCGTTTATTCAGCCGGCTTCTTCTCCTCTTCATCTCCTTCCTCCACGGGATGTTTCTTCCAGAAGTCTTCAACTTTTAAGAAAATATCAACAGCTTCCTACAAAGAGGATGTGAAAGGCAAAACACGTCATGTTGCTTAGCAACTTCAGGGCCGAACATCGCGGGCTCATTTCCGTCTCAGAGGCGGGATTGGCAATGTCAAGGAAGGTGACGTCTGCGATTCTTCATTTTGAAGATGTTGTTTGAGGCGAAGCGATTACTGCGCACGCACTCATTGGTCGATAGGTGTGTTTAGATGAGATTATGTAAACACGTCTCGCGGTGCAGGTGACGTTTTAGATTCGCGCGTGTCTTTAGAAATATTCTATAAAAGCAATAGAGGACTTTTTCCCTGTCTACATAGCCTCATCTAAACACTCGAGGGGGTTTGGGAGAATTCTTGAAAGCCATGCAAACCCTCTGGGTTGCGTCTTGGGTTTGCATTTACCATACATGTAATACTGTCTCGGATTCTCCTAACCCTCTCGTGTTTAGATGACGCTACGAAAACGGGGAAAAAGTTTTCTATTGCTTAAATGGTGCATTCTTATGTATAAGGAATTTGATTACAAGGTGCGCTCTGCCAGCTACATTCACGAGTCGATTTCCCTTGAAAATTACAGCGTATGAAACAGTGCTGTTAACCAAAAAATTTCAAGTGTACGTTGTAACATCCGACGTTTACAACTCACAATGCAGCAAAATGTTGTGTTACGAGTTGCAAGGGAAGCACGACTATCCTCTTTCACAACGACTAATTGGATGCCCAATTGACGTTTGACAAACATTTCAAAAGATTGTGTGACTACGTCTGTGTAGGAGGCTTCTCCACTCTGCACTTGTAATGTTTTTGAGTCGTCAATAATGCGTTGCAAGTTGTAAGGTTTATTGCCTGGTGTAATATGACCTGAAAACTATCTTCAACAATAAGCTGGTCTATCCCCAGGGTGTTCAAAAGTTATTTGGAACCCCGTATCTTACATTTCTCATTTCTCTCTGATATTCTCTCAACTCTTGGACATCAGGACGTTTCCGCACCTGCGGAGAAGATAAAACAAACCATTAAATAAATAAAGAAGCCAATTCACGATGTATTATACTGCCAGATTTCTTAAGTAACAGACAGTCGGCAACCTCATTCCCAGGGCTTTTTCTTTGTATTGAAATTCTGCCCCTAGGACTTTTAAAATCTCTTTCATAGTTTTCAAAAAGTAAAGGAGGAAATAGATGTCCGGCCAGCTTTATAGCAATAGAGCAGTAATCCTTTACATGTTGCACTGTTAGGTTCTTCTGACTAGAAGAAGTAACACATACCAGGTATCCTCTAAAGAATGACTGAATGATGACTGCAGCTTCTTCATCACTGAGTAGCAATGACAGCGGCAATGGAGGGCGAGGACTAAACGGGAGGCAACATAAACAAAATTAAGTTTATTGAAATAGTGTCTGGAAGAATGATTTTGGAATGAGTGTCGTAAAACCAATATTATTGATGATGGAGGGCAGGGGGGGTGGGCAAGTAGGAGCCTTGGAGAATAGGGGACGGGAGGGGTATTGGAGGGGTGTGATAGCAAGCAGAATTCAAAAGGTGGCAGGAAAATCATGCAATAGAAATAAAGCAGAGGCGGGCTCCACCTCATACTAACCAGGGGAATTCCGGCCTTTAGTGACAACCCTGGCATGGTAAGGTAAAATCACAAAATCACAATAAAAGTGAATTACTTTTGACACTCAGTTGACAATTACTCTTGTCTAATTAATCCATTTTATCATAATGAGATCCCATGATCTTTTAAGTTCTTAGAACTTACTTTTCTGCCAGTATTGTTTGTACAAATGGAATGTCTTCCAGTACTACGTTTGATCTATCCTTGTATTTTGGATTGTTTCTATGGACAGAAAAAGAGATCATTGAAAAGCAAATATTGGTATCTAGTAATTCTAAATGGATTACCTACAAATGTCATTTGATGTCCCAATAGATATATTGTTCTATAATTAAACAATGTTTATCCTTGTCTCTAACTAGAGAAGAGTGTTTCAAACTGCAATATGAAGCAAATATTAAAACTAAACAACAAGAGTATCCAAATCTTCTGACACACACACTGAAAATCAGAAAATGTCAAGAGTAGGCAGACGCAATCTTGTTGACAACTGCTACACACTTTCTACAACAGAATAGTGAGACTGAATCAGAGGACAGTGTTTGCAATAGAGTGCAAGTAGATTTATAGTAACTATTAAATTATGCCGTTGTTCCAATAAACATACTCACCTACCCCAAGGATGATCAATGGAAATCCCCATGGGGGAGGGGCTGTTTTCAAGAGGAGAAGCGGTAGAGTTTCAAACCGAAACCTTCCATGGCAAGGGTATGGATATTTTCTGGAACAACATTCAATAAAGGAAACACATACTGCTAACCTGAATAAGTACTCCGTCAGAAAATCACAGGCATTGAATTTTGTTCTTCTCCTCTGTGTGGGTAAAAATTCAGTTACTAGTCAGATGAGAGCTTGCAATTGTTTCTTCATGTGAAAACACTGGTTAGAGTACTCTAAGGGCCTCCACAGATGAGACGACTGGTTGTCAACAACTATTTTTTATCAACAACTAAATATCATTGATAACCGAAAAACATCATCTGTGAGACAAGTTGTCGACAACTAAATGCGAAAATCGTAAGTTGTCGACAACTAAGCAGTTTCCCCTGCTTTAGTTGTTGACAACTAACAGATGTCAACAAAGACATTTTTGACCATTTTTCCCGTTTTCTCCCATGTGTGGAAATCATTGGTTAAGTTGTCGACAACTTTTACAACTGAGCATGCGTACTGAACATCAGTTCCCAAGCTCTCATTGGCCTGCCTAAAGACATCCACAACTAACACCCCAGTAAAAGAAGAAAAAAAATAACACCCCAGGGTGTGGAATGCTTGCATCGGACACAGATAGTTGTTGATAACATTTTGTTGTCCATAACAATTGTCAACAATTAAATATCTGGTCTGTGGAGGCCCTAAAACACAGACCTCAAATACTTTGTTTTCTTTAGCAGCTTTTAACATTTGTTCAATTGCTGGTAAAAGAACTGGAAACACGTAAGCTTCAAGATATTCTCTTGGCGTACCTGTAAATATACAGATTATAATATATTACACACATAAGATTTAATCCATTGCATGGGTTTGTGGGGAATGGGTGGGATGGTGGGGGGGGGGGGAGAGTGGCAGGGAACAGGTGGCTCTCAGTGTGAACATCCCACTTCCCATACCTTTTATTCCCAGTTCCCCCCCCCCCCATTCATTATTTGATTCCATATCTTTGTTTCATTTCTCCATGTATTGCAAATAGTATGTAATGTTGCAAAACTTTTTCCGCTTTTTCCCAGTTCGGTTTTCTTCTTTCTTCCACTTTTTCCTTGGGAATTCTGCTTCCCATCATATGGTGCCAATTTACAACGGAAATCTTGTCATTATTGTTGGCCTCTTCACAGTACAGGTTAATCCTGAAACTTTAATAGTAGAAGGGGCGGATGTAGATTCTCCTTAAAATACATAGCTCAGGTTTTACTCACACTCTTTAGGATTAGGTAATGGCGGAGATTCTCGTTTAGGAGGTGCGGGTTTTCTGTCCAACAAAACGTAACCAAACATCGCTGGATGGTTGACAGAAGGATCAAAGTCTGGAAACATTGAAGATCTAGTTGACATACCATCTTCACCTTCGCGAATCTCGGCTACAGAATCGGAAAGCTTATGTCCATAACGACCAAAAAACACTGGTGAACTTTTCGCCGCATCATAACTGCTGCCCACAGATAGTTGTTCCTCTTCGGAATAGTCCCGTTTGCTGCTATTTCGCGCTGCATTGAGTTCAAGCATCTCGCTAAATATTGAGGAAGACGGGCTACAAGCCGCAGCGTACATTTTAACGTAGAATACCTGACCAGTTTTGACACAAATTTTAGTTTATCTTTCATCCGCCATTTTTCGAGGTTGTCAATAGTAACTGCCGCTGGCCAAAGCTGGGAGCATATTTGTAGGCACGCAATGAATAAAACAGCAATGTGTTTTCCGGTAAAAGCTGTATTAAAATGAGCGAATAAGTTTTCTCTGATTCGTTTAATTGAAGGCAATTGAGACAAGGAGAAACCCCTCATTTTCTAAATTCGTGAAGCAGAAAAGCGCTTGTGAAATACTTAGTAAATAGCTGGCTTGACGGCTTTACCACTTCCCAGAGGAGACAAATTTAATCTCGTCTTTTGATCGCAGCCTTTTAAAAGCCAAACTGATCACTTATCACACTTAGTTGACAACGCACAATTGTTTGCTAGGAATTTTTCACCATGTATTTTGTTAATATAAGCTTCTTGCAAATTAATGAGTTGCTCTGTGTCTGAAAGTGGGACCCATTTTCTTCTACACCTTGATCGAAAGCGTGCATAATATCAAATAAGGAAGTTATTTAGCGTCAGCGTGTTGAGTCCGAGGAGACAAGAATTCAAATTGCTCGACAATGCCTTAAAAATGGCCTCAACAGTAACAATACAGCGATCAATGAATGCAAGGATGTTTGGAAGAGCTGTCTTCATCATAAGCACCAAGCATTGGCAAAATATTTTATATTTGGAAATTCATAACTGTTGACTGCCCGGGAGCGTGTGTTCCGTTACATCAGATGACATTACACTAGATAAACGAATTATATTATACAACTTTTGCGCCGCAAAAATAAGGGTGATATTGAACGGCGAAGGGGCTAATAGCCGTAACAAATCCCACATGAAGATTTCTATATATAACGCGTGTGAGTATTGATTGATTGATTGATTGACTGACTGACTGACTGATTGATAGATTGACTGACTGATTGATTGATTGAGTGATTGATTGAGTGATTGATTGAGTGAGTGATTGATTGATTGATTGATTGATTGATTGATTGATTGATTGATTGATTGATTGATTGATTGATTGATTGATTGATTGATTGATTGATTGATTGATTGATTGATTGATTGATTGATTGGTTTTTAATCCAATTTTTCAATCGTTTTATATTCATCAGCTAACGTTGAACATCTGTACTGGGATCCGATATCTGGCATATAGAGTTTTATTGCTCCCCAAGCCTGAAACTTCTTTCCTTTCATCAGCTAAGCAATATTATAGAAGCTCAAGACAATGACTGAAAAACATCAGAAACCCCCAATAGTGGGTTGCTTCATAACTAATGCTCTTTCTTTGCGATCGATTAACAGCTTCCATCAGTTCCCCATTGTTGCTCAGGTTAGTTGTTCAGGTTAGTTGTGGTTTGAACTGAACTGACTCATTATAATTAAGAACAGTGTGGTTGGCTAACGGTACCAGGAAAACACTCCGCCCACTTAACGCGAAGATAAATATTTGTAACTAAAATGAATTCAGCGAAGCTGTCTTCTATTTTTTTAGGTTTCTTTGTGCATAAATCATTGAAATAGTCCTCTTTTGCTACGACCAGACAACGAAAAAGCAAAGCCAAGATAACTCAGTGATGTACTTCTGGAGATGAGTACTGCCAAGAATTTATCTTACCTTCTCATTTTTTGCGTGTGGCTAATCGCTGCTGTACAAGGAGGGTGATTTCATAGTGGGCGGTCTTTTCCCTGTAAATTTCCTAGCAACGCCCGGAACCCGTGGTCCATGCGGTGGTCTAAATACAAAAGGATTGGGTCGAGCACTGTCAAAGATTTTCGCGATTGAAAAGCTAAACAATAATTCAGACATACTACCAAACATAACACTTGCATTTGGTTATGATATAAGAGCTTACTGCGAAAATGCCACCGAAGCAACACGACTGACTTTATACGACCTGATAAAGGAAAGTTGCTGCAGGAACTCAGTGAAAAGAAACAAGAGAAATCAATCGATCGTGGCCTTAATTGGACCAGAGGAATCTTCAACAGCTCTAGCTATTGGCGGATTTCTTCAAATTTTTAATGTTTCGGGTATAAGTGGAACAACAACAAGCCAAGAGTTGAGTTCAAATTTTAACAATTTCTATCGAACGGTGCCCTCAGATAACTTTCGCGTGAAAGCTATAGCCGATATCATAGAGTATTTCAACTGGAGCTAGGCGATCGGCGTCTATGACATTGTCAACTTTCAACAAGTGTAGAAGGTCGATAAAACAAGTTATAGTGGGAAAATTACGCAAAAAAATTCTATGGGACAATCGCGATGGGCTTCCTCCAAAATCCGAATGCTCTGAGCAATGTTCAGCTGGGGGAAGAAAATCTACAACTTCGCCTTTTTGCTGGAAGTGCTACGCTTGTCCTCGCGGGACGATAAACACGATTCCTGGCGCTGAAGGCTGTATTGAATTGAATGTCCGGAAGGAAAACGTGCCAATAAAGTTAGGACAGAGTGTGAAGACTTGCCTCCGGCCAATCTGAGCTATTCCAGTCCGGGAGGAATTACAATCTTCGTATTTATCGCTGGGGGTATGATCGCTGTGCTCTTCTCATTCGCTGTCAGTGATCTGTCGATTTTGCAACACGCCCATTGTCGTGGCATGCAACAGAAAATTAGTGATTTAGAAATGATTTGAGTATTGACGAGGCGTTAGAAGTTTAAATTTAGGTAATTCGCTTTTAAGATCAATTGTTTGTCTTCGGTCTTTCTGGGCTTTGAGTGAAGCTTTCAAATGCAGGATTTACATGAATAATACTTGTTTTATAATAACATCAAGTGAATTCAGAACAGGAGGACGAGGAAAAATATTCTAGTACTGATTTCATTTGAGATGCAATGGGAAACTTGAAAACGTCGACCCGACGCGTTTTCAAGTTGGCATCAATCTCGATCTTGGCCATCCGCCCGGAAAATCATCTATAAGCAGTTTCTATACATTACGACAGTCTTTCAAAGGATTTTTTTATCATTACCATGCAGCTTCTATCAACCGAAAAGCGTCCCTTGGATTTTCGATGTGTTACTATTTAAGCTTGAAAAACTCTCATTCAAGCGAGTTTCTGAAAGGCAATTTGTATAGAATTCAACAAGCGCAAAATATCAAAGCTGTTCAAAACTTTAATTTTGACCCAATGAAAGGCTGGCTTGACTGACAAGGCACAGATCGATGAAACGGCTAAATTTTCCCTAAAGAAAGAGACGTCTCACCCCATTAAGGACGAAGACAATAAAATTGTCCTGGACAATACTCTTGCCCAAAAACAGGCACGTTTAATTTCACCCGACAATCATCATCATCATCATCATCATCACATCCTTTATTATATTACATCCTTTATTATATCCTTTATAACACGATAAGGTTTAAAGCTTAGAGCTTGTGGAGTCGTGTGAAAATAGTAACAATATTAGACAATGTTAAAATAGGGGTAAAAATTACTTACACAACTACCATGGTAAAGAGTAAAAGAATACATGAATGTTCAATTAATATCTAAAAAGAGAAATATTTAAATAGGTTCACGCGTTTACATCTAAATAAATTGGCTACAAAAATAAGGCATAAAATATTTAGAAGCATTTAAAATCTTGGTAGTGCCTTGGCAGTGACTGGACCGACTGGGTGCTAAAATCAAGTTCCGTAAAATAAAAATCCTGGCCCGTGTAATTAACGGTGTTCTCCAAGTACTCAAGCAAAGCACCATGAAAGTCATCAAATTTCACAGTTCACAAGCAGAAGGCACAATTGAATAAAAAGAGCAATGGATGATCTACATACAATTTTGTATGAAGAAAACACATTAAAAATGCTTTCTGTCATGCAAATTTAACTCCCAAACCATTATTTCATTTTCGATGAAATCGCCTTATGGAGCAAATAATATTTCAAATAACATTTCGATCTGAAACTGCATGGTGAGCGGCAAGACTATATAGGATATAGGATATGCTGACTTATCATCTTTCATACGCCAATGATAGTAACAGTCTTGTACGATGTGATTACGTTTAATTCATTCACCCAATCAATTATATTTAATCACGTTGCAAAATACGCATCCAGGAAATGAATAAAGCAAGACTTTAGTGACACGAAGTGTATTTTTTTCTCAAGGGGGTGGTTAGGGGACTAGGGGTTGCTTTATTAATCAATTCCATTTAATCCCCGATGAAATACTTAACTGAAATCGATTTCAATATTGGAACTCGCACGACCGTTAGTGACCACACAGCCACACAGACTGCCAATGATTTGAGAATGTATTGAAACGATTATTTATTTACGCTCAATATATAAAAGAGTTTATTAAACCAGGTTCAACCGGGCGTCACTGATTTAAACAAATGGCCAGAATAGTTATTAGAACCATTGCAAAAATTGAGCAAATCGCAAAAACACCTCTCTGTATTTCCGACTTGATCTGCCGACCCCATCTGGTCATAGGAAGCGTATTAGTAATTTCAGCCTTGATGTTTTCATGTGGGAAGGCAATGTTTGGGACCTCGCACTGCAAGAAATCGCACAATGGTTTCCAACCTTGCTTAACGTTGTACACCAAGAGCTTATCAGCGGGTACAATCGACTTTACATGGTGGTTGTGGATACGATATCGCTTTCTGAACACATAAGTGGACTTGGGGTTACGGGTGCCAAGATGTGCGTCGAGGTAGGAATCGAAAACGTACTGGCTTTTCCTAGCTGTTGGAGATATCATGGACACAAGCGCGGATCGTCTGGCCAAAAGCGATTCCAGTTGATGAACAGCACTCCTTACCCACGAATCTTCTTCTCGCTCGCTTAGAATCACTTTGCAATCAGGAAAAGCTTCCGATATTTCCTCGAAGAAAAAATTCCCGGGAATATCCACGACTGCATCAGCATTTTGATAAACTCGTTTCACATCTGGCTTGGTGCCATTTTGGAAGACATCAACCCAGTGATCTAGAAAGTCAAATACTTGTTCTTCCCAGTCAAATACCGTGTAGCCAAGGTGCTTCAAGGCCTTGGAGATTGATTTAGTACCTGTTTTTCCACGTCCTGCACAAATGATCTTCATGACAACTGGTGATGCTATGGAGAGTATAAAAAGTTACTTGCTCCCTGTTGTTGTTTAATATTCTCGCGTGCAGAATTAATCAGCTTGCCAAATGCACTGACCCATGAAGAGCAATATCATGCCAGGTCGAGTCGAGTTTCCTACCCTTAGGACCCGGGGGGAGGGGGGTACTCCCCTATATTAAGAATGGTTTTTAATTTGGGCCGTTTTGGTCTGAAAGCGGGTATAGACTTTAGCTTTTATGGTCTGAAATTGGGTATGGTTTTTGGGGGAACATTTACGAAAGCTTACAAACATATTTTTCTTCTCAGCAATTAGGACGAGTAACTGATGAGAGAGAAAGAGAAATGGATAAAATATATCATTCCAGCTAAATTTTACCTAGCGGGTGTAAAACGGGTGTATATTTTCAAGGTCAGGTCTGAAAACGGGTCTGAAAATGTGTGTGGAAAATGGCATGCATTGGTCTGAAATAGGGTCTGGATTTGGCGATCCGGGCGGCACACCCCCACCAAAAATTACAAGGAGTACCCCCGGGTCAGAACCCAACTTGGTCAATTTGCTTTAAGTTGTGCTTTCCACAAGTTGGGCACTCGTTTTGTTGAACCAGGAGCAGTGCTCGTGATTTTGGTAAATGATATGATATTATGCCGAAAATGGACATGCACTATAACCGGGAACACCGGAACGCCCCGGAACACCAGAATTTTATTTTCTTTTCATATATTTGTTTAGAAATTTATTGGCATTTGACGGTGTTTCTCGTGTTCCGGGATGTTCCGGTGTTCCGTGTTCCGGGGTGTTCCGGTGTTCCGTGTTTCTGGGTGTTCCAGTGTTCCTCATTTTAGTACATACCCCGAAAATGCTAGGTTCCCGCCATCAATATTAGACCCCATGCCGTTGCCCATGCCATGCTTATCCTTTTCTTACCTGTAACATCAGTCAATAATCCGGCTTCAAATAGTCAAACTAAGGATGATCCACCATTCTATAACACTGTAATTTCGTGTTCATAATTTAGTAACACGTAAAAAATCTGAAGAAAGCTGGTCACGTTGTGTCAGCCAGAAGTCTTTGACTTATCATTAGTCCTTTTCATTATCTTATCATCTGTAAATTGTCCACGGTTTCAATAAACTCTCCCGAGAGATAGAAGATCTCTGTACGACATATATTGCCACTCAGCTGAACTAACTGAAGTTAATTAGGGGCCGACCAGTCCATTTAAATTTTTGGCACTTGTCAGAAGAAAAATATGCGTGCAGCACAAATGGAGGAGAAAAATGCTAAGAAAGAAAAACAAACAATATCCTGCCCCCCAAGACAAGGACAAGGAGAGTTCAGAAGTCTGCTCACTACCCAGCCGCAGCGCGCGCGGGGCTTTACACCAAGAAACAACAAGCACCGAATCAGCACAGAGTTTTTACAAGAGAAGGATCGATATTCGAAACAAAATTACGTTACTTTTTTGTCTCGTGAAAGTCAAATAAGCCTTATTATGCTAGCAGTGCAAACTCAACTCAACTTAACTTTATTCAACATTTAAGATTTCTTTACAAACCATGGGCGGCAGAGCAGGGGATCAGGGGGTACTGCAGCCCCCCTACCCCTACCCCCAAACGAAAACGTTTCGGTACCAAAACTATTGCTGTAAAGGAAAAGGATTCCCCGTGCCCCATGACAATTATTTGAAATCTATTTTTAGTTCGCGTCATGTTGCCAAAGCTATTTTTATCTGTTGTTTCCAAGACAACGCGGTCTACCTTCACATCAGTTCCACGATAACATGCAGAAGCAGGAGCCCAATACTGGCAGAGGGAAGTTGAACGGCGTGTAACAAAAGCATAAGCGGAAAACGTCCCGAGATTTAGCTAGTTTTGGAAAAGGAGGAGCAAGGACAGAAAACTCAAAAAGTTTCAGCAGAGAAGAGGAAGTTTCAGCGGAGAAACAGAAAATTCACAATTTTAACCGCGAAGCCGAGATCTACCAAAACCTTAATAGTTTCTTGCTTGAAATATGGTGACACCGCCTCGTAATCGCAAAACCTTTTGCCCATTCTTCTCAAACAAAATGCTCAATTTTGGGATCGTTGCATGAGAAGCAAAAGTTCACCTAGGGTAATCATTTGTAATGTAACCGAGTGATCTAACCTGACCGGAAACCCAAGCTGGTCCCAACCCATTTGGGAGACTTCAATATAGTCGATCATCTTCACATAAGCTATATAATAAATAATAAATAAATCAAGCAGTAGTAATAATCAATCAGTAGTTTCTTTATTAAGGCTAAAATTTTGCTCGGTTTAGCAAATTATGCCAAAAACTATACTAGCACAATCGACAACAGCCTTTTCAAGCACTATATGGGGTAGAGGGGGTAAGTTTCTAAAGAAACTGCGGTGCTGCGTCGGTGGGAAGTTTAACAATATAATTTGGTTTTATCAACTGGGTTGATAATGTCAATTGGCCACCGTAAAGAGATTCAATTGCCCTTCGTCGGAGCGAATCGATTCGCTCCGACGAAGGGCTAACGCTCCTGGTTAGTCGCCTCCTCCTCCTCGAGGGCGTACAGAATGGAGAATTCAGGGTCTGGAAAATCTATATCTAAGGACGACGTTACTACGAGTAGGAGTATTTCTTCCTCCGTCTCCCTTTCTCCGCCCTGGATATGATACTAATCCATCGCAGAGTTAGCTTAGTATAGGCCCGTAACCATTTATACACTTGGGTGAAGAGATTTAAAAGTTGCAAAGAGCACAGGCAGTGCAACACAGTGGCCACGACAGGTACGCCGCAAACGGCCTGGAACCGACTGGTACCGGAGAGGTGCTAAGGCAGTTGGCCCACATTGGCCCACATTTATAATTTTTGCAACAAAATTTCACTTCAGTCGGAGTTAGAGAATTTTCGGAGATCAGAAGTTCTGCAAACAAGAAACCATTTTGGTCTTTCTTTGCCGGACATTGAAAATATTTATTGGACATCTCTGGGCTTTCCTTCGCGCAAAAAAATACCCACAATCTATTGCGGTCGTCGTTCGCGTGCATTTCGCGCGGTTCTCAAACGCCAGGAAGTGAAAGGGCGAACTACAGAGTTCGCCGTTTGTTGTCTCTCCATTCTTGAAATCCAAGGGAAAATGACCAGTGAGAAGGCTGATGTGATCTATCCGAGTCCCAAGAAGACCAAATTCGAGCAACTTCGGGCAGATCACGAACTCTTTCTTCAAGCTTTTGAAAGTAAGTCTGTTGTGTTCCGAGGCCACGAAACATACACACCGGACTTTGCTTGATTCAGTTCAGTGAAAAGGTTTTTAACTTGTAATTTGTCGATTTTTCCGCTTTCAGAACCCACGCAAATTTATCGTTTTCTTCGAACGAGAAATGCTGTTGCGGTAGGTAGTAGATTTATTGACACAGTTTTTTGCTTGCGAGTACAACAGCGACCTTGTTGTCTTTCTTCCACGCCGGTGAAAGCTGACAAAATGCAAGAACAGTGTACACGCAAAATCGCTTTTATTTGCTGACGATAGAAAACCTTAGAAAGAAGTATTAGCGTGCTAAGTGAAAGGGAATTTATCTGTTGATTAGATCATGAATCAAACAGATGTACTAACTGTTTAAAATGTTTATTGCAGCCCGTATTTCTCCATCGCACTTTGTCGTACATGAAGCATCGACGAACAAGACCGGCAGCCAAAAAGCGGTTAGTGTGTAATCTACCGCAGCTTTTATTGCTCTTCCAGCCAAAAAGCGTCATTCGGATAAGTTGTATGGTTTTTTATTTCTACATGTTAAGTTATTAGCTAGCAGACTGATCTGTTGTCCAAGAATATTTTGCAAATATGACTTTAGACAAAGGGATTCAAACACGTGTAGTTCTTTGAGCACGTGTTTCTATTATCCCACTTTATAAAAATATGTACTTCTTGATAAATAATCATTCTTGTAAAAGACATACCACCTATCTTTCTTTTTGAGGGATAATTTTCTTTTTGTACAATCCTCCCCACCTTATGAATTTGATTAGCAGATTTCATGGTAAGTTGTCAGGTATAACACTTTTAGAACTTTTCTAAAACACACAGAGAAAACATTCATAAAATGGGTTTTGAAAAGAGTTAGCAGTGAATGGCATATTTCTACCTACTAGCCAGTGTAGCAGTTACTAACAAATTAAGGTGCCAAAAGCAAAGGGGAAAATATTTATATTAGCATATTTCATGTTACAGAGGTGTACTAGGTATAACACCATCCTAAAACACAGAAAACATTCATAAAATGAGTTTGTATAGAGGTAGCAGTGAATGGCTTATTTCTACCTACTAGCTAATGTAGCAGTTACAAAACAGATGGGGAAAATATTGAAAGAATGCATTGATCAGTAGACACATGTGCAGACAGACAGCTAACAGATAGTCCTTTCAATATATGTGTACACACCCAAAAAGTGTGATGAGCTTATATATCTTCATAAACTTTATGTTTGAAGAGAGTTGAGGATTCTAACATATTATATAATTTATATAAAATCTATTTTTCAGCATAAAAGGTATAAAATTTCTGCATGTAACATTAGAATAGTGTTGTCATTGAATATGCCTTGCAGAAGCTGCACATTTTCAGAGTAGGTATTGTACCATAAGCTTTAAGTAAGGTCAATCGAGTATAAGGCGGAAATTTCAAATGATTATGTTGTACTTTCCTTTATAAGTAGAACAGTACTGTATGTACTACTCCAATGATGCTCAATTTTGTCTATGAGGTGTAGGTCTGTGACTTGGCAAATTTGAATACAACTACCGTGGTTCCCTGCACGCGCATCTCGTTGGGAGAATTGGGTATTACAGCTAATCAACAAATACTTCATTCACAGAAAAAAAACCAGACCAGATGCCTGTGAAACTTTTCTTGAACTGGAAAACATTTTCAACATCTGTCAAAGCTTTCTCAAAATGTATACATGTACACTTTAATACTCAGTGATAATATAGAATGAGCTGGGGGGACTCACATATGAAAGGGGTGTTGTTGTCTCGCTTAGGGGTATAAATTTCGGATTCTGGTCTCACTAGCTCACGGCAAAGCGCCATTATATTTAACCATGAAGGTCTAGTTTAGGGTTGTACACGAAGAAATATAAAAATATCTATTTAATATGTATATTTTTAATTCTCTTTTAGGGGTCAAAAAGCGTGGGCCACACCCAGATCGGTCTCTTTTAGGGGTTTAATTCAAATTTCTGACGAGCATCCCTGCCCCTTTCATATGCAAGTCAAAAAGGTTGACTGCACTGCTTCCGTGGGCAATCATGCTTGTAGAATGTCTAGAAGAACCAATGCAGTTCCAAATTTAACTTGCTGGGGTTGAATGTCTTTTCAAAATATAATTTTGTTAAGCACCTGTTGACAAACAGCTTTATCAGCTGCATCTTCAACTTGACAATTTGACTGCTGAAATAACAAATAAACATCAAAAATGCATTTTACTTAGATAACACTACAGCAAAACTAGGAGTGGTAAAATAACTAGATATGATATTGCTCAAAAGTAACTCTTGATCCTCATGTCTTGAAACTTGATATTATATAATCATATAATATTCTATAATATTATAAAATTGGAGTCTCATGCTGAGAATGTCAAGTTTCAATGAATTTTGTGTCTTGAAAACCTAGTTAGAGACAGGTGTGAACTAGACACAACATAATTTATAAACTTCTTCGTGGATGTAAATGCCTGAGAACTAAAATGGGATTGTTCATTTATTTTCTTAGCTTCTTCAGTGTGTAAACCATTCAGTTCTGTTCAGTGAACGTTCTGCCAAGGATTTTATAGTACCAACCGAAATGGACCTCTTCAAAAATATTTTCATCAATACAAACAAGTCTACCATTTAAGAAATAGCCAAATTCATATTAGAGAGAAAGCTTTCTTAGACAGGAATCTTGTCTTAAGATAGAAAACTTGTCTGATATGAGTCTGATGAAGGACGAATTTCCCATCTAAAATTTATCCATCTATTTTCCCATCTAAGATGATGGAAAGGTCAGACAGAAAACTCGTCTTAGCTGGAAATCCATCTTAAATTCACATTAGGTGTTTGACAAGAAACTCGTCTTAGCTGGAAATCCATCCTAAATTCACATTAGATGTTTGGCAGAAAACTCATCTTAGCTTGAAATCCATCCTTAATTTGTATGCAGACGTTTTGTTTTTCACTTGGGAAATATACTGTGACAGTTGTACCGTCTTATATTGATGGTATTTTGTCAGAGGGAATTTTGTCTGAGATGAGTTTTGTTGCTGACATGTTTTATTTTTTCGAATCAAACCAAGAAAACTGTCAATTCAAGTTTGAGAAAACATCATAACAATATTGTTAGACCTTGGCATAACCTGGGAGCAGGTTCGCTTTTGCTGTTTGCAGGCTTAAAGAAGCTCTGTCATAGATTACACATCTTGAAGTTTACCCTAAATTTTTAAAATTTGTCAGTTGCAATCCTTTCCCATCTTTACTTGAAGCTGTAAGCATCTAATTTAGTTTGATGTCTTAAGTTCTTTTAGAATAGCTATTTTGCACACTTGTGTTTCTTTTCAGGCAAAGTTTCAAGGTCAGCAACATGTTGGAGAAAGTTGAGAGTGACAGCAGCAAGTCAGATGTAGGAGATCCACTGTGAGTTCCTTGCCTTGGCTTTGCTTGTATTGAGATAACTCAACTTTCATGTTGTCTAACATCAAAATCAAACATCACCATATGAACGAACCGCTCATTAGCTTTCCTTTGAATGGTCACAGACTAAAACTCACTTATATTAATTGGCATGATAAATATTTATGGTGAAAGTAGTGTTCAATTATATCTCCTCATTTGAATGATCACAAACTAAGTAGCACATGGTGACAAACTAATCTTTCATCTCAGCCTCATTGTAAAAACCTGTGAAACTCATAAGGGACGAAAAACAAAGAACTCAAAACAATATAGAACAGAAAAACAATAGCTCAAAAACAAAGAAAACATTCACAGGTTTCTACACCAAAGTAAACCCAATCTTTCATCCTCGGACCTGGAAATCAGAACCACATTAAACAAAGCCTAAAGAGACATTTGGACTTCTTAAAAGTTTTTTAGCAACATGAACTTGTACAAAACAGCTGAAGATTTTGTCCAGTCTGCCAGGAATATCTCTGGCAAATGTTTACTCCAGTAAAAATTTCATTGCTCACATGCATTTGTTCCTGGCATACCCCTTAGTGCCTCTTAGAAATCACAACCCACTTATCTAAATACAACACCAAACAAACTAGACTTTTGAGTACTGTAATTTGTTCATTGTTTTTTTGCTTCTAGTCATGTAAACTGTACATATCTTGTCAGATTGGAACTTGCAAATTACTTTAATTTCTTGTCATTGTAGACAGTAAATTTCAAGAAATATTTTGGCCTTTGTCTGATACTCTTTTTACACTGCCAAGTACAGAATCACATCCTGTGTTCTGTAGAAGATATTTTGATGAAAAATGATTCATCCATTAAAAGCAATCATCAGTTGAGGAATCTGATCAATAACATTCCTAAGAGACTGGATACCAGCTGTCAAAAAGGTCTCACGTGAATGGCTCACTACCCTTTGAGAGAACGAACAGGATCAATGGCACCAACCCCCAAAACAATAGCAACTCCTACACTAAATGACCAGTAGAACAACGAACAACAGGAACAATGCCCCTGGTGTCATGTTATGTCACGTTACTGTTTTGCGCTACTCGCATTTGATTGTTATGTAATCCAACATTCCCGGATGACCGCGTGCTTGAACGTGTGCAATAAATTGTGTGTTCAACATGGACGCTTCGCCTGTTTTGCTGTCTCATAACACTGGCACCCAAAACGACAACAACTGCTGCATTAGAGGACCACCAGAATGACAAGTTTATGAGAGCTGCGACACTTCTGAATAGCTGACAACTGGCAATTCATTAAACAGTGAAGAATCAACAACAAACCAGTAGTGATCAATGGCGTATTTCTCCTTACGACATTGATACGATGCCAAACAGTCAGGTGTTGAGAGTAAAAAAATTCATCAACAGTTGTTATAACCATATTGCATTGGTGAATCACTAAATTCCCACAAACATCCAGTTCAATAAAAAAGAGCACAATTTACAAACTAGTACAATTGAAACAACTAAATTAGTATATTATGAAACTTTATGAAGTGTGCCTGCACGGAAATATTGCCACGGAAATATTGCCTCCTGAGTCAAAGAAGCTTGGCACATGAAAGACTGTCAGTGAAATGGAAGACCTTTGTTAAACTTCTATTAAGTTGGTGAGCAATGTTCACACATTCTTACATCTAATCTTTGTTTTGTTTCAATTTGCAGCGAGAACAGTGGCTACATGAATCTTACATTCACGGGGTTTTTTCATGGATCTGGTCCAGGTAATTTATTACGCACCACAGTTACCCAATAAACTTAATCTTCGCCCACAAGCTTCAAGTAAATGACATCGACATTAAAACGGTCTACAGACACTTAGAATTTGGTTTTATCAACTGTGTTGATAATGTGAATTGGCCACCGTAAAGAGATTCAAGAGCTGACGTTTCGAGCGTTAGCCCTTCGTCGGAGCGAATGATTACTCCGACGAAGGGCTAACGCTCGAAACGTCAGCTCTTGAATCTCTTTACGGTGGCCAATTCACAGTATCGACCCAGTTGATAAAACCAAATTATATTGTTATACTTCCCACCGACGCAACACCACAGTTTCTTTAGAAACTTACCCCCTCTATAGACACTTAGTTTTCGTTCTTAAAAAGTGTTACCCGGAAGGTTATGCGAAGCATGCCGTAAAGGGCAAAATTACTGAACGCTGATTCGCTAAGACAGAGGGCATTTTTCATTAAATTTGGCAATTGCCCGGGGCAAAATTCCTTCATCCTGATTGGACGGGCAGGAAAATCACTCGTTTCTAACTGGCTGAGCGTTCTGCAGTAAAATGACTTCTTGACGATGGGATTGGAAAAGGAAAACGATCCGTTCGAGAAACAATTGTGGGTTAACTGTACGAGTAATCATATCGCACTTTTGTAATAAGTAATTTCCACTAGTGGCGAGTGTTCTGCACCTTCTGAAAACACGCGTGATATTAATCTTTACTTTATCTCTGCCTCTTGCGATTATTGACCCCGGGACCGACGTTTGCGATTACCTGTACATATGCTTGTTGCTGAGTGCAATGAACTCACTATGGGCAAGGAGCTAACGATATTGAGCTGCCTGCATACAAGGTGGCGCGTGATACAAGGGTACGTCGTAGCGACATGCGGAAGCGTTTTTTTTTTTTCACTCTGAGGGGAGAGTTGGTAGAGCGCCGGGAGGTCTCGGGTTCAAGTCTCGAGACCGGACCAACACTCAGGGTCTTAAAATAATTGAGGAGAACATGCTTCCTTTGTGACTAAAATCTGCAAATGGTTAGATGTTCTAGTCTTCTCGGATAAGGACGATAAACCGTAGGTCCCGTCTCCTGCATCTTTAATGTTACAGGTCAGCAGGGGACGTTTAAGAACCCACACACTTATCGCAAAGAGTAGGGCGTGGAGTTCCCGGTGTTGTGGTCTGCTCTGCTGGTTTGGGTTCGGGTGAGATCATGAATGGACTGATAGCGGCTGCTATGAGCGCCTTTACATGCTGACGTCCGATCTCACCCTGAATAGATATGTAAATTGGCCCTGAAAAACCCCATGTGGGAGTGGTCAATCAAGTAAAAAAATAAAAAAAATAAATAAATAAATAAAAAAAAAAAATGTAGTAGCGACAAAATCACAATAATTATTATGTAAACACAAGAATGAACAACTCAAAAGGGTCACACAACAGAAAAGCAAACTAAAATGTTTTTATTTTTCTCTCGAAATACATCTAAACAGTTTTCGAAATTCCTTCATGTTCATTTTCACTTTCCATACTGTCCCGGACACTGTGTACTCAACTTTTTTCGCTCCATTCAGTGAATGGTGACTTGTCAAACAGCAAGAAGAGTGCGTTACTGGTGGAAGATTTTATCAAGGTTGATGTGCTCCTCGTAAAAGTCTGTCACAAGAGAAGAAAGGTACGTTCGATTGTGCAAAATCGCAGATAGCCTAGACTTGAGGGACAGCTTGAAAATGTTCTTTTAAAGGTAGTTTTCTATTCGTTTATTCTCCCTCGTGGAGCATAGAAAGGAAAGTATGGACTGCTTAAAGCCTGCAAAATGCGATTCACTTGACCGCGCGACCTAAAATTAGTTGAAATCAATCATAATGTGAGCGAGCGGGGAGCAGGAATTAAAAGGTGCAGAGAACGCGTGACGTATTTTCACAGGAGCAGATGACATGACTTGCACGCGCGAGTGTTCTTTCAGCTATGGGATTGGGTGAAAAGAATCAGTAACTCTTCGGATGATTTCGCGAAGATTTTGCGAGCAGAATAAACGTGGGACACACGCAAGCCACGCGCGTCATTTATCACGCGCGTTTTTCCACGAACCCCGTAAACCCGCAGATTCTACGAACTTATCCTTGCATTTCGGGTTTTGAATATTTAAGCAGACGGTTTCGCTTACTAATTTCTTTTCTTTCGCTGACAGGAAAGCGACCCACAAGTGCTAACAGTTCCACTCGGCCAAGGCTCCGCGCCGTTCAACCCTCGATCACAGTTGTTACCAGTCTCCCCGTCGGCCTGTGTTTCTGTTCCTAACAGCACCTTCAAGAGCGGTAAGACGAGTCGAACATGCATTCTGAGCCTGCAAGTTAGTGTCCCTTACCGCGTTAATACTAAAGGCGTCGTTAAGAGAGGAAGGAAGAAGAAAAAGAAAGAAGGGGAACCTCTGGCTGATGCAGTCGAAGCAGAGAACGGTATGTGTCGTGAAAACCAACATGAAGGCCTGTTCTCGATAGAAATAGAAAGACAGAACCAGTCCATTACATGGTGCCAACTCCCTTCCTCCCCCACCCCCACAAAAATGCTTGTTGAGTGGTAAATCCTTTCGGCTAAGGCTGCGTCAATAGTGAATCGCGCGAGTGACGTCATGACCCAGGCAAGACACAGAAAAACAAACCGAAACCGAATTTGAAGCTTTCTTTAAGGCGAAAGCCGCTGTTACTAAATACCTTTTTGAAACGAAAACGTCGGCTGCATTCTCTCTATTTTTCTCAGAACAAGCTAATGAATTCTGTGTCAAGCCGGGGGTCCAATAATTTACATTCTATTTTCAGATCTCGTGCACTGTACGCAAGTCAGTGCAAGTTGCACGTCATTCGTTTGTATTTCTGTTATGTTTTGACTGCTTTGAACTAGCTCTTTTGGCAACTTCCGTGCACTCTGAGTAAACTTGCGCCTCTATATGATCAGGCCTAAAGGCGGAGGTATTACTGTACAAATTAAAATGGATTCTTTCGTTCCTGTTCACTTCGTTTTTGCTCGCCATTTTCCGATCTCACATTCACTATTTATTATTTTTATTCCAACAAGAACGAACCCTTATAGTAAATAAAATGTAATACTTTTTTGTCATACTGACTTGTCCGTAGCAAGCTTACTGAATACTCGGGAATCCCTGGTGATACTATCTTCATCTGTGTCATAGGTTTGGACGGCAATCTCGCCCCACACGAGCCCCCAGCGAAACGTCGTCGAGTTGCTCGAGGCATTCCCCAGGGGGAGTGGGACGATGGCAGTGCGTCGGAAAATTCGAACTCGTTCGAGACGGAACACAAGGTTTACACGGCGGAACTGATCGTATTCGATAACAACAAGCACTGTTTGCTTACGGACGGCGATTATGAACTGGCGCTGAGTGAGAAGCACAAGAGACCAGGAAGAAAGAAGGGAATACTGTCAAACAGAACCTCTTGGGAGAACGTGTTTGAAGGACAGGCGAGTAGAAGCATTTTCATAATGCAACTTATATCAGCTGACTCTTCGTTTTTCCGAATCCTTCGTGTTTTGTGATTTTTTTTTTGGACTAGGCTGTTTGGGAAACTGGATTGGTAAATTTAATTGTTACTTGCTGGTCGTGAATTAAACTGTAGGCCATCAAATTGTTGAAATTGAGGTCATTGAGTTAGAAGCTATCAATGTGAGAAGACTTGCTATCTAATCTGTATGTTTCTACTCGGTATTTGAAGGAAATGGCATTTCCTCGAAGCCTTCAAGGACCCGGCATTTTGAAAGTAGCGTATACGGTGAGGTGAATGTGGCTCGATTTTTAAACCAAATATTTTTCTTTTCACAGATGGGCCCTTTTGAGGTGTTTGCGTACGGCCCCACCCTTAAGTTCAAACTGACTTGGTCTGGTACTCAGTTGGCGCGGCCTCCAAGGCGCCCTACGTCACTCCCGCTTCGCGCACCGCTGACCAGCCAAAACGTAGACTCTACGAATGATGTGCGCACCCCTGCCGAAGAGGCCGATGGAAACAGCGACAAAAGGAAGAAACAGCGAATATTTTACCAGTTTATCTACAACAACAACACGCGCCAACAGACCGAGGCACGCGAGGATTTATACTGCCCTTGGTGTTCTATCGACTGTCGTAGGCTGTACAGCTTACTGAAACATCTCAAACTCTGTCACAGACGATTTATCTTCACATACGCTGTAAGTATCTTTATAAGTAGACCCGGACATACTGAGCAGGCATACATGCAGGTCTATAGTGCCTTGATTGGTTGGTTTTGTATTTTCGCGCGAAAATAACAACCAATCAGGAACACTGACCGATTCTCAGTACTTCTACGTCATCATTATGGAATTTTCGGGTGAATGCGCAGACACTTTCTCGTTACTTCGAGTTCGGCGCTTCGTTGTTATCTGAACTGTTTCCATTTTCGCCGTCTGCATAAAATATTTCATGACGTTATCCCCAGGTCAAGGCTTCAGTAATCGCTTGTATTTCTTTTTTCAGCCTCACAGTAAGGGAGAGAGAATCGATGTTAGTGTGAACGAGAATTACGATGGATCATACGATGGTAAGCCCGAGGACATGAACGATCTTCTCGGCTACGCTCTCAGTCGGGAGGGACCAAGCAGGAGAGTGTCCAGCACTCGTGTCATGGTCTGGAGGTAACGCAATCGTCTTGTCGTAACGCAATCTCCTTTCGTGTGTTGATGTGATGGGCTGGACAGAACAAGCAGAAGATTGATCTGTTTTACTTTTTATGCTTGGTCTAAAATTGTTGTGACGCTTTTATATGTATGGATCCTTAGAATTTTGTTTACAGTTGAAACCTGTACACGCAGTTGTTCCCGTCTATACATAATCGTAAGCGAACGTTCTCGTTCCCCAACTTTAATACCAATCCCATAGTATGGAATTAACACGATTTCAATTCATCGTCTTACAGTAAATTATCGAGTTGGTGACGCGGAAAACAAGTACTTTTAGTGATTAATTAAATAACATGAACTAAAAGCCCCGCTATTTGCAATTTAAAATTCGTTTTGTTTCTCCAGACCCCCGCGTCGAAGAGAAAGTCTGTCGGAATTCTTGGAACCGGATGACGGCGAGTGTGATGGCAACAGACCATTCTATAATGGACATCACAGGTATCGATTCAAGATTTAAAGTCAACTGGACGCTCTTCCATGAGGACAAAAAGCTTAGTTCGTTTTAGCACATTTTACTTCTCTGGGGCGGCCGGGTCTGGGGGTTCTTTTGTCCAGTCACCGTGAATTTCTTTAGGGGGCTGAGCTAATGAATGTAGTCGTCTTAAGTAATGTATGAAAATGCCTGCAAATCAAAGGAAACCTTGAAATAGTTGTTTACCAAGGTAGAAAAATGCCAAAGATGTTACAGTAAACTGACAAGAAACCAGGACGGCTTAGAATGAGAAGGATTGTTTTTGAGAAAACTTGAAAAATTTAGGTTGAACTTTCCAAGCTGTGGCATTCGTGGCAGAAATCCTTCAAAAATGACTGGTTCTACATTACTTCGTGGTTCTACTGTAATCTTCCAGTATTCCCCAGGATTACGGTTTCGTTACTCAAATTTAGACATCTGAAGGACCTGTTTCGCGCATGCGTGAACGCACTCTTTTAAAACACAAGATACCGTGGAGGTGGCACGTGATGCGCGGCTAATAGTTTGCCTTTCTCCTTAGAATGTACTTCCACTCGGAGACAACTCTTCCTATCAGAACCACCGAGAGAGATCAGGATAGTGAAGACGAAACTATTCCTGAATGGATGAGAGTCAAGACAATTCAGGTAAGTATTTTACTTACTTAGTTGAATTCAAATCTAACTCACCGAAGGGAGCTACTGTTTTTGGTGTACATCGCGCTTGCCTTTCACTTGCCAGATGATGCAGTGACCTTGAACAATGTGTATATTTTCAGTTGATCGACGAGTTCACGGACGTGAATGACGGGGAAAAAGAGTTGATGAAACTGTGGAATCTACATTTGATGAAGAACAGGTTAGTTGATTTTCATGTCAATCAGATAGTTTGATAACAGACGAGTAATTTAAAAGCAGGAAAAAACGTTCCAACGCGGTGTTCAAGTTCGTCGTTCATAATTTTCAACTTTTAAAGGAACTGCGTCATCGTTCGTACACTTTGAAAAATTTAGCCTAAATTTTTCAAAATCGTCATTTCTAATCCGTTTCAATCTTCTCCATCCTCAGCCATCCTTGTTCCTTCTTGGTTTAGTATCACTCCTTTGGTGTTTTTCTTCCTTAGCAAACTATTATTTTTAGGTTTCCTTAATCTTAAAGGTAATTTAGGTTGTCGAAGAAATAAGTAGACAAGTCTATCTTTTGAAATGTTACTATCTTTGAACTTCATTGGTTATTGTTCGCATAAAATTCTTCAGCTTTTTGCCACCAAAGTGAACTCCTAAAGCCTGCCCAGTGGGAAAGTGCGGAAAAACTCACAGAAAACAAATATATTTGTCGCCCCCCGAGTCTTCGTGAAACCGAATGTTAATTTTTGTCTTTTCTTCTTCAGCTACATTGCCGACTTCCAAGTCATCGACGCTTGCCGTTCGTTTATCGACAAGAACAGCCAAGAACTCAAAGAAAGGAACTTGGAACGGAATTTTCTGCTTCACTTGGTGAATCTGCACGACTTTAATTTAATCACTTCTAGTCAGATTGAAGAAATCACTGGCAAGTTGAGGGAAAGCTCGAAAGAATCGGGCCTGTGACGTGTTGAGAACAGTCTACGTAGCTGTTAGAGGACTTGCCTCCTGAACACTGAAAAGAGACCATTTAACATAACAAAAGGGTTTCTTTTTGGCTTGTTGGAATATAAACATTTTGTTCGTTTCTTGGTGTTGCGAGTCCCTGACACTGGGAAACAGAAGTTTACTACTAAAACACAAACTAAACAACACCGAGGAAGACCTGAACTTCTCGCAATGGCTTAAGCATTTAAACAATCAAAAGTCGTTTTCTAGCCAGGAAAACAAGATATTTTGTGAAGACCCCTTGGTGGTATTCGACAAGTTTCCTATTGGTAACCTATTGACGAATGTGAAATTGCACGAGAACTTTGAAAGTTTCCGTCACGTCGTTGCCTTGACGACTGGTGTTGCTTAGTAACACCTCTGGCGTAACCATTCGGTTCGATGAAGTAAAAGAGATTTAAACCGAAAAGGTTTCTGGTCTCCCGATCGGTTTGTAATTGTTAGCAGACAGTGGTCTTGTCATGAACTTTCCAAATTAGCGGGGAAATCGTTCTTATAGGAGCTTCGTCACCGTTTGTGCCTTTTAAAAAATTTAACCTAAATTTTTTAAAATTGTCGTTTGCAATCCGTCTCAATCTTCTCCATCCTCAACCATCCTTGTTCCTTTTTGGTTTAGTATCACTTCTTTGGTCTTTTTCTTCCTTTGTAAGCTGTTAGTTTTAGGTTTCGTACATTTTAAGGGTAACTTTGCTCATTGCAAAAAGTAATTCAAAATATTGTGACGTAGCTCCTTTAATTGACTGATTCATGCACACAGTATGGGAGGCGCGCTCTCCCACTGATGCAACCTTGACCATTGATAAGGGCCTGGTTACATGGCGAATCTCAGCCCGGTTAGAAGCGTCGAAAATTCAGCTCGGCTCCTGGAATAAATCGTCTCAAAAGCTTTCAGCCCGGGCTGAATTGCTCCATGTAATCAGGTACTAAAAGGGGTAGACAGGGATAATAGCGGGTTTGTTATGTACATAGCTTTTCAATGTATTATATAGATTCATTACATGATTGTTAAATCTTCTAGGAGCTTGCACTTTGATGATGCTTTCACTTTCTTGTACAGATAGCAAAAGATTCTATGCTTATTTTTCTATTTATTTGATACGAAATGACATACTTTAGGTTAAGAAAATTTTATACCAACTGAGATGTACCTGTCTTGTAAATCGTGAATGCAAAGCGCTACAAAAACCCACGGAATTGTGCGGTAAACTTATATTTCTCTGTGTAACCCTAACGCCTTTTACTTTCGCGAGAATCAAAATTTGGGCAGAGTTGGCGTACAAAAGTGGCTCATATAATATTTGTCAGTGTATTTTTGCAATTTTTGTCAGCGCAATGATTGACCAATTAAAAATTTATTCAGGACCAAGACGTTCTTCAATATATCAATTCAAAGACAAAATGGATGATGTCATGAAAATAAAAGTATTAAACAAGGAAGATTTTTCGTTGTTTATCATCCAATTCTCCCAACAAAACTAAGTAACAGAGTAGATACAGGAGTAAGGAGATTTTTGATGTTGATGTCAGAGATAACAGGTACTCGAAACGAAAGCAGCTTATTAGGACACTTTCTCTTCATTTTTATTTCGCTGAGTTCGCGAAGTAAAAGGTGTTGAGGCATTCGGTAAATTCTTACTTGCTCGTCATTGCTGATTCGACGAATAGACAGGAAAGAACTTTTGCCGTTCAGAGGTTAAATTTGACCTAATTTTTATACGGGATGGAGCCATTCTTTTCCTGCTCTGTGAGCAGGTGACCATCCCAGATCTGAATACCAACATGTACTTAACGAGCTTATAAATAAAGATCGCTGTGACTTTCACAAACTGATGACTTTGTTTTTTTGAATACTTCTGATCTGATCTGATGCCTTTCTACTCCATTTCGGAGCATAGGCCAGTGATGAAGCTACTCCAGTCTTTCTTTTTCTGATCTGATTCCTTTCTACTCCATTTTGTAGCATAGGCCAGTGATGAAGCTACTCCGATCTTTCTTTTTCTGATCTGATGCCTCTCTACTCCATTTTGTAGCATAGGCCAGTGATGAAGCTACTCCAATCTTTCTTTTT